>JABMCL010002541.1:37500-206903 GCA_018857735.1 Alviniconcha marisindica | reverse complement strand
CCCTTCCTGAGGTCTGAAATCCTTACCAAAGACAACGAAGACAAGGGGTGGCATTTTGTCTACATGCAGGTGGAAAACTCGCTTGAGATGTGCAGTGGGAAGCGTCAACACTCGTAATGTCTGGTCTGATCCAGCTCCTGCTTTCCCGACTTGGCCATTCCCCGCCATCTTCTGTTCCAACAATAATAATCACTGTGAACTGTTCAGTCCAAGCACATTCAGAATCAGAAAGAACAATTTGGAACTGATTTAAGACTATGACAATAATACTAATAGTGACAACCCTGCCCCGTTTTCCTTACTTGTTTATTCATATTGTTTCTAATTTTATGTATTTCCATGTTTTTTCTGTCATTCCCCAGGAAAAGGTTAGGAAAATGAAATTATTTCACACACACTGTCCAGATTAAAAGAAAAGAAAAAAGATTGACAAAAATAATCTATATGTGACATGTACACAAAACTGAGAAGTTCCAGTATCCTATCAATGATGTCATACTAAAACATGGGAAAGAGCTCATGAAAACAGTGTTAGTAACACTGTCTGGGAAAGTCCTCTTCTAAAATTGTTATAAAATCAATGGCCCATTCAGCCACAAAACTTTTAATGTGGATCATGTTTGTTTAACCTCTAAGCAAATGAGAAGGAGAGTTGAAGGAGAATTCCTTTAATAAAGTCATTTTACTCTGACAATAGTTTCTTGGGGTACCTTTTGTTTTTGCACAAATTCCAATAATAATTTGTCAGAATTAATTCATATTTTTCATATTTCAATGCGCAGTATGTATTAGGTTAAAAGTGCTAATCAGACAAGAAACGTGTATCAGGACAATCCCCCTTCCCCTGTAGACCACCCCACTCCACCCACCCAATCTCAGATCCAAAGATGATCTCCCCTGACCCATATACCATGGAAAATCTTTTCCTTAGAAATATCCGATGGGAATGGCATGCAAAAACAACAGGTAAGTGCTTGGACCAACACCCATAATACATGTTCTGATCATCAGTTTTCATCATAGTGACAATACTTTTGAACACTGATTCTCAACAGTCTTTCAGAAAACTATTTCTGAATACTGAATCTTGATAATTTTAGTGCGTGTACAAGTGTGTGTGTGTGTGTGTGTGTGTGTGTGTGTGTGAGAGTGAGAGAGAGAGAGAGTGAGAGACAAACAGAAACAGAAGTGTTAATTTTTCAACACTGACATGTAAATCACAGTCATTAATATTCCTTCTGACGCTTCTGCACAATAAAAACAACAACAATTTAATGATAAAAATAACACATATTGCTTGAAAATAAACAAGCCGTTTCTCTTTGCTATTAATATAAAGTGAGTAGCAAAATAAAAATATAGTGGTTGCAATAACCCATGACAAGGTGAACACATTTTTTTGAGGACTTAATGTAAAGACAGAATGATAATATGCAACCTTACAACATATTCAGGTAATAAAACATTAAGATATATCAATAGAACATGGTTAAGCGATAATGTCAAATTCAAATTGACTGGTTCAATGAACAACAGTAACAAACAGCTACACAGTGGTAAGCATATCACCCACCTACACATGCATGCATTCATACATGTGCACACTTTGGGGATGGAAGATGTCAACATGAGGTAGTTCTATTCTGCATCACCCAAAAATGAAAACACAGGAAGATGTCAACATGAGGTTTTGGTTTATATAGTTAGAAATAAAAATCTGAAACAAGAATGATTGTTAGCATTCTAAAACAAGATCCAAACACATAAAAGGTTCAGAAGAACATTATGTGTTAGGACAAAAACACAATCTGCAAATGTTCAGCATAATCCCCTTTGGCAAGCTACAAAATGACACTTAAACAACAGTTAAACGGTGAAAAACGATGAAAAGTGAGGTGAAAAGCTAAATTACTTATCTGTTTTGGGTGAGCTATCTGTAAAACAGAAAAGTAATTTAGCTTTCATGGTAGCTCAACCAAAAACAGATGAGCAATTTTGCTTTGCATTTCATTTTCCATCATTTTTCACTGTTTAACTATTGTTTAAGTGTTGTTTTGTAGTTTGACAAAGGGGACTACTCCGAAAATGTGCAGATTGTGTTTTTGTCCTAATAACACAATCTGCAAATTTTTGGTGTAATCCGCTTTGTCAAGGTACAAAACAACACTTAAACAATAGTTACAGGCAGGATGTCGCTGGACTTCCATTCGTTTTTTTGAAGTAATGTTTGATACTTTCGTATTATGGCTCACCTTGATGTGACCTGCAAGGCTGACTTGGCCTTAAAATTTAAAATTATTCACATATTCTCCATCCTACCTGCATTTATGTAACAGATTCTTCAAGACAACAAGACAGACAAACACCTCAACGGACAACAAAAAGGTGAAAACATTCTTAGTATACCCAGTACCATGCTTACTGTTGTCAATGGTAGGGAAATGTATACTGTCAGCATGTACTAACCTTGCACAGGGTGGTGTTGGGCTGTTGTGGCACTGCTGTTGGTCTGTCTTCAACATTCATAATCAGCTTGGGATATTCACATGGTTGACATAGGTCCATGTACCATGAGGAAGGCCCATGAGTGCCCAGTCTCATAGGTGATCGATCATTACTCAACTCTTTGGGCTGGCTCAAGGCAGTGGCCGGAGAACTTTGTTTGCAAAATGCCCTTTGTGTTTGACAAATAACACTCTGTTACATATATATATATACAAGACTGTGTTTGTGCCAGTGTACTGGCTGCTCTTAACTAACTTTGACTGTTCGAGACCCACATTCACACAGATTTGCACAAAATACAGGTAAAGTGTGTAAAATTATCATTATTATGATGACTGTGCTTAATTAATAAAATGCTTAGTTAAATAAAAGAAGGACATTATTCCAGAAAGTCATTGGTTACATTTTTGTCATGCAGTAATGAAACATGCAATATTATGTCATTGGTGTTACCAGTTTGCTCCCCCTCACCAACACACCCCTGCCCAAAAGCTGCATCAAAAGTCTTCTAGTGACCAGCATCAGCTGGAGGTGAAAAACAGTCAGATTATTCAATTTTTTTAAACATTTCTTTTTGATGTAAATCTTTTTGCAGACACTGCTAAAATATTCAAGAACCAGTGAATAATTTGGTCTATTTTAGCCAAATTTGGCAAATATAAATGGATGTTAAAGTGTTGCTTTACATCCACAGAAACCATAGGCTTATTAGGGACGGGAGCCCAGGACAGCCACCTCAACTTTCACACAGCTCCTGAGCTCTAAAATATATATAAATAGACCTTTTCTTCTTCTTCTTGTAGTCTGGCCAGCAGACCAAAAAAAGAAGAAGCAGAGGAAAAGCATCAAGGCAGCTGCCGGCAGAAGTCGCCTTTGTCACATAATAATTATGGCCACTCCATTTTTCTCTCCTATGACCAATAATGGAACTTGTCAAATAGGCACACTGTGCTTTGAAAAAGATAAACCTAGATGAAAAATGTGCATGCGGTCATTAATTTCTGCATTAACAGATTAAACAATGTCTGACAATACAAATAAATACTACAATTTGTTTTTAACACAATCTAAGGACCCACCAGTTCATCGACCAGCTTGCCTGATGACTACTCACATTTTTCTTGGGATAAATTGTTTTGTTTTTGCATGCAAACTTCAATTCCAATAATACATTTATTATTATCTGTTGCAACATTGTCTAGCTTAAGAAACAGACACGTATATCTTAGTTAACTGATGTTTAACGATCAGTCAACTACGATAATAATAATGATGGATCATACACCAAATCACCAGTGAAAGTCTACCTAAATGTTCATGACCCCCCCTCCCCCCCCCCCCCCTTTTTTGTTGTTGTTGCTGTTGATATGTTGAAACAGAATTTGAAGAAAAGTAAGCTGAATGAATAGGGAAAGCAAAAATCTGAAATCTTTACAATGAAGCAGGCGAAGATGAAAACATTTTAATTCACCACTGGCTTAAAAGAGACCTTTGATAGCTCTTGTTTCCAAGAAGAAGTTCACCACTGGCTTAAATGAGACCTTTGATAGCTCTAGTTTCCAAGAAGAAGAGAATTAAATTTCTGGGGCAAATAGACACCAGACAAATTCATAAAATTAATGCAGAGTGCTGATCATGTTTTTTTTTTGCTTCTTCGAATATCACCTTGTTATGAGCCGACATAAAATACAACACTGATTGATTTGACTAATCATGAATATAATATATATATATATATATATATATATATATATATATATATATATAATATGATATATATATATATATATATATTATATATATATATATATACTAACCCACCACCCCAGCTGCTGCCTTTTCCCCGGCGTGTTCTCGGTTCTCCTGCGGTGAAAGCTATTGGTCTTCTGCCTGCAGACGGTAGTTCGCCTTCAGTGGATCTTCTCGGCATACCCCTGTTTGTGCTTGAAAAAGCAGCATGGGGTGACTGTGCTGTGCTGCCATCACAGTGCGCTGCCGCCACTCTGCCTGAAAATAAAAAGCTAGGTGACTGGCCACAAAGTCACTGAGTAAAAATATATGATATGATAGCTGCATGGCCTGATAAACTTGCGGGGCATAGCCTCTGATGAAAATTCGCGGAAAATATTTCACACAAAGGCTAGAAGTCTGATAGAAGATCCAGGCTCTCTCCAAAAACATGCGCTATTTTACGTTTTTGTTTCAAGTTACCTCAGGCTACTTCTCACTATAGCAAAGCCGCGGAAAACAGCGTCAACCAAAAGCCAAAGGAAGCTTGCCTCTCGAGTTTGCTTCGACCCACCGCCCTTCAAACCGGAGTCTACAACTTAACACAAACAACACAGCCAAACGCGCACGTACAGTGCGCACACACGTACGCAGATCACTTGCAGATCTAGTCGGTGCGGGGTGATTCTCCGCGGGGTCGGCAAAGACGGCCTGTCTCTGACGTTTGCGATAGTTGAAAACTGGTGCTGGAGCTGTTTTTTTCGGCAGCATGACTGAGGCTTCTGTGACAAATTGTTGCAGCATTTGCTTTGAAACAGGTTACAAAAGAAAACTGCATTTAAACGGTGACAGCTTTTTCAGTTTTTGAAACTGGTTCCACATTAAACCTATTCAGTCTCAGTATTATAGCTGTTTTGAATAAGATCATCTAAATCTAGGGTAGCCGGTGGGAATATTTCAGTTCAATTCAGTTGTGACTCGAAAAAAATCAATTCCAAAAATTCCATGGGTGATGATTTCATCGGCGGTATTGATGAATTAAACGTGGAACTTCGGCGTATAGCCAACAAAGCATACAGATGGTTCTATAACCGCTTAAGTTTTACCGTCAGTGCCATCACAACATTGGCCAAAATTGAGTAGCCTACTTATAACTATACAACTTAAAAGATAAATCGATATTGACAATGACAGCGGATACTAATTAATTAGGATCTTCGGCGTTATTTTTAGCGGCGGGCACTGTGACACGGCTGACTTGGCCTCGGTCATGTCACGAATGATCCGGTATAACTGATTGGACATGAACATGATAAGATATATATAATATTCTTACAAGAAAAAGACTTTGTCAATAACTCGCCTGTCGAAAAATTCCCGTGCTTTGTAGATTATAATTCTCCGACGTGACCTGATTCAATACCTATTTCAACTCCGCTTTCCCTTGCAGACTAGGCTAGCAGACGAACGCCAAGTTTGGCTGTAAGCAGACGACACTTTACTGACACACACATGTCACATGATAAAACCAGCTGTTTGCTTTGTATTACCTAATACTATATGTAGCAGTAAAAACTGGCTCTTCAGCAGTTAATGGGTGAATCTACCGCAGACACCTTTCATCAACCTTTTTAGCTTACTGTCCTGCACAACGGCGCTCATTCAGCTCGTATTCGTATTTGCAATATTTGCCTACTGGTTTTCAGTCACGGTTTAAGTGAATCCCGGCGTATCAGCACGTCGAATGTTTGAAAAAAGTGTTTTGCAACTACAGTTCGCGTTGCCGATTTTGATCTGTATTAGTGTGTATGTCATCCATGTGTCTGTTTAATAAGGCCGAGAGAGACAGAGACAAAGTCGTGCAGTGCGTACGGCGTTGCCATTACCTGGAAGAAAATAAAGGTTATTGTCACCTTATGTGGCAAAACTGAAATACCCCGTACAGTGCTTTGTGATACTGCCCGGTAAGTCTCAGTGTTACTGTCAGTATAATTATGCTTTACCCGCCATCGACCGTGTTTGCACTTGTAGTCTTGTTATTAAAAAAAAAGAAGAAAAAAAAAGGAGGTTGGGGGGGGGGGGGGGGGGGGGGTCAAACTGAGCACGGTGGTGGTGCTGTATCAAACAATCATGTGAAGGCGGCCGTTCAAACGGCTGCCGGAATGCCGGTTCGACCATCGTCCCAACCGGCATGAGGGTTCAGAACCAACCGCTGAACCAGCTTCAGGTTGCGGCAACCGGCAAACTGACTTGGTATGGTGATGCATCATCATTATGAACCGTAGCCGTGTCATACCGCAAAACACACACACACACACACACACACACACACACACACACACACACACCACACACACACCGTCACACCGGCGTGACACACACACACAGTACACACACACCGTCACTCTGTCTCAGTGTCTGTCTGTCTGTCTGTCTGTCTGTCTTTACCATTATCAATTAAAATTTTGTCAGATCACAAAGCATTTAAAAAAACATTTAAACAGTACTTAATGGAAAAAATCACAACAAACGTTGATTAAGGATATGTGCACTATTTCTTTGATTTTGAACATGATTTGAACATTTATATTGTCAGTATTTGTGATGTTAGATATGTATATTATGCATACATGCATGCTCTTCATTTTACTCTCTGTCTGTCTGTCTGTCTGTCTGTCTCTGTCTCTCTCTGTCTCTCTGTCTCTCTGTCTCTCTGTCTCTCTGTCTCTCTCTCTCTCTCTCTCTCTCTCTCTCTCTCTCTCTCAATAGTTAATATGAATTTTGGAGTTTATAATTATTTTGTTTTGTTGTTGTTGTTTTTGTTTTTGCCCGAGGGCTGGATGAAAAAAGTATATTGTACTTATTCCTTTACCCTCGTAAATAAAAAATTCGTTCGTTCGTTCGTTCGTTCTCTCTCTCTCTCTCTCTCTCTCTCTCTCTCTCCTCTCTCTCCCTCTCTCTCTCTACATCTCTCATCACACCACGCACACACACCACACACACGACACACACAAAAACACACACTGACACATCTAGTCACACACACACACACACACACACACACACACACACACACACACACACACAACACACACACACACACACGACACACACTACTGACACACACACTACTAGTACTCACACACACACCACACAACAACACACACACACACACACACACACCACACACACACCACACACACACACACACTACAACCACACACACACACACACACACACACACACACACACCACACACACACACACACACACACACACACTACACACTACACACACAACACACACACACACACACACACACCACACACACACACACACACACACACACACACACACACACACACACACACACACACACACACACACACACACACACACACCTGAAACAACTTTGAAATGGTTTGCTGTGTTTATGGGCAAGGTCCAGTGACTTCACTGAATGTTTGTCACTGAATGTTTGTCAATCATCGAGTCTGGTCAGTGCCGTTTTCTGTACCACTGGCAGTGCCGGCGGATCTCTTTGCCAAACGGCCTGCTGGCGTGTGTCAGTTGCGGCCGATGTGACCAGACTGACCCAGCAGCTACTCAGTGGCAAACCGACATCTACCGACAGTAACACCAAGCCACAGTATCACTGATTAAGCCGCACACAGTGACAACAGGGTGTATTTGAGTGGGGACCAACCATAATAAACCATCACCACACACACTGAGTGGACTGACTCGGCTTGCATGCTTTGGGCAGTTCACAGCCGCAGTGGCGGATCGTCTTTGTGGAAACACAAAAATAAGCCAGCACGCACTAAACTAACAGTGTCTTCATAATATTGAAGTTAACACTCCAAAAGAGGACTGAATTGCCAGAAGAAAGGCGGCGCCGGATTAACACCGCCACCGACTATCCGCAGTGGATGTTACGGCGGCACTTCATTTTCATTCTTTTATCATATGAGCCATCACTGCGATAGCGAACAAGTCTTTTTTGTGTGACAGGCTCAGTGATGATGCGGCTGCGGCATAACTATATTAACCATCATCGCCCGCATCAGTACCATTCATGCAGCATGGCGTGAAATATATCTCGGGAGGGGACCGCAGCTAAAGGGAGGCGCTCGGCAGACCTTCCGCCGGTGTTGCCAGATCAGGCTCGGTCAACCACTGAGACCCCTTTTTACATGGACCTGTATTTACCCATGCCTTTTTAGTGTGATTGTCTCCTTGGATATTACCCGAACGCTCACTAAAAGTTAGAACTTTCGCTGTGAACTTTACCTTGAACACAGCAATCTTTGACACGACACTCCGGCTTATGATCAGAGATGAAGTACCACCTTTCCGAGCTCAACGTGCCGATAGCCACCTGTGCAGTAGCCTAGATATGCGAGATCTTCGAAAAAGGCTTTCTGTACTGCACAGTGCGAATAGCCACTGAGCTTTAACGTGTTTGTTGAGTTCCGGTGCTTCATCTACGTGTATAGTACGTTATCGGTATGGCCTTACAAAAACGAAGAGAAAACGCCATTATCAGTCAGCTTTCTGGAAATCAAGTACCGGCAAAAAAATCTAAAATAATTCTTGACGAAGACACATATACGGAGGTTAGTAGTGATTCATATCATCGCCATCATCGTTGTTGGTTCAGTCTTGTCCCAGGATTTCTGGCATTTCCACTGGCAACGCGCAAAGTATAAAATTATTTTACCAAATTCTTGAGAGTTGACAGTTTGGTCAGTTCTACTCTTACTTGTAAAAAATGTACGAAAATTTAGTAATCAACTTATCACGAGCAATAATGATGATGAGGGGCTTAAAGAAACTCTCCTTCGGAGGCTGAACTTCTCCGGAGGTTAAACGAACATGATCCGCATTAAAAGTTTTGTGATTGAACGTGCCGTTGATTTTATAACGATTTTAGAAGAGGACGTTCCCAGACACTCTTACTAACAGTAACACTGTTTTCACGAGCTCTTTCCCGCGTTTTAGTACGACATCATTGGTAGGATTGCTTATCTTGTACTTATGTATTATGTATTAATCCGTGTGTTATCTTACTGGTATCTTTTATGCAGTCGTAAGGCAAATTTCTATGTTATTCATAGACAATAAAATTTCTGTATTCTGTATTCTGGATACCGGAACTTCTCAGTTTTGTGTACATCATTACATGTCATGTATTATAAATAATTTTTGTCAATGTTTGTTTGTTAAATCTGGACAGTGTGTGTGTAAATAATTTCATTTTCCTAACCTTTTTATGGGGAACAGCATAAAATACACAGAACTAAACTGATAAGTCATTAAGTGATAACTGATATTGTTTGAAATTTCCAGGATGAACAATGAAAGGATGTCCTAATAAATGATATATTTCAAACCTGTTTTATGTGTTTGGATCAATTAAATGATGGCAGAATAATGTTGATGTCATTACAATATTGAAATAATTTGATATCAAGATTGTAGAAAGAGAAGGAAACAATGACTAGAAGTAGAAGTAGTTACTGATGGTAAGAATGACAAAACTGAAAAGAATTGACTAGGAGTAGGAATATATTATTATACACAACAAGAGAACACAGGACGGGACATGTGTTTTGTTTTGTGTGCTGCCTTCTTATGCAGATAATAAATGCATTCTTTCATGTGCCAAGCCTATTACATGGAACAAATAGCCCATTGAATGAAAGCAATGAAAAACTGAGAATGAAACAATGGTGTTTATATTTTCATAGTTCTTTTCCATTTTTTCAAGATTATGCAATCAAAACAGAGATATGATTTGGAGTTACTACCGTTTATCTTCAGAGGACCAAAATAAAAAGAACACTTAGCTTGATTGGCAAGAGACCAACAACACAGATACAGGTCGCGGATTGTAGTGGTAAACCTGGGTGACCAGGTGGAGAGAGCAGTGCACAAGTTTAGATGTCTGCGACAGGAAACTGGCAAAGCTGTTACTGGACACACAAAAGGAAAAGTTCCTGATACGTCTTTTCTGATTCATAGGATTAGGAGTAGTCTGCCAGTGCCAGAACCATATATATATATATATGTTTAAATATTCCGCTACTACTACTACCTGTTTGCCTAATCATTGGCTAATGTGTGTCTCTGGTGTGTCACTGGCCAGGAGGTTTTTCTTTTCTTTTTAGTATTATTAAAAAATATTATTATTGTTATTATTATTAGGAAATGGTGTCTGAAATATTTCCTGTAATATGCTGTATGGTTGGATCAGTATGCTGAGAGAAAAAATTGTTACCCAACACCTTGCGCCTCATTGAGTCAATCCATCACTTAGCATGATTAGTAAACGGCAGCCGACCTTATCCACTATTGGGCGATTCAGCGAAGCTAGTTTGCTAGCGTGAATGCGCTTTGTAATCTTTCACGCAAGAAGTCACGAGAGGTCACAGCACACTTCGGGCCAATTTCTGAGTAGGCATTGCTTCATGCTGTGTGGAAGTCGAACCTAGAATCGTGAAGCAGTACAAATGCCAATACTGTTGCAGTTGCAAAAATTACCGTGGAAAGGGAATGGAGGGTGGAAAAAAAGTGTCTTTGTGTTGGTTTTTGGCTGACCAGAAGATCACGAGTTCATAGAAAAAATGTGGTTTGGGGCATCCTATAGCATGTGAACAAGTTATTGCTTATTGCCAGACACATTACGACTACGGACCTCCAAAAATGCCTTTAAAGTTGCCAGTGTAAAATTCACAAATTCACTGTCACCGCCTTCCATTGTGAAGAAAGTATGCACTGGAAGTAAAAGCATGCGAGGGACTTAAGCAATGCCAGGCAAAAGTCAAGGGAGTTAACAGCCCTGCCTGAATCGCCCAATAATGAGGTACACATTGCACAATTAGGAGATTTATTCAAAAAAAGACATTAAATTATTCACACAACCATTATTATTAGGCCTGTGATGAGGCCATTGTCAACTGTCTACAAAAATGTATACATGTTACCTTGTAAAACAACAAAATGTAATGATGTAATATGCATTCCATAAATAGCTGTACCCCCCGTTGGGAGAGCCCCAATCTATTTTTAGACCACTATAGTTAGTCTTAAATTGGTGTATTTCAAAAGGGCCAAAGCAGAAATTAATGCTAAAGAAAAATTGTACCTAAAATGATAAAAATTCATGCCCAAAATAAAAAAAATGCCAAATCTGTGTGGGATATTGAGTAGTGTTCACATGCCCTCACGGGTGTTGTTGCATCTGCTCTGCTAATTATTGCAAATTTCTCTTGACTAGTCTCCAACTCTTGACCGTCCCTTTATGAGTTGACTGTTTATCCCCAGCACCCTTCTCCTGGCTGTCACACACTGCACGTAATTATTATTATTGATCACTTTTATATATAGCGCTTTTGTCTGCTCTTGAGCAGAATCATTGTGCTCTTGTCACATTTGATTCTGAATGAGTGACTGCCTCCTTTTTTCTTGCCTTTTTAATAGCAATTTTTTTTAGTATCCAACGAAATGGTGTGCTTGTGCAGTGCTATTTAGTTATTATGTGGCTGGTGCCACATGAAACTGCTGCCTTCTCGGTGCAAGTTCTATCCACTGAGCTATCCCTGCTCTGCTAACATTGGATGGACAGAAATCCTCTCATCAACAGTATGAGCAAGCAATGTTTGTTGTAAATGTAATTCTTGCTGAAGAAATCTCTCTCTCTCTCTCTTCATTATTTGTTTTGTGTCATGGAGGAAGGGTTGCACACATCATATGGATGGAGGTGATCTCTGATTATTAAAGTAGAGTGTAGATAGGCATACAATTATAGTACCAGAACACACACACACACAGGTGGAGGTGATCTCTGATTAATACAGTACAGTGTGTATATTATTAACAGATACCAAATCACATGTTGCATCATAAAACACACACATGAGCTTTGTGTGACTTGTGCGCTGTCAGAAAACAATGGCAAAGTGCTGTTGTACCTCACATAAGAGTCAGTAACAACTAACATTCTACCATGGCCAGAGGTCAAGACTGCTGCAAACATGCATCACAGATGATGTTATTGCATTATCGACAATGTAGCTTTTGCAAGTGAAAACATGAGCAACACTTTTGAAGCCATCAAAAATTGAAGCTTGACTGCTCCAATGATTGTGTCAAGAGCAATTGATAAAGAAAACAAACAAAAAAAGACACATGTATGGAAAAGACCCCCCCCAAAAAAAACACAACAACAACACAACAACAACAAACAAACACACACAAAAAAAACACTCCCCCCAAAACAACAACAACAACAAAAATACAAAAAACACACACAACCCTTTTATCATCAAAATCGGGAGCCATCAGTTTCCAAAGCAAAGCTGAATAAAAACAACAAACAAAACAAATAAAGTACTTTTTGCAAAGTTTGACTTATCCGTAGTCAAAAAACAGATAACTCAAAGAAAAAAGTAATTCCCAGCAAGTTTGACTTAAGTGTATTCAACTGTATATAAAATATGATGTGATTTGTGTTTGTTTGCTTTTTCAGAAGATCGAAAAAATTATTGAGAGAGACTTCTTTCCTGACCTTCCCAAACTGAGTATCCAGAAGTCCTATTTTGATGCGCTTGAACAAAATGACCTTGTGAAGTTGAGAGAGCTCCAGATGAAGTATGGCGGAGCATGTCCAACAACAGGAAGACTTTCAACAGTGTGTAAGACAACCTTCTTCTTATCTCAGTCACAGAACTTAATATTAATGTACCATTTACTAATTACAATAAAAGTCTTATTCAAATGATGGATATAAATTTGTAAGTCAGAAAAGTTGATTGAAATAACATGTTTGGAAAGTGTTTGTGCAGATGTATGAGCATGCGTGTGTTTTATTTGTGTAAAGCTCAGATCATGGGTACAGAAAGTGTTATACAGGTACCCCAAAATAGATTTGGAAAACAGTTCATGTTTTGTCTCTGTGTGTAATTGTTGGACCTTGAATTATCTCATCTAAAGTTGGCAGACCTGTATGAGTGATGTCTTGACTTTGAGGAGCTTTCAAAATTCCAGATATGAAATTGTGCCGCATATAACATGGTGTCTTTTCTTTCACACAACAAACAAAATCACACAAGGACAGCTTTTAAATTTAAATCAGCACTTGTTTTAATGAAATGTAAATCTTGGATTTTTTTCACAAAAACAATGCCTCAGCTTGATCAGCAATAAATGGACACCATTATTATATATATATATATATATATATATATATATATATATATATATATATATATATATATATATAAGCATAACTAGTCAGCTTTACATATTTTTTTTTAACCAAACTAGTCAGCTTTACAGTTTTTATTTTTACCAAACTTTTGTACTTGTAGAAGAGAGAAGTACTTTGCAGCAATTGGACACAGTAAAATATTTTGATGGTAAATCAAACCATTGAGAAAAATTGTGGGCTTAAAACTAAATTCAATTTCTTAAACTGTGTTGTGCATATATAATGGAGATACTAAAATGATGAAGAGAAAAAAAAGAGGAAAAAAAGTAGTAAAAACTTTGCTATTGTGCTTAAAGGCATATTCTACTGAATCTCTGAGCATTAGGGTCACACAGTTATAAATTAAATTTTCTCACTCTAGTCTTAGAAATGAACACTCTGGGGAAGATGGTTCCGCAGATAACGCTGTTATTGTTCACCAGACACCACACTTTGCCCACTCCTCTTTGTCTGACGGAAAAACATTCAACACACAAATCGATGACATCACAAGAAACAGGTTGTCAAACTCATGACATTTCATGTCAGAAAGCAGCCTCAGGCTGAATATGTTAGCAAAACTACTAGCGTGTTCCGCATATATAACGATCCGGACACAAACATGAGTGACAGGAAAGAAGGGCCTCCTATTGTTGTTTTGTTCCTTTTTTTACAAAGCTATAAAACACACACTTAATCAGACTATACAATGCTACGCATCATTCCTATTTTCATTTGGTACAAATGTGAGTATTGATCAAGTTTAGCAGACAAACGTTTTGGACACAACGCGTTATCTGTGAAACAGAGATTTTTCGTTCTTTGTATGGAACAAAGTAAAACATGCGGTCTCTTCAAATGCTTGCTACTTGTCTTTCATCATCTACAGAAGACACCTGAGGGTGCTGTTTGTTTCAAAATTATCAACAATGAAGACAGATGAATATGAAACCTTGGTACCCCTTGGATGTAACAAAATTGAGGTGCAAAATGCCAGCCATTTCTGTCAAAAAAGTTGTAAAGGTCAGAAATGTCATTTGACTGGAAAAATATCTGCCAGCAACAGGTCCTTTGACTTTGTCCGTAGCTTTATTGAAAAATGATCAGGGAAAGGCTTTTGTCTGCTTATTTGGCAGCTCTTTGTCGTTACGTAGTAAGTAGGTAGTGAATGTACCCATGAGCTGAGCTGTACACATTTGTATTGGGCAGTTCAGTGAAGCTGGTTTGCACGAGTGAATGCCCTTTGTAATATTTTGCGCAAGAAGTCATAAGAGGCCGCAGTGTCACTTCCAGGCCGATTTTTGAGTAGGCGTTGCTTCATGCTGTGTATAACAATGGAAGTTGAACCTAGAATTGCAAAGCAAAACAAATGCCACCACTGCTGCAGTTGCAAAAATTAGCAGGGAAAGGGGATGGAGAGTGGAAAAAAAGTCTTTGCGTCATTTTTTGGCTGACCAGAAGATCGCGATTTCATGATTTGTTTTGTTTTGGGGCATCCTATAGCATGAGCAACAAGTTATTGCTTGTTGCCAGACACATTCTGACTACAGGCATCTAAAAATGCCTTTAAAGTTGGCAGTGTAAAATTTGCAAATTCACTGTGCAAATTCACAGTGAAATTCACTGTGAATTTCATTGTGAAGAAAGTACGCACCAGAAGTAAAAGCAGCCAAGGGACTTAAACGATGCTGGGCAAAAGTTAAGGGAGTTAACAACCTCACCTGAACTGCCCAATATTGACCATTTTATGGGCCTTAAACTTGTTTGCCAGTACTTTCAACATATTGAAGTATTCTGTTACCCTTGAATTAGTTGAAAGAATATACATCAATTAGCTGAAAGTACTGGCAAACAAGTTTAAGGCCCATAAAATGGTCAATATATATATATATATATATATATATATATATATATATATATATATATATATATATATAAATAAGACAGTCACAGTATGAAGTATATTGACTTGACTATTCAGCCTTATTCAACTACAGCAGACATCCCATCAAGCATGTTTTACACTGTTAGATGCAGTTTACATATCTGACATGCAATTATATTAATTACGTAATCATTCATACTATGTATAATAAGAATAAGAGGGGGTCTGAGAACATCCTTTCTTGGGTGAGCCCAAAGTGCATATATTTCATAATCAAGCTATAAAATTCATAACTGATATCAAAAACACACAACGTTAACAAAACATACACAAACTTGTCATCAACATCTGCCCCTCCCCGAAACATACACACGCACGTGCATGTGTACACACACACACACACACACACACATGATATACATTAATTATTATAAAAAAAATTTTAAAGCCAGCAACCCCAAACCAAACTCTTTGCTCACAAACCTGGTAAAAAGTTATAGCAAATAATTGAGTGTTAGAACTTTTTGTAACAGTTACAGTAAAGTAATAGCTACAAGTATGTCTTCAGTGTCTTTAAAAACACACCTGTTTATGGCATTGAAAAAATGCTTACTTTAGTTTGAAACTTGTGCTGGGTCAAGCATGTGTTTGATACAGTAAGGTGTGCAATTTTCATCATACAAGTTGTAAAAGACTTAAACAGACCTGAGGTTCTTATTTAAACTTATTTTTGGTGTGTATGTGGTTGTGTGTGTGTGTGTGTGTGTGTGTGTGTGTGTGTGTGTGCATGTGCATGTGTGTGTGTGTGTGTGTGTGTGTGTGAGAGAGAGAGAGAGAGAGAGAAGGGGGCGGTTATGTCTGATTGACTATATAGTATATGTCTGTGGCCTTTGTGTATTTTGTAATTGTCAATGTTAATAATTGTAAAGCACTGTGAACTCTTGTGAAAAAGGGTGCTTTATAACTGTAAGTTATTATTAGCATAATTTGAATAATTGATTAAGAAGTGAAGTGGATAAATTTCTGTTCCGACTGAGGTGTTGTTGAGAATCCGACATCAATAAAATAATGCAGGCCTTCAGTTCTGCCTGCCTTAAGTTTGTAAACTGTGTGCTCGTGCAGATGATATCTTCAGTTCTACCTGCCTTAAGTTTGTAAACTGTGTGCTTGTGCAGATGGTGTCTTCAGTACTACCTGCCTTAAGTTTGTAAACTGTGTGCTTGTGCAGATCTATATCTTCAGTTCTGCCTGCCTTAAGTTTGTAAACTGTGTGCTTGTACAGATCTATGATATCTTCAGTTCTGCCTGCCTTAAGTTTGTAAACTGTGTGCTTGTACACATCTATATCTTCAGTTCTACCTGCCTTAAGTTTGTAAACTGTGTGCTTGTGCAGATGGTGTCTTCAGTACTACCTACCTTAAGTTTGTAAACTGTGTGCTTGTGCAAATGGTGTCTTCAGTACTACCTACCTTAAGTTTGTAAACTGTGTGCTTGTGCAGATGGTGTCTTCAGTACTACCTACCATAAGTTTGTAAACTGTGTGCTTGTGCAGATGATAGCCCAGCTTCTTTTGAGACACCAGAGATTCAGTCAGGACGTGTTAGTTCTGTCAAGACAAGACCAACAGCTTCAGATAGTGAAGAGGGATCCAACAACATCCCCACGCATGATTCAGCAGATACAGTACAGGCCGTCACCACTACAGGTAAAATTCATGTGCTACTTGACTTGTTTTTCACTATGTGTTGCTTTTGATCAAAAAGTAGCCACCATAATAATGTGATCACACACTATTATACATGCATGCACACACACACACACACACACACACACACACACACACATGCACGCTCACACATGCATGCATGCATGCACACATGCACATACACATGCACACACACACACACATGTATGCATGCATGCACACACACACACACACACACACACACACACACACACACACACACACACACACACACACACACAGATTGATCTTTCAAACTTTGAATGATGACTAGCTTTGCTGAGCTTTATACTTTTGTTTATATCAGTTTGGTGACCTTAGTCAAATGTTTAGGTCACAGCAGCATTTGAACTGACAATTTGTTTCTCATACTCATAGAGTCATAACATGTTCTTGTTAAACTAGTTTAAAACCTGTGTGAACATGACAGCTGTGGTGGTATACATAAGTCAAGTGGAAAAGCCTCAACAGATGTTAGTTTTTGCTTAGAATGTGTGGTTCAAATTCATAATGAATCATTTGATTTTATAAAGCTAGCATTCATGGTTCATTAAGCATTATAGACTTGTATGAAAAATGTGAGCATGTGATACGTGTTGGGTCATTTGGCATGCTCACCAGCTGTCTGGGCATGGCAGAAACTTAAACAAACATGGAGATACTCTTGAACATATCATGATAAATAATAAAATATACATGTCAAAATTTGGTGGTATTAGTACTGTTACCCATAGATGGTTCTGGGCTGCCAGTTACACCTTTACTTTAGCCAGTCAGAATGTCACAGTTAATAATAATATTCTTTAGAAAAGTCTGATGAGTGGCCTCCATATCTGGTTCACAAGCTAATGCACTAGAGTGAGGTTGGTTTTAGAAAATTAAAAAAATTAATGTACATGTTTGCTGATGGTGAGATAATAGCTGCAGTCAAACAAGGTACGTTTAATTCATGTCAGTGCTGGAATCAGACTCAAATGATCATGCATTCCACCAGTCAACACAGTGCTACTTGGTGGTCTGACTCAGATCTTGTGGGACTGTAACTATGGGACAGCCTCCTTAGGCTTAGACCTAGAGATTACACAGAACATTGTTGAGCTTCACCTGTTTGTACCACTTTCAGTGTCCTTGATCTCATTTTAAGGTCACAGCTGCATCCATCAGTTTTGAAAGTTTGAAGTTGCATATTTTGGTACTTTGTTAAATAATAAAGTTCAAACTGTGTGGTTTGCTAGAACTTACAGACTTTTTCATTGCTGTCCATGTGTCTGTTTTTGGCCCCCACATCTGGAACAATCTCCCCCAAGACGTCAGGCACTCTGCTACTCTCTCTTCCTTCAAAAGTCAACTCAAGACATTTCTCTTCTCAGAATATTTCAGTTAAACCACATTGTCCTTCACTCTCATCAGTCTGTACAGTGTGTGTGTGCGCGTGTGTGTGTGTGTGTGTGTATGTGTGTGCATCTTTTGCATAGTTACGCTTGAACACTTGTCGATATATATATATATATATATATATATATATATATATATATATATATATATATATATATATATATACATTTTTTTTTTGGATAACATTTTCCATCTCAATGTACATTATGTGTGTATGCTTGTTCAGCGCTTTGAGCCGCAGGGTAGGCGTTTTACAAATTTCCATTATTATTATTATTATTTGTCAGGATGATGTCTTCTAAACTGCTAACCGTTTTCAGATATCTACATAGCAAGGTTTCAAACTTCAAATGCTTAAAAAAATCCAAAAACAAAACAATTAATCTGTATTTTGTAAACTATAGAACTTTTTGCAACCAAATTATATGTGTTGGCACATTATCTCAAGCTGGAGCATTGTGTATTTTTTTTTAGATTGCTCTCTTCAAGGTCAAGGTCACAGTGAGGGTTCAGGTTTTGAATGCGAGGTGTCCTGGAGCATTGCCATACTTGTACTTTGACCTGTTGTTTTTGTTTACACAGATGGTGCAGATCAAGGCCTTGGTTTAGATACCTTTTTGGCCAAACACACGAGTGAGGACAACGCATCATTTACAGACATTCTTGTGGAAAGCGAACGTAGACGCAAAGAAAAGCATGCATGGCTCTTTGAAAAAGAGGATGTACAAGATCAGGTAACAGCTAAATAAACTGTACATTGTTTTTTTGGTGTGGTTTTTTTTTGTGGAAAAAAGAAGAAAAAAGTATGTTATTAGCCATACTGTTTGGCCTTGCACACTGTAGCAAAAACCTTAAAATTTGAGTTTTATCAGTAGCTATGAAAGTGACATCAGTCAATCTTTGCATGTTATAACTTCATTACTGAGGTCACAGTGATGACAGAAAGGTCAAGGTCAAAATGTATTTGACCTTGTGCAAAAACTTTGCCCTTGAAGTGTGGACAATTTTCTGAACTTATACACCCTTAAACTATAGAATCAACCTAGAAAGAAAAGTATACTAATTCCAAACCACTGTATTTCTTACTTCTTTTTTTTTCCTCTCCTCTGTATTTCATGAAAATCAGATGTTGAAGGGATTAAAACTTTTTCACTTTTTATGACTTGTTCACAAGAGTGCATTTGGCAAAATGTTTCATAATAATAGTTTTTTTAGATTACAAATTTTGTAAAAAATCTTTTTAGCTGTGTTAAAGGGCCCATAAAGGCAGTTTTAGTTTGCAAAGGGACGTTGAAAATCGACCCAATTATGAAAGTCTAGTGCATAACATGACCTTTAAATCTAATAAAATGTCAATGCCATGAAAATAAATATGTTTACGAAGGAAGAAATGCATGCCGATCAGGCCGAATTTCATCTGCTTGTTTTAATCTCAAAATACGCGCGAGATCCGTGACGTAGGTCTCTGACGTCACAAACAGACCACTGAGGTGAATGGCAAATGAGGCGCGTTTTCACCATCAATCGGTCCACACTGAAAATGCCACTCGAATGTGCAGCTGTGGGATGCGCAGAGCTGCAGACCAAAGGGTCGTTGTTTTCCTTTCACACCTTCCTGAAAGATAGCAGTCGAAGGAAGCTTCATCCTTGGAGAACTGATTTTGAGTCAACACAGATCACAAAATTATATATTGCTAACTGAATATTGCATATGTAGTTTAATGCCATTAATATTGCATATAACTCAGATGTAAATATGGAAAAACCCTTCCGTAAGTAAAAAGATTTTTGCACTTTTAATTCAGGAATAACAAATCCTGCTCCACTGTCTAATGAGTCCAGAACGGAACCATCAGTGAAAATCTTAATATGATTTTTATTTTTATTATTTAGATGTTCTCTTACTTGTATAGCTAAAATGTTTGTAGATTCACTTTTCTTCAAATCAGTATAATCAGTATCGAATTTGGCATTTATGTGTTCCCACTGTGGCATTTGAGGTGATGTAGGGAGAACTGGAATTGATTTAATATCTATGTTACATTTCTATATGTTATATCATATATAATATGTTATATTACAGTTCTCTGTGCATTGAAAAGCTGGAACTATGTAAAATGAGAGGGGATATATTTTATGAAGTAAAGTATTTAATACATTGTATCATGTACAAGGGTATTGGGATTAAACTTTGTTGGATACCGTCTCATTGTGGTCTTTATTAGAATGAAATATTAGGGAAATTAGCTAAACAAGGTGCAATGAAACACATGTCTGAGATATCATCCAATAACCGACTAGTACTACTATCATCTCATGAGATTAATTCACTACTTAAGAAGACTGTATATAAACATATTGAAAAAAGTAAATTTGCGATACCTTCTTGTTCTAGATATTTATCAAGAGTAATATGCAAGTTACATTTAAATTCATGGAACACTAAATATGCACAGAATGTGATGTGCATTTGTAAAAATATCTTATCTGTTAAACACATACTGCTTGAATGTCCTTTTACTACAGAGTTATTTCAGAAAAATGGATATGACTTAAATGCTAACAACAATGTAAGAGATATTTTGTATAATACTGATGTTATCACTAATATTGTCAGATTGATTGTTCATAGTCCTGTGGGAAAATTAGTATAAATAATAATTATATGTTGTTGTTTTTGGTCTAATATCACCTCGATGTGAACAGACATAAAATAAAATATTGATTGATTGATCATCCTTGGAGATTCGAACAGGAAATTGTTCCAAGTCGGTTACCCTGTGGACACCCACACAGACGTGAACTTTTTACTAAGGGTATCAGTCATGCATCGCCCGGCTTTCGCTAGGTTGATCCTTGGTAGATGGAAGGAACGGTCTCTTCAGATGAAACCCCTGTCCTTGCCAATTCTACAAGGAATATATCCAGACCGACCAAAGGACTCAGAAATACATTTTGACACCTTGGCACCCAGTGCAAAGATTAAAATTAAAAAAGGGGAAAAACCTTTTTCACAAGAAACCTCCAGAAAAAGAAAGGGAAATCAACAAAAGAGGCAAAGGTACACACAAATCCTCAGCAAGAATGAACTTGTAATAAATGCAGAAGAAGAAGAAGAAGGGAGAGAAAGAAAACAAACAAAAAACAAATAGACATGGTAAACACGGAGAAAAGAAATGAAAAACAGGAGGTACAACTATTGAACTACCAATAAATACCCCTGCCTCGTCTAAGAAACAAAACAAAAGCGAGGCAAAAAATAAATGAAAACAACTGAGAGAAAAGTAAAAGCTGAAAGGTAAACAGAAACTCGGCTGGCCTGTGCACCAGCGAATAGTACAGGGCTTAGGGAAAAATAGCGGCACTCTCACGGGGCCGCGCCGAAGCTGCGGCACCATTCGGTTGACATCGCAGTTTGTCCCTAATATGCTCTTTAGCATCTGAGGACATTAAGAAAGAAAGAAGGCGAAGACAGTAAGTCTAGCAGAAATGCCTACAGCAGAAAAGGCCGTGTAAGAAAGAAACTGTACACAAATGCCTGTGACAAAAAAAGAAGAAGAAAAAAGAAAAGAAAAAAAGAACAGACCACAAATGCCTATGGCAAAGAAAGAAAGACCAAACCACAAATGTTAATGGCAAATGAAAAATGGCTGCCCTAATCAGGCAATCAAACAGCTGACACCAAATGAAATAAACAAAACAGCTGAAACCACCTCAAAAACACAAACGGTGGCCTACCTGCAAACATAAGGTGGAAAAAACACCACCAAATCACAACAGTCTAATAGACTACTGTCTGCAACAAATGAGTGGATGACTACATTGACTACATTTGTTGCAGCCATAAGAGCACAGAGCAAAAATAACTGCCAACAAACAGATGGAAAGCCAAACTAACCATTACTAACATTAATCTTAACAAACTCTAACTAACCCCTCACTAACGCGGCTTCCATCTAGAAAAATAAAGGCTGCAGACTGATAAAGCAAATTGCTAGACAGGACTGCCGATGACAAAGCATCGGGATGTAAACAAATGCAGACGGAAAGAGAAATGCAAAATGGCTGCCCTAATCAGGCAAGCTACCAAGCAGGTACGAAATGGCCAATAAGCCAGAGATAAAGAAAGAACGCATGGTGGAAAAGAAGAGGAAAAGAGAGAAAAACAAAACAAAAACACTTTCTGAAAGAAAAGAGGAGGCAAGAAATGTCGGTGAGCAACGGGACAAAGGCTGGATACACGTAATCTGTGTACACGATACAATTAATCCATTCAGCCGACAACAGCACGGCAGGGCAACAGACGCTCACGAACTACCCCACACAAAGAAAGAATGAGCGGTCTCATTAAACATTGAGACTACCCCCCTCACTTGTACATCATTAATGAACGATATAACTCAAGAAACAAAAGGGCAAGCCAAGAGAAAAAACAGTGAATGGCAAGAACCGGCAACTAGCCCAACCCGAAACCCTAACCCAGGGAGGCCACGAAATCGCTAGTCTATTGAACTAGAATGAACAAACCTTTTTCACTGTTACATTATGATGAAACAAACAAGGCTAAACTGGGAAAATAAAATAAAACACCCAATAAAAGGCAGGCACCCTGATGAGGTCTAGCCTGTTGTGAAAGCTAGATTAAACAGAACGAAAAAGACTGAAACGCCACGCACCTAACAACTACTACAGCTAACAAGCAGGTATGAAATGGCCAATAAACCAAAGATAAAAACGAAAGAACACATGTTGAAAAAGAAGGGGAAAAGAGAGAGAAAACAACAACACTTTCTGAACAGAAAGAGGAGGCAAGTAATGTCAGCGAGCAACTGGACAAAGGCTGGATACACGTAATCCGTGGACACGTTACAACCCATTTAGCAGTGACAACAACACAGCAGGGCAAAAGACGCTCACGAACTACCCCACACAAAGAAAGAATGAGAGGTCTCGTTAAACATCGAGACTACCCCCTCACTCGTACATTGTAAGTGAACGATATAACTCGAGAAACAAAAGGGCAAGCCAAGAGAAAAAAACAGTGAATGGCAAGAACTAGTAGCCTGTTGTGAAAGCTAGATTAAACAGAACGAAAAAGACTGAAATGCCACGCACCTAACAAGGCTCGAGAAAGATGAAATAAGGAGAAAATAAACAAAGGCCCAACTACTGACAATGGTGTCAGAGCTTCATCCTTGGAGATTCGAACTGGAATTTTTTCCAAGTTGGTTACCCTGTGGCTACTACCCATTTTGCAGCAACTCCCCAGAGTGACGTAGTGCGCATATGTGCACATGATATTCAGCGTCATGGTGACGCTTTTGGTACAACAGAAAATGCCTGTTTTCGTGCATTTATAACCCTCAGATCACAATTTCACCTACATCATTGTTCTCAGCGAATTTTAACGGAAATCGTGTCAAAAATCACCCCAAACCTTGGACTTGTCCTTTAAAGACTGACATGTATAAGAAAGGAGCATGCATATTAAGGATATATGTCTTGTATGATGTGCATGTTTGTTCCATCACTACTCTAAAAAGTTTGAAGTGCTGAGAAACTGAGTCCACCAGTTTTAATGGGTTACTTCATAACATCACATGGTAATGTGTATGCAAATGCATGCAAATGAAGTGACTTGGTAATGGGCTTGATGATAAGCAAACTCACTGTTTTTAAGCATACTCTAACAGAAAATGGTTTAAAAACTGCTTTTATCATCAAGGGTATGCTGTAGTCTGCTGTGAATTGTGAGACATAAGCATAAACGGACCAGTTATAATTAGACACCATCTGTTGCTGACCATGTTTGCCTAATAGTCTCAGCATTGTTGCATAACAGGAGGCAGTTTGGAAGGATACATTAGAATTATCTAGTGGGAGCTTTGTTAATATGATTATATGTTTGCTGTGCAGGAGCAGGAAAAAAAACTGGCATTACCCAGCATTGAAGAACAGGCAGTAATAACAGAACGCCCATTTAATGTGGACACCTGGACCTATACGCCAAACAATACGGTTATGTATGTTCCTGGAGGCAAGTGTTCCATCTGTCTTTCAATTTAATATCGTTAAAGTGATAACTTTGCTGGTGCCACATGAAACTGATGTCTTGGCACACATTCTGTGTACCCCATACAACCATACACCAAACCTGGTATGTAGATACATCACCATGAGCTAGTCTCATTGAAGTCTCATTTAATTATTAAAAAGATTTATTAGCTGTCTTCAAGGTGGAGGTCACAGGGGGGATGTATGGTTATGTATAGTAGTGAGATCACACAAAATTCAGTATTCAGGGCTAAATGTTGGTTTATTTGGGCCTGGTAAATATTATTTTGGTCCTCTTCATAAAAAATTCTGGCGTTCAGATTAAAGTCATCTGTGTGCCAAACTCTGAAGAAAACTGTTGTGAAACTTATTTTGAAAAGATCTCATGATCCAAAAATTGAAGACTTGTACCTATCTTGAGCACGCTCTGTGTTTCAAAACCTCTGGAAAAATGTTTACTGTCAACTTTTTTTGACCATCTTGACTCCTTTGTCAACTCACTGCAGCACAGAAACAGCTTTACTCCATGTTTTCAGTGAACTTTGACTGCCAGAGATTGTTGCTAGATCACAGCTTGGACAAATATACACATCATACGCAGGACCTTCACTGTGTGAACAAGGAACCATTCACTGGCTTACACCCAGTGGGACAGTTTGCCTCCATTATGCATGAAATATGAAAGCTGAAGCCAAATAATATCAAATATACACACACAAAAACATTGTCTTAGTGTGATTTTTGATTCCTTCATATATAATATGTTTGTTGTTGTGGCCTGTTCAAGTAAAGACATATATATTGAATTAGTCTGTCCATTTTGTGTACCTTCTTTGTAAGTGAGCATTATGGGATGGTGAATCAAAATACTTTGTGTTTGTGAACAGGTGTGGAATACAGTGCCCAGGAGCTGATAGAGCAGCGTAAGCACAAAGGTCGTCAAGTGAACCACCAAAACACTCATTTCACAGAAAATCCCTTTGGGAAAGCAGGCAGCAAGGAAGTGCTACAGAAAGCTGCTCACCACAAGGCACTGATCAACAAGGGAAAAATTGGACATGATGGCCGAGAGTTGCTGGCTTCACACACACCTCAGGTCAATGGCTTTAAGTTGATGGGTACTCCCTCACCAGCTCCAGGCATGGAAGAGTCGCCACTCATGACTTGGGGTGAGGTGGAGGGAACCCCTCTGAGGCTGGAGGCTTCAGAAACATTCCCATCACATACTCCAGGACCAGTATTTAAGGTTTGTGCCAAGTCTTTCTTTGTGAAGAGCTATTGCTAGTTGGTCACAATGTGCAGTTCTTCAGTGCATTTTTCTAAACAATATTGACCCTTTTCCTTGAAAATAATTGGGATGTCAAAGTATTTGTAAGATTTTGAAAATAAAGAAGAAGAATGAAAATTTGTTAGCACCCTACGTATCAAAATATTTTAACAACAAAAAAGGCACGTACACAAGCAAGATTAGTGACAACATGCTACAACATAAAATTTAACAAAATACACTTACTTCATGGCACACACACACATGCATGCTTACATGCACACACATACACCATGGTGCACACACACACACACACACACACACACACACACACACACACACACACACACACACACACACACACCAAATAGGTACACGTGCAGCATGTATGCATTGATACAGACAAGTCAACAGGATATGGGGGTGAGGTACGATTGGCAGTGGAAACAAAAGAAATTTAGGAGTTTGGTCAGTGGGCTGAGAGGAATAGTGTGGTTTTGAGTTGAATTTTGAACTGGGATTTTGTTGCAGCATAGCATACGGAGTATGGGAGTTTATTCCATGTGACAGGGCGCAGATGGGAAAAAGTGCGTTGCCCTAGGAACTTTTTCTTTTGTTTGGGAATCTGAAAAGTGCGGGTGTTAGCTGAGGAACGCAATGAATGGGATGGGATGTACAGGTGAAGCAGGTCAGACAAGTAAGGCGGGACAGTTTCTGAGACTACACCAAAGCACATGGAAGAGACTAAATTTATATTCAATTCTTTGAGCTATTGGAATCCAGTGCAGCTTAGTCAAGAGTGGTGAAGCATGAGTGCATTTAGAGGTCTTGAAAATGAGTCTGGCAGAACAATTTTGAACCTTTTGAAGTTTTTCGATGAGCTGTTGGGGCATTTCGACAAAAGAGAGTTACAGTAGTCAATACATGATGATAGCAGGGATGTGACAAGAGTTTGGGTAGCCTCAATTGTGAGGACATGCCTAACTGAGCTAATTCTATGCAGCTTCAGGTAGGTAGACTGACACACTTTACTAACTTGTTGTTTCATCGAGAGCTTGTCATTGAAAATCATGCCTAGATTCCGGACTGACTTTGAGAATTGAATTTCACTTTCACTGATTATGACTGAAAGTGGAAGGTTTGGCAAGTTTTGATGATCAATGAACAGTGCTTCAGTTTTTTTCATTGTTCATTTATAACTTGTTTTGCATCATCCAAACTTTCACATCAGCTACACATGACTGCATATTGCTAATCAGAGAACGAAGATGTTCATGTGGCACTGAATTGTACAGTTGGCTATCAAAAGTATCATCAGCAAATTCACTATGGAAAACTGAGTGTCTGTCAGTGATCTGTGAGAGTGGTTGTGTGTACAGAAGAAACAGTATGGGACTGAGAATTGAACCTTGGGGTGCACCATAATGGAGAATGGAGGGATTTGAACTGTAACCAGAAACAGATACCGTTTGCTTTCAGTCAGATAGGATTAAAAGAACGAAAGAGCAGATTTCTGTATGCCAAAAGCATGTTTGAGCCTATGGAGGAGAATGCTGTGATCACTGGTATCAAATGCAGTGCTAAGATCTAGGAGAGTGAGAAGACTTGATCATCATCACTGGCAGTGAGGAGGTCATTCAGGACTCTAAGTAGCGCAGTTTCAGTGGAATGATGAGCACAGTAAGCTGACTGAAATCGAGGCCAAAGTGTGTTTGCATTCAGATGGTCAAGTAAATGAGACATGACAACCTTCTGCAAGAACTTAGAAAAGAAAGATGGATTTTAAACAGTTCTGATTTTTTTTAGATCGTTTTGGTCAAGTGAAGTTTTTTTCAAAAGAGGTTTGACGATTGCACGTTTAAATACAGTTGGGAATGTGCCTGAGAGCAATGATTCATTTACAACATGGGTCAGTGCTGGAACAATTTCATCAGAACAATCGAACTGAAGGGATGTAGGGATTGGGTCCAGGTCACAGGATTTAGGTGCCATTTTTTCAAGTAACATCTTTTTTGAAAGAGCAGAAACAGCTGTCTCACTCACAGCACTGAACTGGGTCAGCGGGTCACCAGAAAAAAGTTGATCAACCATACCAGCGGGGGCAATGCTGACGCAGCTGTCAATATTGTGTTGTATGGTGTCAGAAAACATCTGAGGAAGCTTATCAATAGATACTGATGACGGCAGTTGTGTACGATTTGCTTTGTTCATGAGCCTGTTTGTCACCATCAATAATTCTTTGCATGTGGTGGACAAAATGATTTTTGAGCTATAGAAAGCAGTCGTCCACAAAGTGAGTGATCTTGTGCTTCACAGCATTGAAAATCTGTTTGTGGACAGTCTGGAGTGTAGCCAGTGTAGCCTCTCAGCATGATGTTTCTCTTGCTTCAAGACTTGTAGCTGCAAAGCAACAGCACTGTACCAAGGAGCACTGGGGCACCTTGCACTGTGTAGCCAGGGCATGATGGTCCAAGAGGGCGTGTAGTTGATCGTTCAGCTGGCCGGCAATGGGGCAGTTGAGGTCTGTGATTGAGGCGGCCACATCAGCTTTGAGGACCTGTCTGTCGATGGCGCAGATGTTTCTCATGGTCTGGAATATGTGCTGTTGCGGAGGACAAGTGACATCAAGATGGCAGAGAACAGGAAGGTGGTCAGATGATACGCGGATGAAACGCCTTGCTCAGTGATGCAAGAACAAAGCATGCACTCCTCCTCTCTAAAGAGACCCCCCATAGTCTAGTGTGTCCTTGTTGGTGAGTCGGCTCCAACACAGCTTGCTCAATGTTGAATGTTTCAAGGACAAGGATTATCTTCATGCTTCTCTTTTTTCAAACCCAAAAAGGGGCCCCACCTTCCCCAAAAATATTTTATGTGCATGCCCATAGATGGGGGCCCTTTCATGACCCTACCTTTTGGGATTTAAAATTTTTCATTGTTAAACCCAAATTAAGACCCTACCCGTCAATGTTTCAAAATTCCCCAACGGGATTTTCCCTCTTTTCATCAGTATACCTTTTTTAAATTTTTTCTTTTTCGGCATAACATGCAAAAGGGCCTTTCATACTCTCTACTGGGGTACCACACACAGATCCACCCGAAAGAAAAATTTTTACCTGTTTACATTCAGCTTCTTTTTGTCTAACCAAAAAGGGCCTACCTGTCCCAAAACTACTTTGTAATCCCCCTAAAATGCCCCGTTCATGACCCTATGTGTTCATTTTAAAGACTTTCTTTCCCGATTAACCAACAAGATCTTCCGTTCACGGTTCTACTTTTCTACAGGGGAAAGATTTTCCCGTTTCATTCCCTTTTAAGGTTTTTCTTTTCTTAAATTTCCCTTTTGGGGGATAAAAACCCCAAAAAAATTTTTACCTTTTTTCAAACCCCCCCAAAATTTCCCGGGGTTCCCTAAAACCCAAACCAAAAATCACCCCGAAAATTAAATTTAAAAACCTGTTTACCCCTCCCATGGCTTTCTTTTTCATCAAAAAAAAACCCTTTTTCCCCAAAGATTTTTTCCCCCTTTTGTTCCAATAAAACCTTTCATGTTTCATTTTCATACAGTCTTTCGAAAAACCGTTAAGATCTCCCCTTTCAAGTTTCTCTGTTCTACATGTCCAAAATTATGTACCTGTTTTTTCCCATCACCCCTTTAAAGGGCCCCCCTGTTTTCCAAGTTTTATTTCTTCCCTTTTTTTCGGCCCATAAACCCATGCCCAATTTTTGCCCTTTTCCCAAATTTTCAACCCCCTTTACTGAAGGTTCCCTTTTACAAACCCAAATTTTCCCCGGGAAATTTAAATTTAACCTTTTTGGTTTACCCCTTCATACTTCTGTTTGTCAAACCACAAAGACCTACCTGTAAACCACAACTACTTGTGAAATTGTCCACTGATGTACCCGCTCAGGACCCTACACATTCTTTTTCATACTTTAAATTTTGATTAACTTTTAAAGATCTACCACAACAATTGTGCCCCTCCCCATAGAGGCCCCTTTTCAGGGACCCGCCTGTTCATTTTCAAAATTTATTTCAGATTAAACGCTAAGATCTACCCTAAAACGTTTCTACTGCACTGCATGATTTGTTTATTTTTTTTATCTTTTTTTTCTCTTTGGGTCTAACCACAAAAACCTACCTGTTACCACATGTACTCGTGTATTTACCTTTAATTACCCGTTCATGAGCTCCCTGTTCATTTTATACTTTTTTTTAGATAAACCGCTAGATCTACCCTTCAGCTTTCTACTGGCCCCATGGTATGTTTATCTTCATGTTTCGTCGTCTAACCCCAAAGCCCTACCGTCATCACAAAAAATTGTGTACCTCCCAAAATTATGTCCCCGTTCATGGACCCTACCCCTTTTTTTTTTTTCATTTCTTATTTAATTCGTTTAAACCCCCAAGATTACCGTACGTTTTATTTGCGCTCCCAACCCCCGGGGTTTGACCTTTTTTACCCCCAAGGCTTCTCTTTCGTCAAACCAAAAAAAAACCAAACCTGTAAACCACAACCCCTTGGGGTTTTTCCCCTACCCTTTAGATGTACGTTTATGACCCTACCTTTTTCTTTTTTTCATACTTAAAATCACATTAGTGCTAAGATTTCCCTAACCCGGGGGTCAAAAATTTCTACTGCACGGGAAAAAATGCCCAAACATTTGTCCCCATTCGAAAAACCTTTTTGAAACCTTTTTTTTTTTTAAAGATTAGGGGGCCTTTTTTCGGCAAAAACTGCACAATGCCCTTTTAAAAACTCTCTACTGGGGTACATACACAGAGATCTACCCAAAAATAAATTTCCGTTTATCTTCATCTTCTCTTTCGTCTAACCACAAAACCTCCCTGTCACCACAACTACTTTATCCCTGCCCATAATGTACCCGTTTTTTAAACTCTACCTTTTAATTTTAAAATTTTTATTCTGTTTAAAATGAAAGGTTTCTCCTTCAACATTTCAAAGTGTCCACAATTTTTCCCATTTTCATCACTTCCCCTGTTAGTTTTTTTTGGCCCCTTTTTGGGCATAACATCACCTTTCAGTTAAATTTTTGGGGGGGTATGTACAACAGATCTACCCGAAAATAAAGCTACCTGTTTATCTTCATGCTTCTTTTTTGTCAAACCCAACAAAACTTCCTGCCACCAAAAATATTTGGTGAAACATGCCCATAGTCTACCCGTTCATTACCCTACCTGTTCATTTTGATTATTTCATTCCGAAAAACCCAAATTTGTACCTGTCCTCTAAAATTTTTTCTAAATTTTCGCAGTTTTCCCTTTTTATAAATAAAAGGTTCAATTTTGGGTGTTTTTCCCCTGGCTTTCAGCAACTTATCGTAAAACTCATCGGCGGGTTTCTGCGTACCGACAGACCCACGAAAATGAATTCCCCTTTTAAATTTTTTGATGCTTCGGGCATAACCATGAAGCCCTACCTCCCAAATTCAACTGTTACCTGCCCAAGATGCCCCATTCAAAAAAACCCCCCGTTCAGTGTTTTTCCCATCCATTCTGTTTTGGCCTCCACGTTTCCCCCGTCCACCCAGCTACTGCTTACATATATACGATTTTACCCAGAAATAAATTACCCCCTTTATCATGATGTTTTCCCTTTGATAACCACGAAGACCTATCTGTAGACTACGACTAAACTACTCCATCACGTGGCCATAGATGCACCCGCTGTCCACCTGAAAATAAATCTACCCAGACCCACCCAAAAATAAATCTACCTATCCATCTTGGTGCTATTTCCTTTCGGCTAACCACGAAGGTAGGTTTCTTATGCCGTCAATGAGGATGGTTATATCAAGGTCAGTGACCGGAAAGGCTCAGCTACCTGGCTCACAGATGTACCTGTTCATCAACCTACCTGTTCATTTTGATGCTTTCATTCCAGATAACTGCAAAGGTCTACCTACCCACTCACTTAATGTTTTACATGTAATTTACCTGAGTATGTCCATGCTTACTTTACAGCTAACAACGTAAACCAGCCTGATGTTCTCTCACCTATTTGTCAACGTACACAGGTCTATCCATTCATAAAGCTTCGTAATTATTTAATTCATGATTTCCGTCTAACTTGATATGTAAACTTACCTGTCCATTTACAGACCCGTGTATATACCCACCGAACATGTTCATCTTGATCCTTTCCTTCCGGTTAACCACAAAAATTTACCTCTACACTCACCTCCAGTCCAAAAAATAATTTCCCTTTGTGGACCTGTATGTGGAAAATGAGAAGATTCCCCAGGGTATTAATTAACTAAACTATTTGTGGGTAGGGGGAGGCATAACTGTGCTGACAGTTTGCGTGAACTGTGAAAATAGCAAGAAAAAAGCTTGGTGGATAAACGGGTAGTTTTTTACGTCACCCGAGGGGTTAAAAGGCATGCAGTAGCTCATTAATTATTTTTTACACATTAACTGATGGGTAGGTCTGTGGTTTAGGAGACAATAGCCTGAATGGGCATGTATGTGGTGCACAGTTGTATTGAATGAATGGGCAACTTTGTCGGTCTGGAAACCACACAGGTATATGCATCGAAAGACTGTTACATGTTATTGAACGATTTGGTTTCTGAGCAGGTGCGATATGGCCCTCGAAACAGGTGCGCCACTGCCCCAAACATGGGGTTTGTAGGTTTGGTAGTCCAAATAGCTTTTTGGTTTTTCCTATCCCCAAAAACATTTGGAAAAGAAGAAGAATTTATTTGAATTTTTTCCATCGGGCAGGAAAAGGTTTTGATCCAAATTTATCATTTTATATTTTTGTGGATAGGAAGGTGCTCATACATAGCCATGGTGGTAGGATAAAACACATTAATTTTAAAAAGTATGTAGATGTATAATAGAGCCGGTAGATCTGTAGTTAGGCGGGGAAGCCTCTGTGTCATCAATGTTTACTAGTTCAATTTTGCATTAGATCAGCCATTAGATCTGGGCATTTTCTTCTGTTGATTTCAGACTCCAATAAATGAAATTTTTGGGATTGGGTGTGCTGTCTTGAAAAAAGAAAAATATTTATATTCTGCCAATGTAGGGCAGGTACGTTTACATATTTTTTTGATCAGCTAAACCCGTTTCCCAAAACCCCAATTTAAACAGGGGCATAGACAACGCACTATCACAAAAAAGCAAACCCAAAAGGGGTTATTTGGGGAGCGATTTGGTGTGCCAGTTTCCCAAATTGCCCGTAAATTTTTAAACCCTTTGGGGTCAAACGGGTCCCAGAACTTTGCAATTGTCGCCCGGGTCTTTGGGCAATCAGTCGGGGGGATAAAACCGAAGGGAAAAAAAATCAAAGGGGTTTTGGGGAGTGAATAGATTTTAAATTTCCTCTTTTATCTGTTGTCATTTTATTTTTTTTATGTGTGCCGGGTTTTTTAATGCCCCGCCTTTTGTTTTTGAGTATGCAAAAAGCAAAATTTTTTAGGGGAGGAAAAATTTTTGAATTGAAAGCTTTTACATTTTTTTACGGGCTATGCACCACGGAAAGGTATGGTCAAAATACATTAAATCAATCAATCCCCCAAACATGAAACTGGACGGAAAACAATCTCTTTTTTCATATGGTATGGTTTTAAATTTTTCTTTGGGTTTTTTATTTTATTCACCAGGTTTGACAATTTATGACGGTTCCCTCGTTTAAAATTTGCAACTTCCCGAAAAATGCTGGGCTGTCGCCCGAAGTTTGCAACACGGTTTTTGGTGTGGTCAGATTAAAAAAAGAATAATCTGAACCAGATTAGAAGAATCTTTCATCTTTTTGGTGGTACCATTTGCTTAATTTTCAGTGCCCTAGTTATTTTCAGTAACCAAATTTCTGAACAAATGGTTCAAAAAAATTTCAGAAGTATGCAACCCTTTTGGAGTCGAGTTTGAAACTTCATGCTGCCATCACGCTGGTATGCATCACAGTGAAATGTGTTTAAAATTTAAAAACAAAGTTAAAAAACACAAAATATGTAACTGATAGGAAATTTTTTCATCTTTTACATTGGGACTTTTCTCTTTACATTCCACTCCCTAGTTATTAAGCGTAGGGGCCCCGAAAAAACAACACCCCTTTTCCGGGAAAAAACGTCTGCAACTTTTTGATTTTTTAGTTTGTCGCAGAAAATTTGCAACATTTGGGTTTCCCTGTGGTCAAAGTTAAAAAATGACATAATTTTTAGAATGTAAAGGGAAAAGATAGAACAATTTTTTCTTCTTTCCCCGTTTGGGACCAATTCCCGAAATTTTCTGTGCTCTAGGGTTTTTTAACAATAAGCAAGTTTCTGACACTAGTGGCTTCAAAAAGTTGCATAAGTATGCAACTTCTGGGGTCTAGTTTGAAATTTTATGACGCCATCACACTGGCATGCATCACAGTGCAGTGTGTTTAAAATAAAAGCAAAGTTAACACACAAAAATGTAACTGATAGGAAATTTTCTCATCTTTTACATGGTACTATTCTTTTTACATTCCACTCCATAATTGTTAAGTGGTAGGCCCTGAAACAGCAACACCATCCGAAAAGACGTCTGCAAGTTTTTGATTTTGGATGTTTGTCGCAGAAGTTTGCAGCACGGTTCCGTGTGGTAAAAGTGAATGTGACATGATTTTCAGAATGTAAGGAACAGATAGAACAATCTTTCACGTGGTACTACTCTTGAAATTTTTTGTGCTCTAGATTTTTTACAATAAGCATGTTTCTGACACAGGTGGCTTCAAAAAGTTGCATAAGTATGCAAATTTTCAGCTCGATTCTCAATCTTTTTGATGCTGTTGCAGAAGTTTGAAACATGTCATGGTGTTGTCAAACTAAACAAAATGTAATGACATGAGGATTGATAGAAAAATCTTCCACTTATTACATGGTGTGGTTGTTTTTAACATATGTGCTGGGGTTTTTAACGGTAATGTCGTTTCTGACCTAAGGGTAGGCTACATATAGTAATACATTTTGGGGAAAAGTTGCAAACTTATGCGATCGTGTGAACCCACTATGAGAGTGTATAGCAGTGGCATTGTAATGTGTACTCCTCTAACACTCTGAAAACAAGACAGAGTGTACAACAGGGCATTGTAATGTGTACTCATCTAGGAGTCTGAGTCTGAAAACAAGACTGATAATGTACTCTAACACTCTGAAAACAAGACAGAGAGTGTATAACAGTGGCATTGTAATGTGTACTCCTCTTGCACTGAAAACAAGACTGAGAGTGTACAACAGGGCATTGTAATGTGTACTTCTCTACAAGTAAGCCTGAAAACAAGACTGAGAGTTGCATTGTAGTTTTGTACATGATGTATGAGTGCTGGAAACACAGCTAGGCTAGCACACAGAACAGGTGTCTCCAGATAATTCTTGGCATGTTTGGGCCCAATGCTATCCACAGTGACACGGAAGAGCTGCCATGGTCACAAGTATCAAGTAGCAATAGAGGGGGCGTGGGTGGTGTGCCAAATCTGTCTAGGCACACTGCCGAAGACAACCATATGCCTGACACAGAATGGAATTGGAGTAAGAAAACATGGAGACGAGCATTTAAAAAGGAAATATTAATGTGGCCTAGCTGGCATGGGACACTATCACCAGACAGACTGCAGTAATCCTTTTCAATTAAAGTGCAAAATATCAACAGCCAATAATACTTGTGATTTGATGACTTGTTTCACCATGCTATGACCCCATGGTTGACTGGGTGCTAAATATCAAGGATCATATCAGTTTAATTGTGTCTCACTGGGAATCTCAAAATACACAAGAAACAAACCAGTCAGGTCAAGATAGTGCATATTGGAAATTGGAAAATACCCACAGCCTGAGCTCAGGCTGTGGGTATTTACTGCATTTTATTTTACCGGTCCCTGCATTGGGGTACCATGGATGCAGAAGTTAAGGTCCCATCTGCTTGGAACCCAGAACTATCAAAGCTTCTCCCTTTTAAGGCCTGGGGTAGGTCAGACTATGGCAGTGTACACTTCACCTACTGCCTAGAATTCTTCCTTAGATTTCCACCCTCCCAGTTCATTCAGCTTCATTTTCTTCTTCAAGACTAAAGCAACATATGACATCAAGAGTGAATTAGACTGCTAGTTTTATTTTTTATTTGATACCCTGCTAGGGCCTTTGCATTGAATGTGATTATCAATCTTTGCAGTTGACTGGGAATTAAAGGTCAATGTCAATCTTTGCAGCTGACTGGGCATTGAATGTGATTATCAATCTTTGCAGTTGACTGGGAATTAAAGGTCAATATCAATCTTTGCAGCTGACTGGGAATTAAAGGTCAGTATCAGTCTTTTGCAGCTGACTGGGCATTGAATGTGGATATCTATCTTTGCAGTTTACTGGGCATTAAATGTCAACATCAGTCTTTGCAGCTGACTGGGCATTGAATGTGGATATCAATCTTTGCAGTTGACTGGGCACTGGATGTCAGTGTCAGTCTTTCTGGTTGAATGAGCATTAAATCTCAGTGTCAATCTTTTTCAGATTCCTGATGTCCCGAAGAGAGACAAGGTTGCATTGGCCCTTGCAGAAAAGGCCAGCAAAGCTCACAGGGCAAAGAAGGAAGCTGCCTTAAAACAAGTGACACGGCGACTTGCTTCGTGAGTGTGAGAAAGTGCCACTTTAGGACTAGAAATTTGAATGAGTGTACAGTAGAACCTCTACTGAACAACGGCCTTAGAAATCAACAGTTGTAAAAGAGGGGTGGTCATTGGTGAGGGGTTTGCCAACTTAGATCCAGTTTTGCTGAACTTGGTATGTGATACTGTTTGTGTAAGTACTGGTATGAAGGTAACTTTCTTCAAGGTATTTTTGAATTTTTTGGCACCATACTTGCTGTCAATTTTGACTTCTGTTGTTGTTACTTTTCTGAACATGCTGGAAACAAAAAGGTTAGCAAAAGTTGGATTCTCTGAAAGTTGTGCACAGTATCTATGTTGTGGGTCTGTGTTAAAGAACAAGTCCAAGGTTTGGGGTGATTTTTGACACGATTTCCATTAAAGTTCGCTGAGAACAATAATGTAGGTGAAATTGTGATCTGAGGGTTAAAAAAATTCTGTCGTACCGAAAGCGTCGCCATGACGCTGAAAATCATGTGCACATATGCACACTACGTCACTCGGGGAGTCGCTGCAAAATGGCCAGTAACCACAGGGTAACCGACTTGGAAAAAGTTCCAGTTCGAATCTCCAAGGATGAAGCTCCGATGCCATTGTCAGTAGTTGGGCCTTTGTTTATTTCCTCCTTGTTTTTTCCCTCTTTCTTGAGCCTTGTTAGGTGCGTACGTTTCAGTCTTTTTCGTTCTGTTTACTCTAGCTTTCACAACAGGCTGGACCTCATCAGGGAGCCTGCCTTTTATTGGTGTTTTATTTTATTTTCCCAATTTATCCTTGTTTGTTTCATCATATATATGTAAAAATGAAAAAGTTTTGTTCATTCTAATTCAATAGACTAGCGATTTCGTGGCCTCCCTGTGTTACGATTTGGGGTTGAGCTAGTTACCGGTTCTTTTTCTTGGTTTTCCCTTTTGTTTCTCAAGTTATATTGTTCATTTACGATGTACGAGTGAGGGGGGTAGTCTCGATGTTTAACAAGACCTCTCATTCTTTCTTTGTGTGGGGTATTCGTGAGCGCCTGTTGCCTGCCGTGTTGTTGTCACTGCTAATTTGGGTTTATATCATGTACACGGATTACGTGTATCCAGCCTTTGTCCCATTGCTCACTGACATTACTGCCTCCTCTTCTTTTCAGAAAGTGTTGTTGTTTTCTCTCTCTTTCCCCTTCTTTTTTACCATGCGTTCTTTCAGTTTTTATCTTTGCTTTTGGCCATTTCGTACCCGCTTGTTAGCTTGCCTGATTAGGGCAGCCATTTTGCATTTCTCTTGACGTCTGCATTTGTTTACATCCAGATGCTTTTGTCTTCGGTAGTCCTGATTAGTGTTTTGCTTTATCATTCTGCAGCCTTTGTTTTTCTAGATGGCAAGCCAGGTTAGTGAGGGTTAGTTAGAATTAGTTATGGTTAGTTTTGGCTTTCCATCTGTTTGTCGTTGCACAGTTATTTTTGGTCTGTGCTCTTATGACTGTAGTTGTCCACTCCTTTGTGGCAGACAGTAGTCTATTAGACTGTTGTGATTTGGTGGTGTGTTTTTTGGGGTGTTTTTTCCGCCTTATGCTTGCAGGTAGGCAACTGTTTGCGGTTTTGAGGTGGTTTCAGCTGTTTTGTTTCTTTCATTTGGTGGTCAGCTGTTTGCTTGCCTGATTAGGGCAGCCATTTTTCGTTTGCCACCAGCATTTGTGGTTTGGTCTTTCTTTGCCACAGGCATTTGTGGTCTGTTCTTTTCTTTCTTTGCCACAGGCATTTGTGTACAGTCTCTTTCTTTCAACGGCCTTTTCTGCCATAGGCATTCATGTTAGACTTTTTGTCTTTGCCTTGTTAGCGCTTGTTTTGGGGTATCAGTGTATCTCTCAGTTTTTGGTATCATGCTGTGTGCTTGCTGCTCATCAGCTTCATCCTAGGAGATTCAAACTTGAATTTTTTCCAAGTCGGTTACCCTGTGGACAGCCCTACAAATTCCGCTTTGAAGCAAACCCCATGTGGTATTCCGCCATAAAGTTTACGAAATTGCACTCAGCAAAGTGCTCGCTACACAAATGGGTGTGACTGAGGCGCAGCATCAAAGTACAAATTTGACCCATTTTCGCCTCACAGCGGGTCGATTCCACGGGAACTCGTGCATAGTTATGCTTTTGGTTGCTTGTGAGTTGTTACAGTTTTCTGCAACACAGCAGGCCAGCATGGTTAGAGCTTTTTGTCGACCACACGCATACACATTCAATGAACAATCTAAGATAGCAACCGCACTGACTCCTCAGACTGATGTCACTTCCGAGAAAGTCACATGACTGATGGAGGACCCGAGACAACAGTCTCGGCCAGCCTACAGAAAATAAAATCGATTAAAAAACAACACAAACTATTTTTTAATTTTTTTAATTTCATTAAATCTCAAACTAGTGACTCATTTGTCAATCATTTCGATGGTCATTTTGCATACTTAAAAACCTTGGACTTTTCCTTTAAGTAACAAATAAAAAAGCATCTGATTCTGATCCACTGTCATCCATGGGTAATTTGTCTCTTAGTCTCAGCACAGCCCATTCTTTTTTATTATAGCATCAGCTAGCAAATGGGATCCCCCTTCTCACTGGGGGGTGGGGGTGGGGGTAGGGTTTGTGTCACATGCTGCCCTTTGTGATCGAAAGGGTTCAGTTTTGAGTAATTTGGCACCTACACATCCAGTTACATGCACATGTGTTGCATTGCATGCACACACACATGCAATCACGCAAGCATGCGTGCAAACACAAACACACACACACACACACACACACAATGTTTTGACTGCGAGTCATGTCAGCATCGTTCTTATATTTATTATTGGTTGGGGGGGGGGGGGGTAATGGTCATGAGCAGGCTGAAAGAGGGAAAATGCTTACTATCTTAATGGCATACATGTATGGCTCTATGAGTGTGTTCTTGTGTTTGTTTTATATTGTATTATAGCAGTGTATGATTGTATTGTTTGTTTTATATTGTATTATAGCAGTGTATTATATTATTGTATTGCAATATGTGAGGTGCTTAGAATGTGTATGGATTTGCACCGTACAAATACCATTTTGAATGATTGACTGAAATAGATCCTGCAGGACAAGCACAGGTGACCCTTTCAACTGTCAACACTCATACAGGATTATTTACCCAGCATGTAGCATCTTCTGTTTTGCATTGAGTCACCCTTGTTCCCTGGCCCTTTGAGAGAAGAGAGCTGTAGGAAGAGGGTGGAGGGGCAGTTGTGAGAACAGGGTGGATGGGCAGTTATGGGAAGAGGATGGAGGGGCAGCTGTAGGAAGAGGGTGGAGGGGCAGTTGTGAGAACAGGGTGGATGGGCAGTTATGGGAAGAGGATGGAGGGGCAGCTGTAGGAAGAGGGTGGAGGGGCAGTTGTGAGAACAGGGTGGATGGCAGTTATGGGAAGAGGATGGAGGGGCAGCTGTAGGAAGAGGGTGGAGGGGCAGTTGTGAGAACAGGGTGGATGGACAGTTATGGGAAGAGGATGGAGGGGCAGCTGTAGGAAGAGGGTGGAGGGGCAGTTGTGAGAACAGGGTGGATGGACAGTTATGGGAAGAGGATGGAGGGGCAACTGCAGGAAGGGGGTGGAGGAGCAGCTGTAGGAAGAGGATGGAGGGGTAGCTGTAGGAAGAGGATGGAGGGGCAGCTGTAGGAAGGGGGTGGAGGGGCAGCTGTAGGAAGAGGATGGAGGGGCAGCTGTAGGAAGGGGGTGGAGGGGCAGCTGTAGGAAGAGGATGGAGGGGCAGCTGTAGGAAGGGGGTGGAGGGGCAGCTGTAGGAAGAGAGAGGGACTTGGAAGGGGGGGGGCAGCTGTAGGAAGAGGATGGAGGGGCAGCTGTAGGAAGGGGGTGGAGGGGCAGCTGTAGGAAGAGGTGGAGGGGCAGCTGTAGGAAGAGGGTGGAGGGGCAGCTGTAGGAAGAGGATGGAGGGGCAACTGCAGGAAGAGGATGGAGGGGCAGCTGCAGGAAGGGGGTGGAGGGGCAGCTGTAGGAAGAGGGTGGAGGGGCAGCTGTAGGAAGAGGGTGGAGGGGCAGCTGTAGGAAGGGGGTGGAGGGGCAGCTGTAGGAAGAGGGTGGAAGGGCAGTTGTGGGAAGAGGGTGGAGGGCAGTTGTGGGAAGAGGGTGGAAGGGCAACTGTAGGAAGAGGGTGGAAGGGCAGTTGTGGGAAGAGAGTGGAGGGGCAGTACCCCTTGTGGGAAGAGGGTGGAGGGGCAGCTTTGGGAAGGGGTGGTGGTGAGAAGAGGGTGGAGGGGCAGTTGTGGGAAGAGAGTGGAGGGACAGATGTGGGAAGAGGGTGGGCAGTTGTGGGAATGGGGTGGAGGGGCAGTACCCCTTGTTGGAAGAGGGTGGAAGGGCAGTTGCGGGAAGAGGGTGGAGGGGCAGTACCCTTTGTGGGAAGAGGGTGGAGGGGCAGCTGTGGGAAGAGGGTGGAGGGGGGTTGTGGGAAGGGCAGATGCAGGAAGAGGGTGGAGGGGCAGTACCCCGTGTGGAAGGCAGATGGAAGAGGGTGGAGGGCAACCCCTGTGGAGAGGGTGGAGGGCAATGGGAAGAGGGTGGAGGGGCAGTACCCCTTGTGGGTTGAGGGTGGAGGGGCAGTACCCCTTGTGGGAAGAGGGTGGAGGGGCAGTACCCCTTGTATGTTGAGGGTGGAGGGGCAGTACCCCTTGTGGGAAGAGGGTGGAGGCGCAGTACCCCTTGTGGGTTGAGGGTGGAGGGGCAGTACCCCTTGTGGGAAGAGGGTGGAAGGGCAGTTGTGGGAAGAGGGTGGAGGGGCAGTACCCCTTAAGGGAAGAGGATGGAGGGGCAGTACCCCTTGTGGGAAGAGGGTAGAGGGGCAGTTGAGGGAAGAGGGTAGAGGGGCAGTACCCCTTGTGGGAAGAGGGTGGAGGGGCAGTTGTGGGAAGAGGGTGGATTGGCAGTACCCCTTGTGGGAAGAGGGTGGAGGGGCAGTTGTGGGAAGAGGGTAGAGGGGCAGTACCCCTTAAGGGAAGAGGGTGGAGGGGCAGTTGTGGGAAGAGGGTGGAGGATAGGAAAGAAGTCTGATGCCACCACTGGACATAGTGCGGCATATTATATAGACAATAGGTCAAAGGAATGTGATGGAAATTATTTCGTAGTTTATTTACTGTAGGTGCCTTTTGCCAAAAGATCATGAATGAATGAGAAAAAATAACAAACAGAAGTAACTACAGAAAACAGCAGCTGTGTGTGGAGATCAGGTATGATTGTTAAAAATAAATAATTATAGTTTTAAATAAAACTTCTTCTTTTTTTTAAAATAATAAAATGGTAACATCTTGGAGCAAGATTAATGTATGTTAAGGTTCTGCACGGGGGTAGAATAGGTGTTAATTGTTAATTTGGACACACTTTGATGCCTGAGAAGTACATAATGTATGAGTGTATGTGTATGAATACTGAGAATATTTTTTATCTTAGACTGTGTAAAGAGGAATGTTTGGAGAGTAGTTGTTTGCATTAATGAAGTGATACAACTTGTGTTGCAGGCCATCTACCAGTATGAGTCCCCTGGAACGTCTCAACAGCATGTCTCCAGCAGCCCAACGACTTGCCAGCAAACGACTTGGAGTTCGAACCCACACAGATTCTGCTCTGCGTGCCAGTTACTCACCATCTCCATCCCGTACCCCAGGAGACAAGACACCAGTTCATCTTTCACCTCTTCCCTCAGGGTCCTCTAGGTCCCATGCTGGCATGCCAGCTAGTGGCCCCTCCCCACTCAGACAGTCACCAAGGACTACCACACCCAAACCCTCCCTCACAGACAATCTCTTAAAACTACCCATGCGACAGAGTGCAGCAGACTTTTTCTGAGGGTGGCTTGTGTGTGTGTGTGTGTGTGTGTGTGTGTGTGTGTGTGTGTGTGTGTGTGTGTGTGTGTGTGTGTGAGAGAGATGTGTGTGTGTGTTTGTGTGCATTTTAGTCTGAATTGTTTTATTTCTAATTTGTTTAAAATGCCATAAGTTTAACATCTGTTTTCTGATTCTGATTTGTTTAAAATACCATAAGCTTAACATCTCTTTTGTGAGCTTCTTACTGGGGTAATTTGTATTCACTTTAAAAATTACAGTTGATATTTAGAACAAAAATGATTTATTGATGATCAACTAGGACACTAAAAAGTCTTAACAATAGAACTTTTAATTGGTAATGTCTCAACACATTTGATTTTACACCTTTGCTGTGAGTAGTGAATTGATAATTACAGTTTGAGTTCATTGTTGTGCAGATATCTACTCTGTTATCTATAGATGTACACACCGAGAGAGTGTGAGGGAGATAAAAGAGTCACTGGCTCCCTCTCCCTCTGGGAGGGACTGATGCCAAAAAGTTCTTTATAAAGGGAGGTGTTTCTTCTCTTTAGCATCTTTTCCTCTGCTCTTACTCTGTTTTAAGGTCTTCTTCTAGACCTAAATGTAATTCCTCAACAATAAGTTACTTGTTTGTATTTGAACACTTCAGTTTTTATGATACATCTTCTTTAGCTGGAGTGTTTATACAAACAGACTGTGTTGCTTGTCTTTAAGATCACCTTCAGAACAATGTTGCAAATCCTCAAAAAATTACTGTCTAGTGTCTTCTGAAGTGTTGCGGTTTTTCATCAAATCCTGGTATGGTGGTGCATCATTATGAAACAGTTTCATGTGGAATTTTTTGATTGCAGTCATCAGGACCATATGTTGTTGACAGGATGATAAATTCCAATTACTAGCTAATTGCTGTCTTCAAGGTTAAGGTCACAGTAGGGGCTTAAATCTTCAGAAAATGAGTGTGCCATTTTTTTCTGTTTTTAATACTGAACTTGTTGAAGTCAAACATAGTATGATGGTGCTGCATCATAAGCCATTGCTGTGTAAAATGTTTGATGATGGCAATCCAGTTTTTGTTGTATCTTTGGGGTCAGAGTCACAATGAGGGTTCAGATCCTCAGTGTTTGTCCATTGTACCTTCAAAGGAAATTGGAATGTTGGTGTATCATCATTAGCCCAGTGCCTCCTGGCCTGCCAGTCATGGTCCTCCTGAAACACACCTTGAAATACCTGGACTGTTCATCTTGCCTTGCTAAATGCCTGCATACAAATCTCTGTACTTTTACTTTCACCCTACCCCCATTGCTGTTTACTCAAGAGTTCAGATGATACTGCCTGTTTCTGGCTTTCTGTTTAACAACAAGTTTCAGTTTTGAATATTTTTTATGAACTTTCAAATTTAGTTCTAACCTTCAATACTGTGAATGGAAGGAGGCACACAGTTGTCCATATGATGATGATTGTGATGACTGAAGATTGTGAAAGTTTCAGTGTAGTAAAATAAGGGGAATAATTGGACATCAGTCTGGACATGTGAGGGTCAACAGCTCAAGGAGCAGTTCAGTTGAGAAAGTTCTGCCACTTCTGTTAAATGATGTTGATTTACATGCTGCTGTTGGGCAAAGGACAGGATTGCAGAATAGGAGACTGAAAAGGTAGAGAGTCCGGAAATCATTGGTCTTTAACACCCAATCAGCCTGGCAGGTCTTATCAGAGAAAAACCACAAACAAGCTGAAGTTGGTGTTGAATTATTAAGAGTAGACAGTGTCAGCAAGTTTTAGTTTCTTCTTCAGTGTTGCTTTACATCCACAGAGACCATAAGGACTGTTAGGGATGGGGTGCCCAGGACGGCCACCTCAACTTTCACACAGTTTCTGAGCTCTGTTTTACTTTCTGACTCCATGAAAAATGTGAATCTAGGTGATGGTTGATAATTTTAGGATGTTATGCCCACAGCCAGTGTGAAAGTTTTCCATCTGGCCATTCAACACAATTGAGTAAGTAGTACAGTAGAACTCTGATATAAGAACATGTGATACTGGTGAAACCGTTTTCATTTATTCAAGTGTGTGTGTATGTGTCTAAGAGAGAGAAACACTGTTTAAATAAACAGTAACATCATGAAGGTTGTTGTTGTTGATTGTTGTTGATCGCTTTTATATAGCGCTGTTCTCCGCTCTCAAGCAGATCCATTGCACTTGTATGTGATTCTATATGAGTGACTAGTTTTTTATAGCACATTTTTGAGTATCCACCAAAGTGGTGTACTTGCAGCGCTGACGTGGCTGATGCCACATAAAACTGCTGCTGTCTTGCTGCATTCTGTGTACACCATACAACCATGCACCATGTCACTTCATGAAAGCCACATATGTACGGTGTATGCATGTTTAGCTGTAACCTGCCACCTGCATTTTTGGCAGAATGACTGGGATCTTTTACATGCTACTGTGGTAACACAGGGGTGGAACGGATACCGAAATAAGAGTCAGCACAGAAAGTTAACCCAGCTGCAGAAGAAAATTCTCACGCCACTCCTGCAGGGGTTCGAACCTGCAAACTTTCGATCACAAGTCTGGCACTCTAACCACTGAGCTATCCCCGCTCACACAGGGTACTTCCATTTCCCTGACCCTCCTTTCTTCCATCACAGTATTGGCGTGCAGACCTCCCATGCATCATCATCCCTTTAGTAATAATAATAATCGTAAATAAAAATAATAGCAGTCGTTTCTATAGTGCAGTATCTCATTGACAAAGGTGGGCACATTGCACTTTACAAGATTAACAACAAGGTACACATATAAAAATTATATGTATTCCTCACACACCACACTTGCACATGCACACACCTACACACAGGAATAAGGTAACAGGGATGGGTGGGGGCAACATGAAGAAGACCCCTCCATCCTCCTTTTCCCCTTCTTCATTGCCCATCTTGTCTTGTTTCAACTCCATTTCTTGTTCACACCTCCACTTAAATTGGTCCTGAAGAGAAAGACAATTTATGGTTATGGCTATGAGTTGTCATTGTTTCCTATGAATAATTATACACTCCAGGTGTAATAACATGTTTCATTTTGTGACTACTCATGTGATGCAATGTTGCATGCTGTCTATCTCAGAAAAAGGTTCAAAGTGAATTTTCATACCTACAGGTTTCTTTTACCCATGCCTCTGTGTGTCTGTGAGTGTGTGTGTCTCTCTCTTTCGCCATGTGTGTGTGTGTGTGTGTGTGATTGTATGTAAAACAAAGAACAACTTTGGCCTGGACCCAGACAAGGATTTTCTTCATGCCGATTCTTCTTTCAAGCAAGACAGTTCCAAAAGAAGGGTAAACAGAAAATTGATGGTTTGTTTTCACACACAAACTTTTTACATCATGCTCCATTGTGCTAAGGCTTGATACTGGAGCTATAGAAATTTCATTGAGGGCCTGCTTTGTGGTTGCATGGTGTCTAGGGCCTACCTTGTTCCTACAAGGGCTTAATTGGTTTTGCAGACTGATTTCGTGGCAGACTCTCCCAAGATCAAATGAAAGATGAATTGTATAACACAGTATGTGCCTGTTATGACTCTAGATGCTATTCTGGTGCATTCTTTTAAAAATTCTTGGATATATGCAGGTTGGGTCTTTGATCGGGATAATCAAAGTGTCTTTGATCGGGATAATCAAAGTGTTTTGGCGCTAAGCAAGCTTTGTAATTTATATACTGGAGTTACTTTTATGCCCAAACTTCATGTGTGTGACTGAAAATCAGTCAGGACCCAGTCACTTTGTGTGTGTGTCCAAAGGGTCTTTTAAACGGGACTGGCTTTGAATGACATGGTAAAAAGAAAATGAAAATGGATGATTTTCACTGACTGGTTGCATCATGCTTTCATGTGATAGAATAGATCTACGATCAAGAGGTAAATTTGATGTAAGGCCTACTTTGCGACTGCACATGTGATACAATGTTGCATACTGACTGCGCAGAGAATGAGCCCATAAACTTACAACACAATAATATTATTATTCAGTTTGCACTTCTAGCGTGTTCCTCTGATGAGAGAAAAACAAAAACCTTTCTTGGCAGTAAAGTGGCTCTTTGGGTGGCTCAGTATAACTTTCGTCTGTACAGAGATTGGGTGTTGTATTTTTCTGTTTTTGTTTGTTTTTGTTTAAAAAAATTCTTTTTGGCAACTCTTCACCTGACTGATGTAATGCTGTTTGGAAAATGTTATGTTTATGGTAAGTGTTTATGTCACTACTGCCCTTAACTCAGCTAACTAACATTATTTATAAATGTGTGTGTGCAGGTGTGTGAGTCTGTGTGTGTTGAACTTTTCCTTTGCTCTGTCTTAGATATAGGACTATATTTTACATAGAAATGTTACTTGTGTCTATGCATGTGTGTGCACATGTGCATGCAGGTGTGTGTATGTGCATGTGTGTTGTCATAGTGTGGATGGGTGTATACCTTTAATTATGTTAGTTGATGTATATCAGTGTTGTTTGTATGCTTACTGCTTTTCAAGACATTTTCCTTGTTAAAACTTGGTGAATAAATAATCTGAACTTTAACTGGTCAGCCATTAGCAGATGACAACTCTGGGTTGGTATGCACACTAGGGACCTATAAAGTGGCATCTTCCCTGTCAACACATGAGGATAGTTCAGGAGCTGTGTGAGAGTCGAGGTGGCCGTCCTGAGCTGTCCGTCCTAACGAGCCTTCTGGTTTCCGTGGACGTAAAGAATTATTGAACCGTGCTTCGGCATTGGTCACAACTTGTCCCTAATATGTCAACTGACATCTGAGGACATTAAGCATCACTTCATCATCAACACATGAGCTGTCCCAAATAAGCCTTATGGTTTCTGTGGACATTAAGCACCATGTTTACTTACTTGCTCAACACATGAGGCTTCTTGATCATTGTACATGGTTGTAACAGTAAGTAGCTGTGAAGGTTGTCAAACCAATGACACAGAAAACTGCTCTCTTGTCTTTGCCAAAATGATAGCTGGTATGGAAAATAACACATAAAATGTCAATTGGTAAGTCTTTTAAACACGTGTGGGCACCACTTCACTCTTGCCGGATCATAAGGCAGACTGTCAGAGTATGTCTCTTAGCAAGATGTAGTTTGAGTGCAAGGTATTTGACTGATGATGCCGTTTGTTCCTGTGTTTATGAGAGCAGTGACGCTTCTTCTCAAAAATGATTTCAGCAGTTATGGTATATTATGTTGTGAAACCTTGTTAGAGTGCCTCTTCTGTACCATTCGTGATTTAGAGAAAATTGAAAAAAACAAACAAAACAAATGACTGTTTTCAGGATCCCACAAAAGAATTTCACAAAAACTTGCATAGTTGGCAGCATAGGTGGCATGCCATAAAAAGCATAGATTAGAAAATTCCCATAAAAATTCAACTCCTATGCTGTCATACTTTTAGTTTAGGATGGTGTCATGGCTAGAACGTGAGCTTTTTGGTAAAAGTAAAATGGTTGTTGGGGATGAAGGGATTTCACAAAAGGGTCTTTATATGATACTGTAGGTATGTCATTTTTATGGGGTATTGTAGGTATGTCATTAATTTTGATCCCATGCAGATAAAATTATGTAGTACCAAGACCTTCATAAAACTGCTTCACAGCGTTCTCTTAATAGTAGCAGTACATGTAATAAGCTCAATGTTTTCATGCAAAATTACATTAATAATAATACAAAAAATTATATGGCGCTCAGTGTGCTTGTTCACATACACATACATATACCATTTACATTTACTGACATAGATACACAATCACATATTACGTACTTAATAAATTGCTCTAATATAAAATAGGTATTTGTAGAACAGCAAAGAAAATATTATAAAACAAACACATTGCAATAATTTAAAACAGGTAAATATTAAAGTGTACAAAGTTACTACGCTAAAACACACACTACACACATGTATCTCTCTTTTTCCCTCTCTCTCTCACACCCCCCACACACATCCCCTCTCCTGCCTCCCTCCCTCACCCACACACACACAATACCTCTCTCTCTCTCCCTCCCCCCCCCCCCCACACCCAACCCCCCCCCCCCCCCCCCCCCACCCCCAACCACATCTCTCCTGCTTTTCTCTCTCACAGTGATTGTGAAACAACTAAAACACTCAAGAAGCATTAATGGCCACATTTCATGTGGGGGGTTGAAGACTGCAGAAATCCTACTGACAGAAGGTATCATGAACAAGTGAGTTTTGAGTCTGGATTTAAAGAGCAGAAGAGTATAAGAATTTCTGAGATTGGATGACAGAGAGTTCCAGACAGATGGTGCAAGAAAGCTGAAGGAACGCTCCCTGAATGTTTTAGTGCTACGCTTTGGGACTTTGAGAAGCTTCTCATACAATGAACAAAGGTTTCATTTGGTTCATATGCACGTAGGGTTTGGGAAAGATAACCTGTAGAAAGCCATTGAAAAAGTGGTAGATGAAAGTGGCTATATTGTACTGTGGTCAGAATTTTATCGGAAGCCAATGCAGTTCTTGCAGGTGTGGTGTCACATGATAATATCTGGACTTTCTAAGAATGAGATCCAAACATATAAATGTTTCAAAATAACACTATTTATTAGGACAAAACATAAATAGTGTTATTTTGAACCTTTTATGTGTTTAAATCTTGTTTTAGAACACTAGCAGTCATTCTTGTTTCATTTCTTTCTAAGAGTGTTTTGCAGCATTGTTTTGGACTCTCTGTAAGCATGAAATCTGCTTCCTGCATGGATGGAATTGCAGTAATCAAGCCTGGATGCTATGGCAGATGAAACAAGTTGGGCAGTTGCATTTGGAGCCAAGTATGGTTGGATTGAAGCTATTCTTCTAAGTTCTAGGTATGCTGTGCGACGCACACTGCTGATCTGTTGTTGCATAGAAGGTGCCTGATCCAGATGAACTCCTAGGGGTGAGGTAGAGGCAATGGGAAGAACTTCAGTCTTTTCTGCATTTAGTTTGCATTATATTGCAGTGACGCTGTTCCACAAAGACACTACTGTGAAACTGACATATGGTTACACAGTATGAGCATCTTTGGTGCTCTGATACAGATTACAGAGAAACTGTTTGAAGCACCTTCACACACACACACACACACACACACTGACAGACACACGTGCAGACACATGCTTGCCTGCACCTTTCATTCCCTTGTGAACACATGCAACAGTTATGCACAATCAAAACCATAACAAAACTGAAATTTTACATTTTCATTTTTAATAATACTTTACAAAGAAGCAGAAAAAAGAAAAAGGGTACCCAAAGGCTTTTAATAAAGAAATGCTTCCATTAAACCTGAACCCTTCTGGGTTGAATAGACAGCCTGCTGATATAAAACAAAAAGAATATCCAGCATAACAATAATATTACAATATGGGATTAGGAGTGAGGCAAACTATAACCGTAGGCTTCAGTTTAATCCTACCTCAAAAACCTTCCTGCCTGCGCAAGCATTCCAGTAGAATTTAGTACTCTTTTTGATCAAAGGTGGTGTGTCTGTATATGGCTCGTTGAGTGTGGAAGGAAGCATATGGATAGAGAGAGAGGGAGAGCGTGAAAGAACCAGGTGAGAAAAGTTGGGCAGGGTGGGGTGGAGACTCAAAAGGAGAGAATGTTTGAGAGTATTGGTAATTTACTAATTGGAATATGTATTTGAGTGGGTGAGGTTGGACTGACTGATTTGTGTGTGTGTGTGTGTGTGTGTGTGTGTGTGTGTGTGTGTGTGTGTGTGTTTATATATATATATACTGTTTGATAGATGATATTTTTTTATGATGGACTACTAATGTATATGTGTTTTTTGTCATAAATTGTTTGTACAGTGCAGTGAGTTTAACTCAGGTGGCACTTTCTAAGAATTATCCATTATTATTATATTAGTCTTATATTTTGTTACTATTATTATTATCATTACTGCATTCTCTGCATGCCAGACAACCTTTGTGGCCATGCCATCACCCCTCTGGCTATCACCATCACACCACTCTGGGTATGCCATCACCCCACCCCTGCAACTTTAATGCTATCATTTGTAGGTATGCCATTACCCCACCCCTGCAACTTTAATGCTATCATTTGTAGGTATGCCATTACCCCACCTCTGCAACTTTAATGCTATCATTTGTAGGTATGCCATTACCCCACCTCTGCAACTTTAATGCTATCATTTGTAGGTTTGCCATCACCCCACCCCTGCAACTTTAATGCCATCATTTGTAAGTATGCCATCACTCCACCCCTGCAACTTTAATGCCATCATTTGTAAGTATGCCATCACTCCACCCCTGCAACTTTAATGCTATCATTTGTAGGTATGCCATCACTCCACCCCTGCAACTTTAATGCTATCATTTGTAGGTATGCCATCACTCCACCCCTGCAACTTTAATGCTGCCACTCTGGGTGTGCCCCGCCCCTGCAACTTTAATGCTATCACTTGTAGGTATGCCATTACCCCACCACTGCAAATTTAATGCTATCACTTGTAGGTATGCCATTACCCCACCCCTGCAACTTTAATGCTATCATTTGTAGGTATGCCATTACCCCACCCCTGCAACTTTAATGCTATCATTTGTAGGTATGCCATTACCCCACCCCTGCAACTTTAATGCTATCACTTGTAGGTATGCCATCACCCCACCCCTGCAACTTTAATGCTATCATTGTAGGTATGCCATCACCCCACCCCTGCAACTTTAATGCTATCATTGTAGGTATGCCATCACCCCACCCCTGCAACTTTAATGCTATCACTTGTAGGCATGCCATTGCCCGGCCCTTGCAACTTGCTACCACTTGTTTGCCCCTGCAAACTAGTACTATAAGCATGTAGTTGTCTTCACCAACCACCCCATGTTCAACCCCCAGAAAAAGTTCTTATTGTTTATTGTAGACATTACTGCTTACACTGTGCACTGATCAAAATATTTCTTTGTGCTGAAGGCTGTGGTCTGTGTGTGTGTGTGTGTGTGTGTGTGTGTGTGTGTGTGTGTGTGTGTGTGTGTGTGTGCATGCATGCATGGGAGTGAGAGAGCGAAATTCAGTGCTTTATTCATTTATTGCAAATGTGTAGTTTTTACCTTTGTGTTCTGCACCGAGTTGTAAGACCCGCCTCTTTCCTCACAAGCTTTCAACCTGAGCACTATGACTTATTTTGTGGTAGGCTACTGTGTCAATTGACTGGTGGAATGCACATGCTATGATCTGACTTTGATTCAGCATTGAAATGATTGTCATTTGCCTCATTTGACTGTGGCTGATATGTCCTGTTGTAATGAAATTGTGAGATGTAATAAAATAACACTGGATCATATCTAAAATATTTAGTGTTTGTTGTTGCTCTCTTTGTTCTTGTTTCCATTATATCTGCTTGTATAGTTGCTACCAATAAACCAAATATTTTAGTTTCCAATAAGTGGTTCAGATCACACTTGTCACGATTCTTCTGGATTCAGTGGAGTGTAATGTCGGTGTTCAAATTCCATTTATGAGAAAGATTAGAAGAACCTAAGAAGGTTTATATATAAAGGGGGTAAGGGTGGGGGGTATTAAAGCAACAGCTAACAGTGCACAGTGGTAACAACATTTACTGGAATCTACAAAAGTAACCACATGCAATGAGATAAAACCAAAAAATAAACAACTCTAAAGGGAACATTTCAGTTCCCCTAAACAAAATGTGTGAGCAAATAGCAGACTTAATAGCAGACTATCACAAATGCGTAGATTTCCGTTAAAGAGACTTCTCAAAATATGTTTGTAGACTGACTGTAGAAGAGATCAATAGCAAAGATAACAAAAAAGAAGAACTTTTGTTTTGAAATGGCACATTGATTTTATATTGATTCATAGAAGGAAAAAAAAAATTGTGATTGACAAGTAGCAGGATCAGATGTGCAGAGCACCACCGTTACATTTGACCTGAAGCCTACCACAACCTCTTAAGTTTCTCTCCTTAGGTGAAGTGAGTACCCGCGTCTGAAGCCAAACATCAAAGAGGCGACGGTGTGCAACCAGCGAAATAGAACACTTGACTATGTTATTTTGTACAACCGGTCCCGCTATCATCTCTAACAAAATTGACTAGGTTTCTAACTTCAAAATGAAATTAATGGGGCCTTTTACAACAAAAATCTTTGATTTTAGGTTTTTACTTTTATCTCTTCCCCCAGCTGGACAAAACATGTTTGAGAGGACTAGTACCTTTGAGTGTCTTGATTGTGTATGCATGATTTCTGTAATGTGTCTTGACGGTGCATGCATGATTTTCATAAAGTGGTGTCTCAACAGTTAGCAAGTGATTTCTGTAAGGTGTCTCAATGGTCGGGTGAGTGATTTTCATATCGAGTATCGATGGTGCATGACCGATTTCCATAAGGCGATGGTTCAAGCTAATAGTTTTCGTAATGCGTCTCAACTGTAGTGATTTTTGAAAGGTGATGGTTTAAGTTAATGTGGTTAGTGGTTTCCAGTTAGCTGATTAGCCAGTTATTTCCGTAAGGTGTCCCGCTGGTTAGCGAGTGATTTCTGTAAGGTGTCTTGACTGTAAAGTGATTGATTTCTGTAAGGTGTCTTGATTGTTAAGTGAGTGATTTCTGTGTTTTGATTGTTAAGTGAGTGATTTCTGTAAGGTGTCTTGATTGTGAAGTGAGTGATTTCTGTAAGGTGTCTTTATTGTGAAGTGAGTGATTTCTGTAAGGTGTCTCAATGGTTAAGCAAGTGATTTCTGTAATGTGTCTTCTTAGTGCATGAATGATTTCCGTATTGTGTCTTGACGGCTAGTGAGTGATTTCCATAATGTGTCTTGATGGTCTGTGAGTAATTTTCATAAGGTGCCTCAATGGTCAATGAGCAAGTTTTGTAAATGTCTCAGTGGTCAGTGAGTGCATATCATATAATTATTGTATTGCCTCTTTCATACTGGCATCTTCTCGACATATCAAAGTAACGTAAAGTGGACAGAAATCAGTTGTACTCATTGTACAACTACGAACAACATATTTTCCACTTTGCACAGACTATCAGTTTCTTTTTCTTTTTTTAAACTTTTCTTTATCTTTTTTTAATGACTACTGTAAGAAGACTAAGAAATGATACAAAGTATTCCTCTTTTTTTTACTCTGAAAATTTCAAAGATCAAAAAGTATCAAAAAGTACATGTAATATATACAAAATTATAGAACATATATCTGTATATATGAAAGGAATGGTAACTAGACAATTGCTTAATGTACACATCTAAATACACAAATAATATGAGTGGCTAGTTAGGGGGAAAAGCTGTTAATAGTCAGGGTGGGATACTTTGCAGATTCAAAAGTATAGATTCAAATGATACCATAACCAAAACTAAAACAACCCCCCCTCCTCTCCCCCCCTAAAAAACAAACAAACCACAACCCCAACCAAACAAAAATCAGGGTGGGATTCAAAATTATAGGTTCAAATGATACCATTACCAAAACCAAAAAAAAGAAGAAGAAAAAGAAAAGAAGAACGGGACTACATTAGTGTGTTTCAAATGGAACAACATAACATAAAAGTAAATATAACACAGAAGTTTTAAACTAGAATGCATGTTTTCATGGTATAATTACAAAAATAAAATCTATTGATTACACAATAACAACATATGACAACACTAGTAGCAAAAAATATCACAGTTTTTTGACGTTTCAAAACAATATACTATCATAATTATGACATACATTGCCAGGAAAAGTTTACTGCAAAATAAATTGGACTGAAACAGCCCAAAGTCATGTGGCCGAATTGGCTGATCTCCAGTTTCTGGGAGTTACAGTGATCAGAGCACTGGCATTCAGTCAGTTGTTACAGTGGTCATCCTACAGTCAAGTGTTACAATGACTTGTCTGCAGTCAGGTGTTACAATGGTCAGTCTGTAGTCAAGTGTTATAGTGGTCTGTCTGCAGTCAAGTGTTATGGTGGTCAGACTGCAGTCAAGTGTTGCCAGTCTGCAGTCATGTGTTACAATGGTCAATCTGTAGTCAAGTGTTATAGTGGTCTGTCTGCAGTCATGTGTTATGGTGGTCAGACTGCAGTCGTGTTGCCAGTCTGCAGTCAAGTGTTACAATGGTCAGTCTGCAGTCAAGTGTTACAGTGGTCAGACTGCAGTCATGCGTTGCCAGTCTGCAGTCAAGTGTTACAATGGTCAGTCTGCAGTCAAGTGTTACAGTGGTCAGACTGCAGTCAAGTGTTACAGTGGTCAGACTGCAGTCAAGTGGTGGTCAGACTGCAGTCAAGTGTTGCCAGTCTGCAGTCAAGTGTTACAATGGTCAGTCTGCAGTCAAGTGTTACAATTGTCAGTCAGCAGTCAAGTATTACAATGACCAGTCTGCAGTCAAGCAATACAATGACCAGTCTGCAGTCAAGCATTACAATGGTCAGTCTGCAGTCAAAGGTTAGAATGGTCAGTCTGCAGTCAAGTGTTACAATAGTCAGACTGCAGTCAAATGTTACAGTGGCCAACATACAGTCAAGTGTTGTTGTGGTCAGTCTGTAGTCAAATGCCAGTGTAGTTATCATACAGTCCAAGTCTTCACCACCCATGGCTATGCATACAGCCAAGTTATCTGATTTGTTTCAGTTACAGAAGAGACGAAAATTATTGTGTGCAAAAGAAACAGGTGACTTGACTACATAGGATGGACTCATGGCCCATCTGATTTCTAACGTGCAACTGATCTGGGTGAATAAGCTTACAGTCCCAAGTGCACTCCTCCATACATGCCAACTTATTCAATGTATCCGCCAGACAGAAGAAAAGGGTGGACATGGGAGTATGTTCCACCCTATGTCCCCTGGTCAGTTGGCACAGCCTGCTTACTTCATGGGGTCTCCTTGGGGAGTGGGAGAGTCCGTGGTCAGTTCCTCCCCAACAATCTGCCACTACTGCTTCTTCTTCCTGGGCTCAGGGAAGACACTGTGTCATTTTTCACAAAGGCTTACTTCATGTGCACATGTACACTTGTTCTTGTGCATTTGGACCCATTACAAATAACAACACATAAGCCAGCTAAGTCGGATCAAAAGTCAAGCGTGGAAGTTAATATCCCCAAACTATGAGACAGATAATATTATTAACTATGCTGAGACGTTTTTGATTTGCATGGGGGGGAAAAGCAAGTCTCTGATGAAGTTAGCCTGACTGGATTAGCACAAACTTTAGTGTTGCACTTGTTTTGCACACTCATATAATTGTGATAAACGTCAAACTTGATGTGACACTTACCTGTTGAGCTTTACATTTATACCCATTTTAATGACCTTGACCACATTTCCCTGTCACAGTGCAGATATTGAACTTCAATATTTTTGCTAATTTTTATCCGATCAATTTCAAAGTTTGTATGGCTGTTATGCACAAGGAACAGATCATGCATACATAATACATTTTCTTTTTCTTTTTTTTACAGTAGCTTATTCAATGGTGATAACTGGCACATTTTCTGCCAAGAGAGAAAATGATCTGATTTTGACTGATTTGTTTTACCAGACAGTTTCACTAACATCTGTCAGTCTTTATATGATTATAACCTCCACAGAGCTCTCTGCGTTAATGCCAGTTTTGATGATCTCAACCTTATTTTAAGGTCATAGGGATGTTAGAAATGTATAGTTTCACTTTCTGGGTAAGTTTTCAAAATTATTCCACAAGTATTACTTTGTACAAGTGATATAAATACATGGGGAACATCACAGCAAATTATTTTTGTAAGTTTGACATGTATGTCAATTGCTGCCTCTCTATCGAGACTGTTCAGCTTAGAAGGACAGTAAGTTGTGTTTTCCAATTCTCAAAGCCAGAAGTCTGACTTCAGAGTTCTCTGGTCTTCTGTTGTTTGTTTTTGTGTTTTTGTTTTTCTATGTGAGTCGCTTGAACAGTTGCTCATCTTGTTGACCAAAAAACCATTTTCGTATTAGAAGGAAGTTAAATAGTCATATCATCATCAGAAAAATATAGCTGCTAGATGTTTGGCTTCCATAATTTGCATTATTTCAAACCTTTGTTATTTATGTACGTATAAAATATAGCTGGAAAAACATCTAAAAGAGATTCTTATCATGCAAAGTATCAAAGATCCTGTGTAACAGCATTACAGAAAATGCCAGCATAGGACATATTGCTACAACTAAGACAATTCTGCGCTGCTGTACAAGGAACATAATGAGATGGTTTAGTATGTCCAATGACACTTGCTGTCTTGAGGCATCAGGCAATGCATGAAGGACAACCGGTCAGTCATCAATATGGACAACTGGTCAGTAGGCAAAGCCAAAGGTTTTATATCTGTAGTTGACCCCGTCCCGTTTTTGCAGCTCAATTCGCTTGGCGTGCAGCCCTTCTGACAGCCACTCTTGCTGGACATCAAATGTGGCTTTGCGCCGCGGGATGGTGTTGAGGAAGAAGGTCTCCTTGCTTTCCATGTGCACCTTTGGGGGCTCTGGGGCCAGCACCGGCTCTGCACACTTTACCGTGTAGGGCAGCCGCTTGGTGGTTTTCCTGACCAGACAACACACCACTGTTAGGCACGGTAAGCCAGAAACAACTAGTCACAGCCAGGTGTGTAACTATTCAAGCCCCACTGGCATACTAATTGTTCAGTACATACAATGTTGCTGATGAAGGGGGGAGGGGGGAGTTAATAATACAAAACAGCCAACATTCTCTGGTCTGAACACCAAGGACTCCCAAAAAGAGTGTAGAAAAGAAGAAGACAGAAGAAGATGAAGAAGGATGGTGGCAGTTGTCATGAGACTGTTGGACTTACTTGATGTTGTAGGGATCACCATGCACTTCGGCCCGCCACCCATAGTTGTCCACCGTCTCCTGGTAGTCTGGACTGGGGGAGCGGTCCTCCTCTATTGCCAGATCCTCCAGACTGGGGCTGGGGGGCAGGGGGTTCCACGGCCGATGTGTGGGGGACATGGACTCGCGTTCCTCCACCCAGGTGGTCTTGTGGAGCGTAGTGTGGGCAGTGGTGGATGTCTTGCCCTGGTATCGCTTCTCATTGTAGACAGCAGTGTCAGAAGCAGGTCTAGAGGGTCTGGCGGAGCAGACAGGACGCTGGGGAATGGCAGTCTTGTCGCGGTGGATCGTGGCACTTTTCACGCGTTCTCGTCGGAAGCTTGGGCTAGACCTGGCACTTACAGCTGACTTTGGAGGCTCGGGCTGACTCTTCCTCATTTGCTGCTGCTGATGTTGTCTCACCAATTTCTCAAATCGGCGTTGACGTTCTACTTGTTTTTTCTTCTCTTCTTGTTCTTTCAGTGCTTGCTGGCGATACTGTTCTTGGACCCTCTTGCGGGTCATGATGCCCTCCACACTGCCCAGGGATGCCTTGGAGGACACTGAGTGCTGGGGGGTAGGGGGCCGTGGGTCAGAGTCTGGCCAGTACAGCGGTGGTGAGTGTACCTCCACCCCACCATCTCCCATGGGGATGAAGACATATCCAGAATCCCCCCCTGAACCTGGGTCACAAGGTGGCAGGGGGGTGTCAAACACCTCCTCTGCTCCGGCCTTCATCTCATACGGCCTGTCGTATTTGCTTATGATCACCTGTGTGGGCCAGTGAACCTGGGGTTTGCTCTCTGCCTGGGAAAAAATGAAGCAATGAACATTTATACATGGCAGATATAACCTCTGCACAAAGTATAGCTGTATAGCTGCATGTTCTCAGTGCCAGGCAGACACAAATGCCCTGACCAGTTCAAATCACATTTATACAGTATGCCCTAACACACATGGCCTAACACACATCTGTCCCGGAAAGTCTAAGATGATGACACAAGGATCACAGCAATTGCATGGATAAATAAATAAGTACAGGATTGAATGATAATTTGCATTCATATAATTTTACTAAATCATACGCGCACACACACACACACACTCGTTATGACCACCACCAAAACATTGTGACCAGGAAGGAAATCAAGAGAATAATCTTCTCTTTCAGTGGCACTGTAACACTGGCTAATACATTTTCAGAGAAACTCCTACATAACAAGGGGTAGGCACTGTTGCAGGCTGTACTCTGAAAAACAACAACAAAATGAATGTGACAAAGTAAACAAGTTCACTGTGAGTGAAGTTAAGGCCATATTTCTTCTTGTTCCAGCTGGCACTCAAAGTCTTGGGACGACCAGACCTAGTAGTAGCATTTACAGTTTATACACTTCTCTAGCTGCCAAAGAGCAATATTCAAAGGATTTGTTAATTTTTCAGTGCAGATATTAAGCAAGGTTTGTTCTGTATAGTCCAACTAACATTGTGTGTCTTCAGTCAAAGACATCTTGCCTGCTGAGGCTTGAAGATACCTCCCAAAATGTTGCGATTTTGTCACTAATGTAATGACTCCAGGGGTAAGATGTTACACTGGGGGTTAGTTGTAACAACAATCTGATAATGGTCTGAAACAAATTAATTTGTTTAAACATGCTGTTTGCTACACCAGTATAGCCTAACTGGTTTAAACATTCAGATTTAATGAATTCCAAACAATACAATGTCAAATTTTAAAAGGCCAAAATTAGAGGTTTGGTTTTAAATCTGTTTACTAGCATGTTTACTTAGGCTTATGACTGCTGCAAAATCAAGCACAGTTTTTGCTTCTTGAAAAAGGCTGCTACAAAAGCCAGTCAAGATGAATGCTCTGTAAGACTGACAGACTCACAATGAAGGCAAACATAAACTCTTTCTTGATCAGTGCAGGCTTCATGGGCCGAGTTGGACACATAGGACATGTGCCCTTCTTTTGCCTTGCAAGCTTTTGCTCTGGTTCAAGCTGATTTTTTTTTCAGGAGCCTCCATGAAAATTGTATTTCCTCTTGACGAAGTTGTGGAAAATAAAAATGAAAATGAAAAACAAAGAACAGTGGTAAGAATATGTGTATAAAAGCACGAGTAGAAACAAAATTCACTATGCTATCACTACTACCGCAGGAGCACGTAAAAGATCCCGGTCATTCTGCCAAAAGTGCAGTTGGCAGGTTATAGCTAAACACACAAACACCCTCCCTATGTGGCTTTGAATGAAGTGACACTGTAACCTGGTGCATGGTTGAATGGTGTACACAGAACTTGCGCTGAAACAGCAGCATTTCACGTGGCACCAGCCATGCAACACCCAAAGAGCGCTGGATTACACGAAGTACACCACTTCCGTGGATATTAATAATACGCACGATAAAAGGATACAGTCACTCATTCAGAATCACATGCCAATGTGCACAGCGAGTCTGCTCGAGAGCAGAGAATAGCGCTATATAAAAGCTATGAATAATAATACTATAATTATAACTCTTTCAGACTATCCCTGTTGGCTTGAGACTCGACATGAAGGTGGCAAGGGTCTCTGATTTTCTGGATTTGGATTCATACATTGCAGGATCCATTTCTGGCCAGCTGGGAGAGCGCAATGCAAAATGAAACTTGTACTTTAAAAGGAGTAATCTGTGTTCAGATAGTAGCAGGGTTATTTCCCTTAGAGGAGAACCTCGTAAAATGGGAATCTGATACAGGCTCTTCAGCCCGCCATTGTAGATTGCCACACAGAGTCATTTTCAGTACCGTGGTGTCAGAAATGTACAATCTGTACTGTTTGTTATTGTACAGGCCTGGTAAAAAAATAAGAATAAAAATATAAACTGGCTAAAAACATTTTTGCTCTGACTGCCTATGTGTGGGAGGCAGCCCCTTTAACACTCTGCCTACTGCTGATGAAAATGCAGTGAGAGTCTGCATATGGTGACCAGTCTTCCAGCTTGTTCCAGTCAGCAACAGTTCTTACAAAGCATGTGTTCTTGTACTGCTCAGTCTTGCTGAGTGAAATCCTGAAGCCACGGGTGTTGCGAATTTCATGTTGTCAGAATCGCAACCCTTGACAGAAGATGATTTTGTTTGCCAGTTACAGCTAATTGCACGCACGCGTTGTCCTGTGTCGTGTCCAGCCCACAGCACATGGTTGGATATTCCTCTTGTAGCTAAGAGGACACGAATAAAAGTAAGAGCGTCAGGTTGTCAAAGCCACCAACCTTCTTGTTGACTGCTTGTGCTTCACGTCTTCTGTCAAGTTGTACGGCGTCACGCCACAAGCTTGACGTGACGTATGGCGAAATGACGAAACATACCAAAAATAGGAACACAACTTGACACTACCATAGCTCTATCACTGACTATGCGTATTAACCACAAAACGTACCACACGTTCAATGCGACTGACAGTGTGCAACTATCACTGACAACTGACATGCGACCATCACACGTTTGGCCGGTGACAGACAATTAACGTGCGACCATCACACAGTACATATGGTTACTCGACGACTCGAATGCGACCATCACGCATCTGGTGACACTGAGACAACGTGCGACCATCACACGTCTCAAAGTGGTTACTAACAACGTGCAACCCGCCATCACACACTATCTGAGTGGTGACACTGACTGAGACAAGTGCGACCATCACACATCTTGTTACTGACAACGCGCGAATCACCACCGTGGCACGTCAGTGTGGTTTCTGTTCCAGTCTGTGGCATACGTCGCTAGCATCCAGCAACCTGAACGGGTCGGGGTGCGCAGCGGTGGTGGTCTATCGACATTTTTGGCCGAAGCCAGGACCGACTTAAAGCACCCAGGACTGTCAGAGTGGATTGTGTTGTTCTGTAAGTGGTTCCAGGCTATGACATTTCTTGTGTCTGTTAAGGTGTGACCATCACACGTCTGGCGACTGACAAAGCCGCGCGACCATCACACGTCTGGCGACTCAGTGACAAAGCACGACCATCACACGTCTGGAGACTGACAAAGCGCGACCATGAATGAATAAATGAATGAAAATTTATATATAGCGCATAAAAAACTTCCACACAAAACCTTGCGTGTTCACAGCGCCAGACATACACAGTGCATACATCTAAGCTCTCGCAAGCTAAAAACTACCAAACGACACTCATACCAAAAAGTACGAACAGCTCATACCCACCCACCCCTTCCCAAAAGTGGAACTATACATAGCAGTTAAATGTAAAAATATATACAGAGTTACAAATAATAACAACAGAAAAAAGAATCACACACACACACACACACACACACACACACACACACACACACACACACACACACACACAGTAATTATGGCAACATCAACTTCACTTAACACACACACCAGCGCAAGCGCACGTACATAATCGCATTGACTATCATCCCTAGGTAAAGAAATGGGTTTTCAATAAAGGTCTGAAAGACTGAATGGAGTCCTTCTCCTTGATGCTATCGGGGAGGACATTACAGAGGGTGGGCGCGACATATCTGAAGGTTCGCTGGCCGTACCATTTTGTCTTGGAATCCCTGGGCCCGGGAACATCAAGGAGAGATCTAGATGCTGATCTGAGAAGGCGAGAAGGGTTGTGTTTTTGGAGAAGATCAGAGAGGTAGAAGGGGGTGTTATCATGAACTGACCGGTAAGTGGCAGAGATAATTTTGTGGCAGATCCGTTTCTGGATGGGAAGCCAATGAAGCTGTCTAAGAATGGGAGTGATGTGGTCTTTTTTTCATTTTTTTTCATTTCATGACAGTTCATGCAGCAGCATTTTGCACTGCCTGCAGACGTTCAATCTGTTTTTGGGGCAGTCCCGACAGAAGGCCGCTATTGCAGTAGTCAAGCTTTGACAGAATCAGACAGACAGCAATGCTGCTTGCAGCTTTGTAGGTGATGTATGGACGGACTTTAATCAGAGATCTGATGTGGAAAAAAACAAGATCTGACAACGGCTGAGACATGTTGTTCCATGGAAAGCTCAGCGTCCAAAGTTACTCCAAGTGTTTTCACCACGTTGGAGAACGGAATGGACGCTTCGCCAACTGAAAGGCAGTCAACAGGGACAGTTTCGTTTCTGCTGAAAGGGCATGTCCTACAAGGACTTGCTGTGACCTGCATGACAAGTATGATGAGAACCAATCAAGAGCGGAACCATCCAAGCCGATTTCTGCATGAAGTCTCTGGAGGAGCAACGTGTGATCGAGAGTGTCAAAGGCAGCACTTAGATCGAGCAACACAAGAAGAGCATTGTTTCTTCCATCAATCATTACCAACAAATCGTTAAGTATGCGAAGGAGGGCCGTCTCGGTGCTATGATCACGTCTGTACGCCGACTGAAACTTGACATGCAAACCGTTTGTGTCGAGGTATGCCTACAGCTGGTCGGCTACCGCTCTCTCAAGGATCTTGGACAAATAGGGTAGGTTGGACACCGGACGGTAGTTACCGAGGACCTCGGGGTCAAGATTTGGCCTTTTTTTCTTTTTTCTTTTTTCAGTGGTTGAAAGCAATTGGCACAGTGCCAGATGTGAGACTCAGATTGAATATTTTCTGAAACACAGGCAGAAGAACGTCAGTGAATTCAAGAACGAGTTTGGTTAGAGCCATCACACGTCTGGCGACTGACAAAGAGCGACCGTCACACGTCTGGCGACTAACAACGGGCGTATTTATCTCCTCGAATGTATGAACGCATTAATTTTTGTTAGTGTGTCATGAACCACATCCGGCCAGAGGTATGATGTGTATAGGATAAATATGCTCTCCTTTTGATTCAGTAATGCACTCACAAAACGAAAAAGGCTTCATGCCCAGCAGCTCTCTTTCTTCCTGCCCAGCAGCTCTCTTAATTTCTTCCTGGGATTTTCTTCTGTTTTTTGTTTGTTTGTTTTTTCCTGCCGTCTTTTTAAGGTCAGGGCTTGGGGGATGGGGTACTCGCGTTCGCTCGCGCGCTCTCTCTCTTTCTCTCCCCTATCTCCTCTCTCTCGTTTGTCCCTCTCCTGCTTGGAACCAAACACAATGCTGTTCTGATCTATCTCATTACAAAGCAGGGCCGCGACTTTCATGGTGAAAAACGATTATGCACCTTGAGAAGACTATCCACAATGGTTGTGTCTACCACTGTGAAACTGGCACAGGTGAGCCCGTCATTCGAGAGGTTAGAATAAATACACCGTCAATGTCATTTTGGTTATTACTATCAAACAGTTACCCTCACACTAAAATAAATACACGACCAATGTCGTGTTGGTTATTATTATCAAACAGTTACCCTCACACTAAAATAAATACACGACCAATGTCGTGTTGGTTATTACTATCAAACAGTTACCCTCTCACCAGTAAAATAAATACACCATCAATGTCGTGCTGGTAATTATTATGAAACTTCTCACGAGAGTAAATGCACCATAAGTGTCGCATTGGTTATTACCATCAAACCTCTCACTAGAATAAGCACACCATCAGTGTTAGTTATCGCTATCAGGCCTCGCACTAGAAGTAGAATAAATACACCATCAATGCCGTGATGGTTATTGCTATCAAACCTCTCACTAAAATAAATACTGACTCCATCAATGTTGTGATGGTTATATTGCTATCAAACCTCTCAGTAGAATAAATACACTACCAATGTCGAGTTGGTTATTACTTTCAAACCTCTAACTAGAATAAATGCGCCATTAATGTCGTGTTGGTTATTACTTTCAAACCTCTAACTAGAATAAATGCGCCATTAATGTCGTGTTGGTTATTACTATCAAACCTCTCACTAGAACAAGTACACCATCAATGTCGAATCGTGATGATAATTATTATTACTGTGAAACCTAGCTCTCACCTTCTCGTCGTGTCCGTCAGTACTGGGTGGATGTGGTGTCACTGGCTGTGGTGTCGGGGTGGAGCCAGGAGTGGCCACCCCCCACGATGTTTCCGCCAGACTTTTTTTCCACGCTTGCATAGGGGTGGGGATGTTCAGCTTGGGCACAGGACGAAATTTGGGCACGGGCACGCTCTTGGGTCGCTGCGTGCTGGACTGAGCGCCACGTCTTGCTGAGTGATGGGAGGTAGCGGGGCGTGATGGCGGTGGGGACGGAGTGGGGATCCCTCGGATCACAAAAGCCGGTTCAGGCGGCTCCACAATAGGGTTGTGATAACCCGACTCTTGGAACCTGTACAGGCATTCCAGATCTGCACACATACCATACAGCAAGTGGGCTTTACTAAAAGGCGTCTGGCTTCCCTGAGACGTCCCCGCAGAACTTTGCGCTGCTGTTCTCCAGACCAGCCTGCCCCGAGCTGTCGTGGAGCGGCGCTACGGCCGGACTACTCAGTGGTTATTCCACACCGTTAGTCAGTGTCACATATCGCCACGGAATTCTGCCGGACGACGTCAGTCCGCCCTCCGTCTTGGGGGAAGTGCATCTGTTGCGGCACGGGTTTGTCACTACGGCACGTTATGACAAAACGTGTCAAATCTGATGCACTGCCTGCACGTTTTGTCACTCCGGCACGTTTTGTCACTGCGTGGTGACAAAACATGCCCAAAGGTCCACTCGCTGCACGTTTTGTCACCCCTTCGCCGGCAACACTATAATCTGTCTTTCCCTTCCCTTGATGTATGTCATTGTGTGTGTGCACGCGCGCGCACGTGTGTGTTTGTGCGTGCCCGTGCGCAAGTGTGAGCGGTGCGCACGTGTGTGTGTGTGTGTGTGTGTGTGTGTGTGTGTGTGTGTGTGTGTGTGTGTGTGTGTGTGTGTTGGTGTGCTTGTCCGTGGCAGTGCGCGCGCGCGGCCGCGAATGTGTTGTGGTGTATTGTGTTTTATTATCCCCGCCTCAATCAGTAAACTGACTGGAATTCTGTATTGCTTTGAGTAGACTACGAGGCTACTGCTGCCCGTAGCTCTATGAGTTGTCAGTGAAATATGGCTATAGATACAGAGACTGGGTGAAAGTGTGGTTTGATTGTGTGCTGTGGATGTCCCGTTGGTATAATATCATTCTTTGATCGAATGGCGGGTATTTGCTAATGAAACAGAAGGTAAACGCGGACTGACTTTGGGTGTGATATTTCATTCCATGTACATTTTGTAGCATAATATGTGCCTAACATGTTTGTTTGTTTTCTCGCTCTCTCTCTCCCTCCCTCCCTCTGTCCCTCCCTCACTCCCTCTCCTTCCCTCACTCTCTCTGTCTCTCTGACTTTTTCTCTGTCTCTGTCTCTCTCTTCCACTCACACACGCTGGCGCTCTCTGTCTCTGTCTCTCTCTCTCGCTATCACTCTCTCTCTCTTCCCTTCTCTGTCTCTCTCTCTTTGACGCGCGCGCGCGCGCGCGCACACACACACACACACACACGTACGTGACACACACAATATCACATGTACTGATATCCAAGTGAAAAAAAAGAAGGTACAATGCCTGCACGATTTGTCACTACCTCGTTGGTGACAAAACGTGCAGACATCGCTGCACATTTTGTCACCATCGTGACAAAACGTGCCGTAGTGACAAAACGTGCCGCAACAGCATCTCAAGGGAGCTCCCGTTTCCTCTCACCCGCACCCAGGGACTCGGGACAGCGGAGAAGGCCGCTTGTTTGCTCGTGCAAGCCGGGCCAGAACTGAACCAGCGAAACCGCTCCGTCCCGAGTCCAGTGCTTTCAGTGATGAGACTGGTTGGCATGAGTGCAGTCCTTTTGTGTGAGTCTGTCAAATATTCGTTGTGCTCCATCTTTTGCATCATTTGTGCAAATGAAACTTACGGACTTTTTTCTTGCGACACTTCAGTTCCCCAGCATTTCATTTTTCACTTTTATTCCAAGAAAAAATAATAATCTTTTATTCGGCAGAACTAACAGAGATGATCCGTAGGCTGTTTTTCTCGAATTTTTTTATTTTCTTTTTTTGCTAAGAAATCGTTTATTTTGTTCGTTATATCTATTAATGACATACATTCCAAAAAGTACGATTATAAATCCAGAAAATTCAGAGAGAAAGCCTGGAAAATAAAGGAAACAAACACAGTCAGCTAGAAACAGAACAAGAAAAAGAAAAGAAAGAGACGGGGGGGGGGGGGGGGGGGATCAGTGGAACAATTTGGCTTATTTATTGTTACAGAGCCAACTTTGGGCCGTCATGATGTCAGTGGTTAACTTACGGTAGGGTGTGGGTTGATTTTTGCTGAGATAGATGTCCCGTACTGCCGGGTACCAGCCATACGTCTGTTCCTTCATTTTCTTCATCCAGTCCGTTTTGCCTTCCTGGAAATCACAACAGTAGAATTATCATTTTGACTCAATGATAAGTGCTCATCCGTAGTTATAAAGACTCCCCAGTCAAAAAATGTGAATTATTGACAGATGAAAGAAAAGAAGAAAAAATGAAAAAGAAGCAACTGTATAGTGCAGTATCCACCACAGACTTAGACTGACGCCATCTGCAATGTTTCTCTGGACTGCACTTAAACAGAATCCGTACAAACGAGAAAAACGAAACAAAAAACAAGAAGGGGGGGGGGGGGGGGAGTGAGGATGAACTTCATTTTCTAGACAATTATGTTGTTTGCAAATTTACGGTCGATGATGATGATCGCCCTGTTAGAACCGTCATGTTTGACTGGGCCTTACTATCAATCTGCAGGTCCCCACCAAACGACTTTTTCCTTCCTGTCTGATGACAGGCAAATGCGTCTTACAAAATATATATATGACTGTACAGGTCCTCGTAACTACTTATTTAACTATGCTAAGTGCTCGAATCTGATCTGACTATTTTTAACTTTGCAAAGTACACGAATCCGATGTAACCGTTTGCGAGAAATTCCCGTTGCGTATCGGGGGAGCAACGACAGCAGCTCGCAAAGGCGGGCCGTTGGAACACCTGGCCGGGAATGCTGCGATGGCGCCAATGCAATAGCGGGTAAGTTACGTCCGCTGACAGGGGACTGGTCGGTTCAGATACAGAAACATGGACATCGTGATCCCCATCCCCCCCCCCCTCTCTCTCTCTCTCTCTCTCTTTATATTTTTTCCCTCTCGGTTAGAATCAAAATTGGACTCAGACTCAAAATCCTCCTGACCCTTCTGAGGGTGCTTGCGACCGTTAGTACTTTGTAAAAGGACTGCGGGTACAAGCAATCAGACAAATATATATCAAATGATATATCGATCTGCATGCCCCCGTATCCAGGTAGGCGACTCTGTGACGCCGGTGCCTGTGTTTACAATGTCCTCAGGCAGGCTCCCATCGGTCTCTTGGTTTGCATTGCCGCAAGACGGATTAATCAAACGGTGATACAGGGACCGGGGCCGGTGCATGTAACAGCTCCATTGACCGGGAACCAGCCATCGCTCCACACATCTGCTCACTTACGTCAGTGTATTTTGTCTCCAGCACGTGTTTCCGGGAAAGCAAACGACAACAGCTGGCCTAACATCGTGGCCTGGTACCAGCTAGGGAACTTGAAGGAACCAGCCTGCTCACAGATGACTTTTCTTCAAGAAGGCTGCTCATCTGCAGCAGGCAAAAGAAATCTAAATAAAGACTTCAAATTGAGGATTTGGTTTGAAAATACTCCATTGATATTGTTTGCAATTTACAATCCTCTTGCGTCCGTTTGGTAACATGGGCTTGCAGGGCCGTCAGACAGTCACGACAGATACGACATAAGCTTGGTGACTGGTGGACCTGTAGGACGGAGAGACAGTGTCGCTGACATGACGTCAGCTTGGTGACCAGTAGGACGGAGAGACAGTGTCGCTGACATGACGTCAACTTGGTGACTGGTGGATCTGTAGGACGGCTGACAGTGTCGCAGATATGACGTCAGCTTGGCCGGGGCCTCCCTATTTCCAACAAGGCAGGAAAAGAGAATTGTATTCTCCACAGTCTGAGTGGAGGCTTTCCAAATGGCAAACAAGTTGAGTGCAAGCGAATCTTTCTGTAGCGTGCAGCTGCTGTTTTGACGGCAGGAAGGGGAACAGTTGAGAAAGTGAAACTATATTGTTCATGTCGTCCATGTTTGAGTTCACCGTCGTCCGTGTTTGAGTTCACTGCTGACGGATATCGCCGGAGGGTTACCAACAGGAAAGGTATACACAAGGCTGCCACATGTGTGTCGGTCTCTGGTGGCTAATTCCCGCTGGAACACCACAACCAAGGCACGTGGCTGTGAAAAGGTTCACTCTCAGCTACCAACTCCACGGGCAGAAGCCACGAAGCAGACTGCCCACACAGCTATAGCTCTCTTCGCTACCGGCCCACACAGCTATAGCTCTCTTCGCTACCGGCCCACACAGCTGCAGTTCTCTCTCTCTTGCAGATTTGGCTGAAGATGTTACTGAATGTATGTTTTGGGTTCTGTGAGTATCTTGTTCCCCCACTGAAAGGGGCTGTTGGCCTGTTCAGTTAAATATGTCACTGTCAGTCTCTCTCTACCGGCACACACAGCTACCCCATATATGTGCTCCATAGAGAACAACTGGTTGTACTTGTGCATCAAAACTCTTATATAAACAACAACAACAAATTACTTCAGTTGAAGTCAATTCTAGATTTGATACACAACAGCCCCCCCCCCCCTCCCTTTTTTGTTTTGTTTTAGTTGTTGCTCTGCTTTCCACATCTTGACAAACATGGTAAAAACTAAGCTTTGTAGAAAAACATTCCAAGATATCTATAAGAGTTCACCACCTTCATCATACAATCATCATAACCCATCTTTTTCTGGCACCTAAATACCCTCCCTTCCTAAACACCACTATATTACTTTTATTCATATTTACTTTAAGTTGTAACCTTGACGCAGCACTAAACAGACTGTTAAGCCGAGTCTGCAGACCAGTAACAGTTTTAGACAGCAATATCATGTCATCTGCAAATAATAATATCACTAACTGGAAAAAATCACTGCTCAGGCTTACAGTCTACCGTTATTAATAATATCAAGGGCTAGCTCATTAATAAACAATGATAACAAGACAGCGCTACACATATCCCTCTGTTTTACACCACAGCTACAACTGATAGTATGTAAACTTAACACCACATCTAATTCTAGCATTCACATTTAGTCATACATACTTCTAACGCATTTATAGACGGTCTATTTTCTAGACAATTTTTTTTCAAAAGACCAGGCCAAAGTAGTTCTCGATATAATAGGCGAATCAAAGACCATCTCAAAATCTATAAAGGCCACATACATCTTTCTGTTCAAGGCAAACTGCCATCAGTGGTCAACAGTTGAGTAGTCTTTTAAAACCTGCTTGGCATTCTCCCGTTACTTGAAATTGTTTTGTTCGAGTTGTAACCTTGACGAGAGAGAGCGAGAGGAGAGCGGGGTTGGGGGGGGGGGGGGGGGGCAACTTTTGCGGCCTTAATCGACTTGTAAAGTGGTCCCCAAATCCCCGAAGTAATGTCAGCGATGGTTGGCCATGCGGCTAGCGGCCCGCACTTAATCTTTACCAGTGGAGCGCTTTCCCCGACACCCTACACTGCCTCCTCGCTCCACTTACTCAACAGGCACTGACTGATTGCCGTCTCCACTGCCACACTTCTTCTGCTACACGATCCAGACAGGAAAGCCGAACCAATAGTGTTTTTATTGGTTTAAAGGGCCAACAGGGCCTTCGAGGCATAGAACGCTCCGGTAACTATAACAGTTAAACACACAGGCCTGCATTTTCATTTTGTTTTGGACTTGACGTCCTCAACATCAGGCACTTCATCATTTGGTTTGGTAACGTAGCTGAATACATTAAGATGTATACAGTTGATAAATGCAGTCGTGACGCTTTAGTCGGGGAAAAAAAAAGATGGTAGAATTAAAACCGCATTGCCTGTTCGCCTGTGATCACAAAACCGTAAACGCCGGAGTCAGTACTTGTCTGAGTCGAACAAACAACAACAAAACAACAATAACAACAACAACAACAAAATATCCTGTTGATCCCACTCTAAGTGTAAGGGAGAACTGAAAATCCTGCATCGGGGTCGGGATAGCTCAGGTGGTAGAGCGTCCGACTGAAAAGCCAGGATACCGTCGCGGGTTTGAGTCCCCGGTGCGGCAGGGGATTTCTCTCCCAGAGTCAGCTTCCAGCCTACAGTGTCCGTACAGCGCCCGTGTACAATCGCATGCATCGACATCTGTGCACACGTAAAAAATCCCAAACACTGGCAGCCGCACCATTGTGTGGACACACGAAAATGCTGCACATACTGTTAGGAATAGGCAGCGCTGCTCATGCCGCTCGTTGTGCCTTTCCCAGTTAAGGCGACCCGGCTTTCCCGCAAGGGGCAAAGACGTACACAAGACACACACACACACACAATCAACAGCATTTTGAGACCTTTGGCGGCAAAGCAAAATAAAAGCGCCCAAAGAACAGAAAGAAAGAAAGAAACAAACAAACAAATAAAAAAAGCCTGGTGGGTTTATGGCAGCGGGTTTATAAATGAATATTTGATAGATTGCTGCTTGCGTCAAGTGCTCCACCAGAACTCTAATCAACAATCGCTGGTGCGTGGCTTATTGATTCCGCCGCCGCCACCTTTCTTCTCTTCTCTTCTCTCTTTTTCTTTCTTCGTTTCTTCTTCTTAATCTCCGAGCCGGAGCTAACCACACCTGATTGACTTTCACAATTTAAAGAAAAAAAGAAGAAGAAAAAAAAGTCACATCTCTCTCTCTCTCTCTCTCTCTCACTCTCAGACAGGTTGTCCTACAGGCATTCAAGTCTAAACCGTATGAAATTCCCAGTCAGTTTCTCTCAATGATAAGCCATTTTGAGGATACACAGTAAACACTTTTCTTGCTTTTTTGTGTATGTTTCTTATATTCTTGTTTTCACATATCACAGTTTTCCTTTTTTTTTAAATCCGTACCCCTCCCCCCCCGCCCCCCTTCCCTGGGGATTTTTGGAGACAATGATATTTGCATAGCTCTTATACCATTGTTTGAACTCACAAAAATACTGCACATGCTGGTATCAATGGGTAGCACTGCTCTTGCGGCTGCTGTTGTCTTACCAAGGTATGGTGGCCTGAATTTCGCGCGTGGGATTAATGAAGTAGTAAAAATATATATAAAAAATGTCACGTTGCATACTTTTGTACATGTAAAAAAGATTTTGTTAAAAAAAAAAAAAAAATGAAGTGCTACAGTTACAACCAAATGTGGCATGGTGAATAACAGAGGCACAGAGAATTCTTGATTAACACCTGCATTGGTGGATGAGGTCACGGAATAGAATATACTCAAATTCAAAAGTTAAGCAACCTTTTACAAAAATGCACATGTGTTCAAATCTCAATAAACTACTTCCACAAAACCTCTGCATTTGCAGACTGGTCTACCTCCATTCAACCTGAAATCAGTTTTACATGTACTCTACACCTCATGGAAGATAATACTTTATTGTCCTTATGAGAACATTTGATTTGAAACACGCCCGACGTGTGTAAAAATTACCAGTTTTGCCTTTATTATGTCTGAGTAAAACAATTTAGGTTTAGGAGCCATCAAACTTATGACACCGAATGACATCTGTGGCTTGGCTTAGTTCAGCATGCGACTGCTGGACAGTTTCACGTATCAGCTTGCAGTCAGCAGGCTCTTTGCCATTATACCAATTATACAGACAAATAGCTAGGAAATGTCACAGGTATTCACAAAAGTGATTGTCCACATTGTCAATGATTTCACAAATCATTATTGACTTTCTGAAATTATCCGACTGATAAAAATGTGAAATGCATTACTCTCCTTATTTCCTATTGCTTAACTTTATGGCTTGAGTGTGTTTATCCCAGCCGGTCCCCGGCCACAGGCTAGGCCTGTATGTCCCATACTCTGAGTGACACTGAATGTCCAGCTTAGACATATGTCAGCCTCAAACCTGAAGCCGTCAAGATTCTCAAGCTCTGGGTATTCTTGATAGTCATCTTCCTGCTGGGGCTGCTCCACCTGGATTTCAACCAGTTCTTGTGGCATGAAGAAATCGTCTGTCCACTATATACCTCCAACATTTCCGTTCACAATATGCCAGTCATGGCCATCTGTTCGAGGAATTGTTGTACAACTTGTAGTTGCCTTAACTACTGAATACCAAAAGAGTGCTTGGAAGTTGGCCCTTTTGATGTACATTATCAATGCACCTCTGCATGGTGGCATTGTGATTGTTCAACATGGACGAGGGTGTGGTACTGAAACATTCCAGAAACTTGTGGAATGACTGATATCGTGTTGTGACTGATATAGATTTATCACTTATTTGGAGAAGTGCGGAGAAGACGTGGAATATTCCAGTTTCATACTTTTCTCTTAATGTGGTCATCCGTTCATCTCTAAATGATACTGCCTTTAACATACTGAACGGTATACTGAAAATATGCGGTCTAGTACGTAAACATGGTGCTTAACGTCCACAGAAACCATAAGGCTTATTAGGGACTGGCATATGTGGTCTTGTTGGAAGCTTGCTCTTCAACGGTTTTAGTGTCTGATGGTTTCCTGGTGTCTGTCATCCTCTCGAGTGTAGTCTCTCCAACAGGTGGCATGGTAATGTGCTTCTCGAGCAGCCGAGTCAGTATCTAGCACCTTCAAAAGGATGTGCTGCTTTTGTTTCAGTTTTTTGTTTGTTTGTGACTGCATCTTTCACGGAGTCACACATTTGACTAACTTTTTAACATGTTGTTTCAGTCTTTTCACACAAAAGACATCTGTCATTGGACAACAGCTAGCAATCTGGTTGCTGACGGATTTGCTGTTCTCGCTTTTTTGAGGAGCTTACATCACCCCCTTCTGATGGGTTCTTTTGTTTCAAAATTCTGCAGTCTTTCAGAAAGTTCTTGTAACACTATGTGTAATGCCCATGCAGATTTGGTATATATTCAGTTGGTACCCGGCAACAAATGTCACTCATCCCTTTACTTTCATTGCCTTGTGCTGCCTCGTTAATTTTCTGGAAGTTACCCTCAGAGATCTGTTGTACTTTACAGTCTGTTTAGTTTTGTTGATAATGAATGATGTAAACTGGACCACGGGTCTTCTTTTTCTTTCTTGGAGCACAGGTAGATCTCAGCACCAGAGGCTTTTCATCCACCATATCAGGACTGGATATGATTACGTTATTTAGTTCTTGGATTTTTACGTCTCGTCAACTGCACAATGTCACCTCAGGACGAATCACAGTCAGTTTCTTCAGACCAGGTCGAAACGCAAGCAAAAACACTCGTAAAAAGCTGGCTCTCAGTGCTACGCCCAACACAATCAATAGCAAAGCCAATAATTAGCACATCTCACTATTTGCAACTGTAAAAAATATTTCCGGATAGATTCCATGACACGTAATCAGTACAAAAATAAAGAATAATTGATCAGATCACAAGTATGTCTAAAAGGAAGCCAGACCAGCTCACACACGCAGCCAGTCCGGTGATGATCGTGTTGTGGACGTTAACGTCCACAGAAACCTCCTACGGTTTATTAGGCAGCCAGTCCGGTGATGATCGTGTTGTGGACGTTAACGTCCACAGAAACCTCCTACGGTTTATTAGGCAGCCAGTCCGGTGATGATCGTGTTGCTTAACGTCCACAGAAACCTCCTACGGTTTACTAGGCAGCCAGTCCCGATAGCGTGCGCCTTAATGCCTCAGGCGTCTAGCTGACACATTAGAGACAAAACAGCCAGTCCCTTCAATGCCCACTGTCAATAGTCGTTTAGAAAAGTACACCGTTCTCGTTCCATGTTTTGGTATTTATTTAGATTCCGTTGGCACTCACCAAAGGAACCTTTAAATCGCCAGTGACTATGAGCAGGGTGACCTATTTCATTTGGCAGCCACACTAACTAACGCAACCAAAGTGGGGGGGGGGGGGGGGGGGGGGGGGGGAGCTGAGTAGGTAGAAATTAAGATACGGAAGAAATTTTTGGCGGTAGGCGAACATTTTGTGGCTATATTCTGACCTACTCTTTAGAGAGAACATCTGTCAGCTCTGCCGTTATCAACTGAGGGGACTCTAATTTCTGCGTCCGTAGTACCCAACTGGCGGGACAGGGGGGAACTGAAAGTACGAGAGAAACCAGTAACACGAGAGGCACTAAAAGAAGGAGTACGAGGCACTAAAAATACGAACAGAAAGGCACGGACAGTGGGAGAAAGGCACGGACAGTGGGAGAGACGCGCGGACAGTGGGAGAAAGGCACGGACAGCAAGAGTGAGGGGCACGGACAGTGGAAGAGACACACGGAATGTGGGAGAGAGGCACGGACAGAAGGAGAGAAGGGCACGGACAGTGGGAGAGACGCACGGACAGCGGGAGAGAAGCACGGACAGTAGGAGAGAGGGGCACGGACAGTGCGAGAGACGCACGGACAGTGGGAGCGAGAGGTATGGGCAGCGGTGGAGAGGCACGGACAGGAAGAGAGGCACGGACGGAGAAAGACGTGGACAATAGGGGAGAGTAGCACGGACAGTGGGGGAGAGTGGCATGGGCAGCGGGGGAGACGCACGGACAGGAAGAGAGAGAGACACGGAAGGAGAGAGGCGCGAACAGTAGGAGAGAGAGGGGCCAGGGCTGCGGGGAAGAGGTGCGGACAGAAGAGAAGCATGGACAATGAGATAGAGGCGCGGATAGTGGGAGAGAGGCACGGACAGTAGTAGACAGGCATGGACTTTGGGAGAGAGAGAGGCATGGACAGTGGGAGAGAGGCACGGACAGTGGGAGAGAGGCACGGACAGTGGGAGAATGGCACGGACAGTAGGAGATAAGCATGGAATTTGGGAGAGGACAGAAGGAGAAAGGCACAGACAGTCTAAGAGAGAGGCACGGACAGCGTGAGACAGACAGGGACAGTAGGAGACAAGCACGGGCCTCGGGAGAGACGCACGGACAGTAGGAAAGAGGCGCAGACAGTTCGAGCCACATTAGCACCGACAGTTGGAGGGAGTCACCGAAAGTAGGAGAGAGGCACTGACAGTCGGATTGAGAAACGTTTTACATTAGAGCGGCACCCCTTTATCTGGAACTGAAGAGAACACGTCGTAGAGCCAACAGCACTCAAAGTTGTGGAGCGTGTTGACGGACTCAAAGTTGTGGAGCGTGTTGACGGAATTGTGGAGCGTGTTGACGGAATCGATGTTAATTCTCACCGACTTGCGACGCTGGGTGAGATAGTCACGGCGGTCGTTTTCCCTTGACGGCAACACTGAGCGAGCCGGGGTTGCCAGCTGACAGAGAGGGCAAAGAGGCTTTATCGGCCAGCAACGCCTGCTGTGGGGCTCAACTTGAAGGGACACGATAGTGATTACGGACATGACACATGCACACACAAACAGGTCTAAAGGGCGCTTTGAACAAACAGAGACTCGGTATAAAATCAATCGAAGAAACAAGACCACTCCGCACCATGGCTACGCCAGCGCGTTTTCATTCAGTCACTCAGTTGGCCGCGGCGAGTCAATAACTTTAGAGGCCCTGTTTTTGAACTGAAAGATTTTGTTCAGTGGCTTGGGACTGCGATTTTCTATGTTCCTCACTTCTTGCCTCAAGTGTGTGCTTATCCTTTTCTATCAGTTTTATAATCATGTCGCTGCAAAGCACACAGTATCATGCAGTCCGCTCCAAATGTATCGGTCGGACGGGGAGGTTCGTCGGGGGGGGGGGGGGGGGGGGGGAATATATCCGGCATCTTATAACTGGAACGCCGGATATAGCACTGACTTGTCACTGCCACTAATTTATTTCGACGTTTTCCAGTTACGAAATAACCATCATCAGACTGTCTCCGTTTTGCTTCCAATTTCACAAATCCAGTGTACATGTACTGTAGGCAGGACGATGGAGAAGGTAGGAGACGGTGGGGGGGGGGGGGGGGGGGATGGAGACAAGAAAAAGAACAATGGGGGCAAGGTGGAGAGAGGGAGGTATAATTTACCGCCAAGGTACCTCAAGTAACGTTTACCTCCAAGGTAGAGAAACCTTTTTGCACGCTTACAGTTCGGGTGCTACAGGAGTCTGTACAGGAGTCTGTACAGGAGTCTGTAGCACCCGAATTGTAAGCGTGCAAACAGGTTTCTCTGCCTTGGAGGTAAACGTTACTTGAGGTACTTGAGTTACGCGGACGACGAGCGCGTCTTGCCATAGCGGACCACAGATGTTAATTGGTCAGACTTGTTTAACGCCCACTTGTCTCCGGAGTTGTAGTAACTTGGTGTTTTACGCCCAGTCAACCATTGCGGTTATATCAGGGCCATTGTCTCCGGAGTTGTAGTAACTTGGTGTTTTACGCCCTGTCAACCATTGTGGTTATATCAGGGCCATTGTCTCCGGAGAGGTAGGCCTGCGGGCGGGGACGAGACCCCAGATCGAGGCAGGGGCAACTATACCTTTACGCTACACTGTCACCACCAGAATGATTTCTGCATTGATATTTTAAGACGGGCAGCGATGAAAACCATTTAATTTTTCATGAATTGTGAAGGGGCAAAGTCACAAGTGTCCACAAACCACATTTTTTGAAGAGAAAAGTGATCCGAATCGGGGAATCGAACCGACGTCGTCCGCTTACAGTCAACTTCACTTGGCCAAACCGGCTCACGACCACAGACAAAAGATAAAGACTAGCCTTTTTTCTACGTTGTTATTGTGATTGATCCCTTTCATATAGCGCTATTCTCTCTTCTTATCTCTGTGGAGCGGACACCCGGAAGACAAACCGTGTGATTTACAGGCAGTCTCAACGATCAGTCAAGTGTGTGACAACAGCCACTACACCACCCTGCCGTACAGCCTACCAACACCACTTCCACCCGCACGTCACCAACGGATTCACGCTCTTCAGGCCATGGAGCACCGAAAGCCCGACCACTGTGGCAGACCAGTGCTAGAAACAATGTCGTAAACTGATCGCTCAAAAAAGTAAGTCACTGGCTCCTTTTTACATCACTGTGAAGTTGACATTTGTAACTGAACACAAAAATCAGAGGAAATACATTCGAAATTGTCAGTCTTGAACACAAACATGCATTTCTGCAAAAAACTGAAAGCCACTGGACTAAAAAATAAAAATAAAAAGTTGTCCTATGCCGAGTTCCGCACCTTCATTGAGGTAAGCATCGTGCCTAATAAATCCGCGTTCGCTGCAGAATCTTCTACCGCTTCCAGAAACATTTTTCTTATCTTAGTGGAACTTTTACAAGAGAAAGAGTTAAAATAAATCGTGGTCCCGAGGCAACTAGGACCGTTAGTACTGGTGTGGTCCCGCAGCTCCCCGGATGAGGGTGGCAAGCGCGGGCGTCAGTGAGTGTAGGCCTGTGTGTGCATCGCTGTGTCCGGCCCTAATGTCGGCTTCTGTGTGTGTGTGTGTGTGTGTGTGTGTCCCCACTCCAAGCCACTGCTGTCGTGCGATACGTACATCAGTCATTCATTGAGCGTACAGGACTAAGCCGAAATGTGGGTGGTTTGCCAACAGTAGTGTTCTTGCTGGCACAGTTCCGTCTTGAGGCACGGTGACGAAAAGTCGAATAGCGGTAAAATGACAGGTGTCTTACGACCACAGCTGCTAACCTTACCTCTGCGCGAAGCTATGACAAGCCGCCGTGATGTGTCCTTAAGTTCACAAAGAAACATCCGTGGCGTCCGGGGAGGACTGGCGTCCCGACGTTGAGAAGCGGGAGGGCTCAAACAGTCCGGAAGCTTGGCAGGAACAGCAGGCGGACACGGAGCCACCCGCTCTAGCGAGGTGTGAAAGGGAAGCCAAGCGCCCTGGCCACCGCACGACACAGCACAACACAAGTACACAAACGTACACACACCCCGCCTGACACTGCCACAGCTGCGTGGGAGCTGTGCTGGGCTGGGCTGGGCTGGTTTCTAAGGGACGCTCACACCTTGGCGCGCTGGTCCGCGCGGGCTCACCTGCACGTGACGGCGGCCACTTTTTACTTTACCGACACGCACAGGCTAACACAGACTCGCACTATCTGCACGGACTGACTGCTACTCCACCTCAGCCTTTGCACAGCGTACTAGTTCACTGTAATTCACAACGGTAACTTCACCGCGCAGGCGGGGCACTAGACACAGCGGCACTAGCAAGACTGCCGTTACGCTTCAGCCGCTACACTGGAGCTTTCACTTACAGCGGCCGCTTCCATGGTAATAGCTTGCAACTAACAACGACACTAGCAAGACTGCCGCCACACTTCAGCTTGCCACCAAAGAGGGTGCCTTCTTTCTTTCACTGCTACCTCTCCGTTGCTCACAGCGCCTGTTTAGCTGTAAGCCATAGAGAGTATAAATTAATTCATATAAAATGTAGTCTCGGCTATTACTGTTTAGCTGTAAGCCATAGAGAGTATAAATTAATTCATATAAAATGTAGTCTCGGCTATGACTGCCGCTGCATCTCTTCTGGAACCTCAACTAAACTGGAACTGACGGCAGCGGCCACTTGGCAGTACAAACAGGACTAGCGCTTGCGGCAAGACAGTCGCTTTACCCGGCCCGTTCACCGGGGTGGTAAGCGGCAACTTTACCGTGGCTGACATAACACAGACCCCCAGGGGTCAGTAACAGAGGAGGAGGAAGAAGAGTACCTCTCGGCTGCACGCGTAAACTGGCTGTTACCAAGGACTGTTGTTTTGTTGTCATTTCACAATGATGGCTGATTCAATCCATGCCGGGATATTTAGCTTGCACACATGCAATGAGGAGCTCAAGCAGTGGGGTATGTTTCATCGTGGTTTATCACGAAATAAGAGACACTTTTAGAAGTTTTGTAAAACTTAAACAACTCCGTTGTGTTTCTTATCAATTTCTCAGTAAACCACTCCCATGTTTTATACGTCAGTGACTGCGGTACATCACATCAACATCACGCCATGCATAAAAGATGAAAGATGACTTTAGAGCCCCCCTCTCTCTTTCTGGACCACATAGCCATTTCAAGCGTGCATAGAAAATGACCAGAAGCAATAAGAAATATGTTTTGTCATTTTCATGGGGGAGGGGGTACATAATGGCAAAAATAAATAATAAAGGTGTAAATTGTCCAGTTCAACTTCTCCAATTTCTTGAAAAATAATTTTTTACGAAATAAAATAAACCAAGAATACAAACTATTGTTCTTGGAAAATGAAAATCGATTGCCCCCTAGAAGGTTGCCCCACAAGGAAAATTACCCCCTGGTAAATACAGGTAAGTATATCAAAAACATTCACAAAAGAAAACCATCAAAGTCTTTGTTTTTCACACTTAAAAACAACAATATTCTTATTCTATTGGTGAATTTCCAAACACATAAAACTCAGTTGCAAGATGCTTGCCAGTGAACATACAATGTAAAATGGAATCTTTCAGCTCATGCACACTGGAACAATACTGGCAACTCTGCATGTAGTGTGTGTGTGTGCGTATGTATGTGAGCGCGTGCACGCGCTGAGACATGTCTGCTGCTCCTCACCCAGCATGTCCAGCAGCCAGTCCAATGAACTGTGACACTTCTAGAGCCACTGGTTAAAGGCAGTTCCTCTTAAACATTTCAGAATACCTCAAAATATAGGCATTTCCTCCTCAACATTTCTGAATACCTCAGAATATAGGCATTTCCTCCTTAACATCTTTGAATACCCCAGAATATAGGCATTTCCTCCTTAACATCTTTGAATACCCCAGAATACAGGCATTTCCTCCTCAACATCTTTCAGTACCTCAGAATATCAGTGTTTGGGAAGCCCTTGATGGTGGTAGCAACGTTCTGCACCACAGCCCTTCTTGCCCTGTCTGTGCTGTGGCTGGGGTTCAGATCCTGCCACCACCTGTGCAATGGCGGCTTCACTGGCAGTCCTTGCCCTGTTTAGCACAGCAAGTAAATGCCAAACTGGGTATGGCAAGTTCAGGTCACTTCAGTTCAGGATGGAATGTATTAGGACCACTCTCATATGCACACACTTTAACACAGCCATTCTCTGTCACAAAAGTTATTTTATTGGGCTTACCTCATACAAGATGCTGGCAAATGCAAAATAATCACAATATGAAAAGGTGAAAATTGAATTGAAATGATCACAGAGGCAACTCAATACACAGTATTAGATTCTTGTAAACCTATTCTGTAGGATGGTTAAAATAAAACAAGACGGAATCCTGTATTCGATGATGACCGATGAGGTGATAAAATGATACAATGTTACAAAGTTGCATGATGAAGACAGACTGCTACAATGACTATAACTTGTAGGACTTAATCAGGTAGGATGATGTGATGTGATGTCAAGTTACATGGAGGAATTGTGTAATTTAAACTGCTTAGAACTCACAGTAACAAAAATGGTGCATGCTCAGTCAATTCACATTCAAAACGGGAAAATATATCTTGATAATTTGAAAATTATCTTGTGACCTTGAATTTGATCAAGGTTAGTATGAACGTGTAATGCTCAATACAGGTTATCACCATGCACTTTCAAAGCTGTAACTCAAACGTTAAAATAACACATGTAACATATAGAACAGTAGAACTTGACTTGTCCAGAGAATACGATTTGGTTTAATCTTTTCAAAGTTCTAGAAAATCTAGAAAATCAACAGAAGTGGAAAGAAAATGTGTAGCTAAATGGATAGTATCACCATGGAAAGATTGAAAGAACTTGCCTAGTCTGAAACTGAAAATGCCTAACTTTGATTTTGTGGAGTTTGGAAGTCATGACCTTCCTTCACTACACGAAAGAATGCAGTGTACCTGGTTTGGTCTACACATACAACCAAAAAAAACAAGAAAAAAACGAGAAAAAAACAGAAAACAAACCCACACACAGCTTATATACTTCTGCCTTTCCAAAGCCATGTAATCTCAACTGACATGTGGCCAAAGTCACCAAAACTGATATGCATGTGTAAAGCTCAACTGTCTCCCAATAGTTGCAGGCCCACAAGCTTTCAATCTGACCACCATGTTGCACAGTGTTGACTGGTGAAATGCATCATGATTTGCCTCATTAGATTGCAGGAAATACCCCTCAACAATCAAGGTTTTCTTTGGAATCCACTGTCTTTTGCTCTGTTGCTATGCTTTAGCTTGTGGGCAGCTACAGTACTACAAGATTATTTGTGACATTCTATTTGGCTGAAGCTGCTTGGATAATTGGCAGTCTGGAATACAAGTCATACAAGATTTGAAAAAAATCTGTCTCTTCAGTACTGAATTGTATGCCACAGATACTCATCATTACACATGCTTGCACCATTTTTTATGGATCAAAAAATGCTTGAGTGATGATGTGCATTCTAGAAAATCAACAGAAGTGGAATTTGACCTGTATCATTAACTTGTATTATTTACCACAAAGATGGGGGTCAATAAAGCACAGTAACTCACATCTGCAGCATATTACGACACATACCTCTTTAACATTTTTACTTCTTCACAAAGAGAGAGAGAGAGAGAGAGAGAGAGAGAGAGAGAGAGAGAGAGAGAGAGAGAGAAGCCAGGGGGGAGAGAGCAGTTCAAAAATTGGTGGCTGTCAAATAAGAAATGACAACTCTATGTACAGATACATAATTGTTTTTTAATGCCCAGTTGACACTGATGGTTACATCAGGGCAACACCTATATGTATGGTTAGAAACAATAGCACACTTTATACAACAAAAATCACACACACACAACCCCCCAAACAAAGTAAAAGAAACAATGCACCCCCCACCCCAAGAAAAAAGAAAATGTGGAGAAAACAAAAAACAACAACCCCATAACATCGCTTCTCTGCTGACAGTACAGCGTGTTTTATTTGTCAAAGTCACAGGTCTAGAACATTTGCACATGTATGAATAATCTGAAACATTTGCTGACCCGTCATGAATTATACATCAAAATATCCATAGTAAGTATATGACTTACAGTGAGATTCTGTCAAATAAAACATACACCTGTCGTTAAAAACTGCCGTTATATACACATCAAGAGGGAAAGGATGGACATGACTCAATGGGGGAACTTAATGTACAAAAAATTACAGTAACCCACTCCTCCCTCAAAAAAAAAAAAAAAAAAAAGAAGAAGAAAAGTTAGTCTGACCATTTTGCTTTGCACACAGAGAAAATCAAATCCAAAAGAACCATGTCATCAACTTGCATGTCTGTCTATGCCATAGACACTGATGTTAGACTTCTGAAGATTTGGCCTGTGCATGCATCCACACATATATGACACTGTTTCCACATCTGCCACACTCCAGCAAAAGACTAAAAACGAACCCAGTCAGCTCTTTGTCATAACAAATGTAAAACAAAGCTACACAACAATTTTTAAAATGCAACGGCAGTCCACTAAAAGACTTCTTCCGAAATAAGAGAGAGAGAGATTTCCAAAGTACTGTGGTATCAACTAAAACACTGATGTTATAGAAGTCCAGCATAATTACTATAAATGCACTAATCATAATAAATACGTGTGTAAAGAATACGGTCATTTTGTTGTCATTAGTGTACAGAAACCAATGAGAGACAGTCAAATATGAACGTAAGTATCACAAGGAACACGAACATAAAAACAATAACAGTAATTATTATTATAACAATAAATATATACAAATATATACTTAATATACACAAGTATGAATCAGTCCCAACACTCTTCCACACACAGAATGTAGAATAAACACATCCAACAGCAACAACTGCAAAAGCATGAGGCAGAGGAGAGTTAGAATATGGTGGTGTGAAGTCAGTGTCATAAAAACCACACATTCTAGCAGCACGAAAATGAGATGACCATCGTAAGTTAAGACAATGAAAATTCAGTGTTGCCATCTGAACGAGTCTGTATTCTACAGCATTATGCTACAAATCACAACCTAAAAGCAGGAATCAGTTATTGTGCCAGGTTAAGTATTGAACACGGTTCATCTTGCGCAGCAAGGTAACCCTGTTGTAAGCCTCATCATACCATCAGTACATGCCCATTTTCTTTGTTAGTAACTTTGCACCAGGGAAACAAAGTGCGGTCACAAAACAATCAGAAGTTCACAAGATGCCAGACTTGTGTATTGGGTTTAACCCTCTGGGAAACTTTGGCTTGGAAGCTTTTGAAGAAAACATGCCTAACAAGTAGCATTTTACGTAACATTTAGCCTGGTCGGGTTACCAAAGTTTCAGTGGTTTAAGATACGAGCTGTACCAAAAAAAAAATCCTCCACAATCTGAAACAGAATGACGCCCAGAGCACGCTTTCAGAATCAACACATGATCAGCGCTTGTAAGACATTACACAAACACAGTATCAAAGACCTGAGCTGCCTACACTAACTCTCACCTGACATGTGAGTAACACTCTGGTGGAGTCTATGTACCTTGCATTTACTTGCATGCTAGATGAGAGTTATCATAGGTAACTCAGAATTCTGCTGTTGTGTTTATGTGACATCTTTTCAGCACTTCTGCGAGTTGATTCCCCCCCCCCCCCCGATTCAAATCCTGATTATGATCTTGATCTTGAAATAACACATGCTCTTCAACGTTAATGGTAACCTTGATGCAGTAACCTAAGTAGGGTTCCAAAAAGTTAATCAGTTCAGAACATACTGGACAATCGTCTTTTTAAGATCTGAAGATTACTTGGCCTTGAAGAAAAAACACGAAAAAAAAAACACTCTCAAATGGCACTCCATATGGAGCAAAGATGAACTAGCATATCAAATGTGGTTGCAAACCTTTTCACCCAGCATACCAAATTTAATTGCAAAGACTCACTGTTATCATATTACTTTCATTTTAAAAACTGACTCAACCCCTGTGGGAAATATTGGTCACCTAGCTTACCTGGGCAATACAGCTGCAAGAGGCATGCTACCAGTTTGACCAGTGTATGTGCTGTCTGAGTGTTTACCTGGGCTACATATTTGTCCCTACTCTTCGATTTGCAACTGCCTTGGGATATTTTATGTGCACAGCCAGATGCACACAGTGCAGGAGTCTGACAGACAGAACATTTGGTCCAGCTTCCCTGCTGATAAGGTGAGTAACCTATGAACCTGCCTCAAGCCTGGGACCCCAGCTCTGTGAAACCACTAGCCATCCAATATCGCAGCCAGGATGTTGCAGCCACTATGCTGTTCAGCAGATATATGAACTGTGATGAACAAACATTTCCAATAAGATTGGAACCCTAAAACTTTGCTGACAGTACCACAGAGACTTTGTGTGTCATAGTCTATTATGACACACAAGCATACCAAGTCTGGGACAAAAAGGCTGAATAATTCAGTATGTATGGGACTGCTGGGCACTCAAACCCCATCATTTTGACCTTGGAGACAGCAACCCAACCTTTCACATGAAACTCTGTCAGTACATGAACCAAACAAGTTTGGTAGTAAAGAGTTCAATCCTCTAGCAACTACAGGATTAACGTACAAATATTCACTGAGGATTAAAATCTTCACTGCAACTGTGAAGCAGGTGTGATGGCAGTCTAATTCTGTGTCATGCCCTTACAGTAAAGTCTCAGGGAAGAAGTCAATGTTTGTGCTGTATGCTGGACGCCAGTGGATTCTTTGACTTGTAATAATTCAAACATCATCAAGCAAATTCTTTACTTTGAAATCGGGTAGGTAACTTGGTGTTTTACACCCAGTCAACCATTACGCTTATATCAGGGTGATTTCATATTGGCATGTCTCAAAACACTAATACAGTAAAGAAGACAGAGAGAATTTTAGACAACAGATAACCTTTGAGATCAATGTATCAGATGTCACAACACAGATGCTACCTTAACCTCCATCTACCCCTCCACCCCACCCCCAACTCCCCTTTTTTCCCTCCTTCTTAACTGATGTAAAGCCTACTTTCACCAGTATATACATGTACAAATTCAGGATCATGTACATACACACTCACACGCTTATAAAGCGCACACTCAGAAATGCTTTGATGTGAAGAACAATTACAGTACACATCACAAGGTGCCATGATAATTAGTGACACCAATAATGCTAACCATAAAAAATATTTAAAAAAATGAAAGTTTTACATCAGCAATTTGGAGAAGAAAAAAATTGTAGCTCCTTTACAAATGCTGGTAATGTCAAAAATGTTATAAATGTATGCACTGTAACATGTATGTTTGTGTAGTTTTAACTGATTTGCATTATATATTTTTGGACCTAATTTGGATTAACTAAAACTGAAAATCTTTAGAAGAATGTAAATCATAATGCAATAATGTTGCAGATATAATTCTGTCATGCTATAAAATGTCAGCAAGTGACTGTCTTTTGCACACATAGCTCAGGAGCTGTGTGAGAGTCGAGGTGGCCATCCTGAGCTGTCCGTCCTAACGAGCCTTCTGGTTTCCGTGGACGTAAAGAATTATTGAACCGTGCTTCGGCACTGGTCACAACTTGTCCCTAATATGTCAACTGACATCTGAGGACATTAAGCATCACTTCATCATCATCATGTCTTTTGCATTTTTTTTGCAACATCTATGTGTATCAAAGTATCTGCAGTCACATAGCTTCTTCAAAAACGACCTATCTGACCAACATCATAATTACTGCAACAACAACTGATATTTGAGCACTGCACTAATGATGAAGCACAGTAAGTGGACTGTAGCAGTTTGACAACATACCTCCTAACATTATATTTCTGGTTCAAACTGAACAGTCAAGTTCAGAAGATTGACTGTCAACATTGACCATTGTGGTCACCATACGCAGTACCACATATAACATGGTTCATAGCCAAGAATACCTGTAGCAAGATCTCAAGTGTCTACTATGATCACTGACTACATATTATTTTTGTACGGCAACCACTGAGAGAAAGAATATTTTGGTAAATGCCTGTTTTAAAAAGGAAGAGCATATGCTCAAACTGGAAAACATACCTTTAAAGTTTTTTTAAACTCTTTAATTAATTAGTTCATAACTGGCTTTTAACATCTTGTCAAAAGCTGCTTGGGTTGCCTGGGACAAATGCCACCAGTCAAGACACCTTAAAACTCTTCTCATAACTACAGCTATACCACAGTCTGATAAACAAGCTCAGTACAAACACAAATGCAAGACAGCCAGACATTTTTCATGGCCTTATCAAGCAATAGGGAAACCTATAACAGCTGATCCATCAGCCATGTTTCTATGACCTGTTGTTGGTACGGAAGAATACATGAAATCCAGCCTGTTAGTCTTTCTTCTTTTCTTTCTTTTTTTGAATCACAATTTCTTAACTGCATATAGATCTATTGCAAAATGGACATAACCACCAAATCCCCTCCCTCTCTGTTTCATCAATGTTGTTCACCACAAATGTGTAGCAAATCACACAGATAAGCTGACATTAATATGAGGTCACCAACTAACCACTGAATAAGAATGAATGCATTTGCAATGCCTTGATCTTGGGTACAGTTTCCAGTGAGAAGCATATGCTGCTGACCAGTGAAAGTTGGATTACCTAGGTCCTGCTCTAGGTCCTGAACAACTTCTACCTTCATTAACAGCTGTCAACAGCAATACAAAGGATGCTTCAACTGAACACAACTAATCTGCTACTTCATTAATAACAGTAGCCTACCAGATGTGTGTGTGTGTGTGTGTGTGTGTGAGTGCGTGCGTGCATGTGCTAAGGGAGGGTTGGCTGGAGGCTTTCAAAACCACAGACTTTTACCTCTGCCATTGCATGCATTAGAATTTACATTGACATGACTTAATGACTGACTTGTGTGAGCACAATTATAATTTATGCCAATGTCACAAGTTGGTGTCTCTGTGTAAACTGAGGCTTATTATCTAAGTCTGAGACTGGATAACTACCTTGAGTCACAGAATGTTTTTCAAAATTTCAAAACTCTGAAAAGATCCATTGTATTTAATCCTGGAAATAGATGCTTTGTCTTTCAATTTTCAAACACTAAAACAAAAGCAGCTTGACTGTCAATACAGAAAAGTAATTGTAATTAAATGACAAACAAAACACCAGTACACATTAATGCTTGTAAGTTATTTGCTGAGAACAAGATGATAAACTAGAAGCCTGCATCTGAGAGAACTTTGCTTACGATATGTTGCTTTTTGTGTTTCTTTGCTTTTTTGCTTATTTTCATGTTTGCTTGTTTCTGATAAGTTCAGGAAAATGTTGTAAAAAATCCATGTACCACCTGAAACCATATTATCACAAAAGGTATCATCTAGCATTGATCAAGGAACCAATAACATCAAAATACATTTAAAAAGCAACAGCTTTCTGTGCATTTGGAAAATGGCTGATCAAAATGTTACACAAGTTGAACTCATGTTTGGCTATATGTGGGCAATAAAAACTAAGAAAAATCTCCAACCATGTATTCACCTGTCACTTGCATTGAGTTGATGCATCTCATTCACTGCTTTGGTAGACAAATATTTTCATATTTAAACTAAATTTTACTTTGTCTATGAATAGAAAACTTACTTTTAGTACTTGTGCTGGCTCAGAATTGTTTTTGAAGTGAAACAGAAGCAGTCTATTCATTTTCTTGTTTGTCTGTAAAGCAATTACATTAAAAATTCTTTGTTGGTAAAAACCAAAACATAGCAAAGTACTTTGTTAAGCAATCAGTCTTATTCTTCCCTGGTTTGGAGAAACTGGTAACATCATGAGTAAAAATTCTGAGTGTTGTATAGGTCATGTTGCTGAAATGCACTAAAGCAGTGGCTGTTGAATACATTTACCAAGTTTCGTATTGTTTCTTGTTAAGCAAATGTTCTCACCACATTTTCTTTACATCTGACCCATGTTACATTGCCCACTGTTAACATGGTGCGTTAATTTTATTATTATTAGAAACTGCTGAATCAAGGTGGGCAACAAATCTGCCCACTACACTGACTTCTGGGCAGAAATGTCACATTTCCAGTAATTATAGTACACAGCTTAAGAGAACACAGATCACGGAGCCACATGCATATAAAAGGTGGAGAATACTTCTGTGATTACTTGTGAAATGCGTATGCAGAGGTTTTTATGCCCCTAGTTACTTCTGACCAACTGCCTGCATGGAGGTTTTAGAATTGAAGAATAAAACAGACCCAATACTGGCAAGTTTTCACATTTTCAAACACCACAGAGTCTGGGGCAGAAAATGAAGATCGAGATCAAAATGAAACTACACTGTACATGCACTGAATAAGAAAGTAGGCAATGGTGATAATAGCAGAGGTGGAGGATTGGGACAAGAATGAAGTTCAGACAATGTGAGAGAAGAGGATACAAAAACACCTGAGCACCAAAGTGAAATTACACTAATCTACATTTACACTCTACACAGCTAACTCAGCTGTACACAACAGTGCGATCAACGCACCAACAAATGAATAGCAATGATAAAAGTGTCACATAAATAGGTTTCACAACAACTCAATGTGAACAATCCATGTAATAAATAAGCATACACATTCCTCACAGTGATAAATGTCAGACTGTATACGCAGAGTAACAAAGGACGGAAACTGAAGCAACACTGACCATTGAAGACAAAGAAAACGACAGACAGAAATAAAAAGTAAAAAAATACACAAATGATGCCTGATGCCTAGTGCAGGTTCTTTGTTTATGGAATCTTAACTTAAAAAATATAACAAATTTGGTTGTGAGTAGGTTTAATGGGGCTGTCCCTGCATTACTGTGAACAGATGTATACACAAATACACTTATATAACTTGCCTTTAAAATCAGTTAACTGCTTAAATCACACAAACTTAATTCAACACATTCGTATAAGCAATTTTATCAAAAGAAGGATTTGCTTGTCAAAGAGGCTTTAACATACATTTTGTTACAAAAGCTGGCAACATTTTTTCAGAGAGGGGAAAAATGTGTGGGGCGAGGCTTTAAATATACTAACAAAGTTACAGGATTACATTAGAATGTTAAAACTTCAACAAGAAGTGCAAACACTGACTCATATGACTGATGTTCAAAATGTGGAGTGCAAGCAACAAACAGTGAATGCTCAGGTGACTCACATACAAAGGATTTGTCACTTAGGTTGCTACAATGTGAGTCTGTGAGGACCCAGTTTTTGGACAGGCCAAACACTGTCTCTGTATCCACTGACACCAGATTTGTGAGGTTGCCATTGGCACTGACTGTTGGCTATCTCGCAAAGGGAAACAATTTAGTAAACAAACCACATTTTGAAAAATATATCAGTAAATTAAATATGTGGACATGACCAGTGTTGGTACATGCCACATCCATCTCAGGCATGCTAACAAAGTCAGAAATCCAACCTATTATCAGATTAAATGCCCAAAGATACTACTGTTTCTAGTTGTTTGTTTTTGAACAGTTTTCATGTAGAATAACTGTTTCATGGTTCCTTGAAAAAGAAAGTTTCTTGTTCAGAAAAGGAAATGTTAAAATAAATGGACATTTATTTCAATGTTTCTAATGCTTCAGCAGTTCAGAAGACACAGAACATTAATTTTGTGAGGACTTGGACCTTCAATTATGACCCTGTCCTAAAAGAAAGTGATCAAAACTGTCCACAGGCTACTCTGGCTTGTGACAGTATACAGACATGCAGTGTTTGGTAGCTAAACATTCAATAGTTAGTTAAATATGGAACACAAAGTGTTTGTTTTGAGTTGCACCATCTCTGTGACCTTGACCTTTAACGTAGCAATCTACTCTTTTTGTATGACACTTTTGTCAATAATAATGCATTAGTATACAAAGTCTGGTTGCAAATGATTAAGCTAATGATCAAGATGTTGTCCCGATGTAAAACATTGGCCAGACAGAAGACCTACACCCAAGATACTCCCCTCCCCTCTTCATTTTGTCATACACAAACTACACTGGATTTTGTTGGTTGTAAGCTACTGCGGGTAAATTTATAACAACCATCAAAAGCAAACTCTTTTACAAAATCACACACTGATTTTTTACACAGAAACATCTCGACCAGATTTTATGTATCACATCAAAAAGACAAAAACTCTGAATACACCCTCCTCCCAATTCTGTATTTCATGCATATGGATCCTGACCCTGCACTCAAAGTAACAGCAAATTATTTCATTCTTTTACCTTTATGCACATGTCTTTGTCTAAGTAATATCAGATATGGTTTGAAATGAACCAGAGGTTTTGTTAAGACCCTCCACCTCCCCAATCTTCCTGATGCTACCATGATTTACCAATGTCAACAATACTAGTGTGAAAACATAAGTGCAATGCCATCATGCAAAGTCTAAAAGATCCCACTTAAACAGTCTCCAAGAAAAAAGCAAATTTTAAACATTTCTGCCTGAATATGGAAATGCATACACTTTATGTGTACACTGGTATGTGACAAAGAAGTAAAGCACCAAGTTTATAGTCAGCATCCCACCCTGGGAGCACTCAGCTAGATCAAGTGCCCATGGTAAGTCTTTCATGCTGTTCTAGACTGTAAATGCATGAATGTGTGTTATGGATGATATGTTTCAAGAGAGAGTTCTTTTCACAGGATATATTATAAACTCACAGACATAGTTTTGCTCATGACCTTGCCCATGAATTTACCAACCACAAATTTAAGCTTGATCAAGTAAAACTTGCTGAAGTTTAAGTCACCAAAAACATGTATAAATAGAGGTTCTCTTTCGTATGAGCCAGCTCTTGGGCATAATTGGCTCTGGTGTTATAATTGTGCAAAAGTTCAAAGATCCTGCACACACAGCCACTGCATTTTTGTGATCAGGGAGCATGCCAATTACCCCCCTGAAACCCCATTAAATAAAAAAAGGCCATATACTGTGTGTAACTTAGTTGATGAACTTAACAACTGAAACAAGTTTAAACTTGAACAGATAACAAAAACTACAACTTTCATGTTTGATGCTGTTGTGACAATGAAATATGGCCAAGGTCACTGAAAGTGGTATGAAAGGGTACTATCACTGTCATGGAATCAGTAGCTATGAATAAATATCATTGCTGTGAAGTTTGCCATTTCACCACATTTATAAAGTTGAAGAAAACTGTGAAGCTTTGGTCTCATGCTGCTGATACACAGATTCACATATCTTCACTTTGTCTCTCTCCAGTTTTATTAAAAAAATCTTTTCTGAAATGAATTTTTGGTTTGTTGTTTCTTCTCAGCTTTTTACATACATTAATTAGCTCATGTTTGAACAAGCTATAAGGTACAAACAAAAAGACACATGACAGAAATTTGACCAAAAGGAATGGGCAGCGTGGTACTCTAACTGGAAAGAAATGAAAAGTTGATGCACTTGGCAACAGCTAAACAGGCCGCCTTTCAGTAGGTGCACAACCATGCTGGACAGACTGGAAGTTGTCTGGGCCATGGAAATGCCTCTTGCTACGCATTTCACAGGCAGAACAAATGTTTAACTCTTCCCCTTACACAGGCACCTATTCTGACATATTCAAAGGGGGCTGGCAGCAGCAGCAATGAAGAATTTTAAGTTTAGAAAGTTCCATCACATTTTGTGCTGAGAATGAGCCTCTTCTCCCAGGACTCACCTGGGCTTTGGTGTGGACTTCGACAGTCTTCTCCAAAATTCAAAATCTATGTTGAAGAAGTAGAAAGGAAATATTTTACAGTTGCATAGGATAGAAAATATCGATGCAGATAATTCATCTGACAGTGGCAATATGGTTCACTGCTACTGCCTGTGGCAAACAGCTGTATTCCCTTGCACAGAAACTTTGTACTAAAACCCCAAAATATTATGAATAAAAGGAAAAACAAAGAAAAGGACCCACAGTATGAAAACACTGAATCAATCAACATTTTCATTAAAACACAAATCAAGTTTGTTGTGAAAAGCTCAGACTAAAAGCACAAGGATCTTTTTGAATACATTTGCTTAAAAAGATTGGCTATGTAGAAAAAAGTAGTCTTCAATGGGTTTGTCTATTCTTTTAAATTGTTAATACACATCAAGTTCAAATCCACAAGTAAAACTACTAATCCTTTAGAGGCAATGGCAAGTCAAACGGAACTTAAAACAAACTTAAAGGAAACCCAAATAAGTGTTGCAGGTCACACTCAACTTGATCTGCAGCAATCACATTTGTGCATCCTCACACGCTTACTCTAAAATCCAACCTTGCAAGACACAAAACATTGCAGTGTAAGTTATCACATTTAGTTGTATGGACACAGTAGACATGCCATTAAAAGTAAAACGAAAGGTGGATGCAGCACATTTGTACTTAAAGTTGTAAGTTGTAATGTCTCACAGTGAATCAGAATATCATACATGAGGGTCAGACACTTGATGAAAGCAGGAACATCAAATGAAGCAGTAAAGAGAAGGAATATTCAGAGAACAGAGAACTTTAGACAACATGCATCAAGCTCCAGGTTCCCATGGATTCTGACTGGAGCATGGGATGTGGGATCAATGAGTAAAATAACAAAAAGAGAAGCTACACACACTATTCAAATCTTAAGTTACAGTGTCAAAGAAAAAGTAACATCAAAACAACAAAGATAACAATAATCATCCTCATCATCATCCTCATGTCACAGTGAAAAGTAGCAAAAAGTCCAAAAATATGTGATAAAGGTCATGTTGTACCATAGTCATATGTGTACTTGGTTTATAGCTCTTCTTAACCCACACTTTGCAAGCAATGATGAATTTTGCTCCAATTCTCTGATCATGCGTAGAGTGTTGTAGTTCCCCTGAGCTCTTCTGTTTTGTTCGTAGATGGCAGCATTTTGATCCACGAGTGAAATTTGAATATCTTCAAACTCCCAGGAGCACAGCACGCAGGCTTGCGGCTTGTCATCTTGTTTATGTCACTGAGTGTTTAACAGCACAACTCTGCCAAGAAAAAGATCAACACTCATTGACCTGGCACAGTAATGCAGATCATTTGCTCGGGAGGTCTGTCTTCTGCTGTCTCGACATCATCTCTTATGAAAACCTAGTGGATATTGACTCAAAGAGCAGTTACCACAACACAAAACCTTGGAATTGAATATGTTCCTCACAATATGTGAAGTCAACTGTTCAACATTCCAGCATTTTCATCCCCAAATAAGCTAGCTCAGTACAACCTGTATTTTACTATGCCATGATGTTAACAGGGCAAAAGCAAAACTCGGGTTGGTTTATGATCACATCAGTTGTGTTTGTTACATTTATAAATCTCTTTCTCTTTTTCTACTTATGCATGACAGTCAAGCTGTTTAGACAAAGGTAAAAAAAATCTTGTCTCACCTTTGTACTCTTACATTTTGCTACAAATGAATGCATCTTTGTTTTCAACAAGTCTCATATTGTGATCCAAAAAATAAAAGAAAGTAATTTTCCCCATATCAGGCTAATCTGCTCTATTCTATTGTCAAACAGTCCATGTATGAAAACTGACTAACTCAACCTCACAGCTTTGTCCAGTATAAAAGATAATAACTACAATAATGATCATATAACATCAGGTTTGGCTGGTTTGTGTTTCTTATTCCATCAACATTTTATTTTGTGTTTCCAAGTCCATGCAAAAGCTGCACATCAGGTGTTCTCCACTATGAGAAGAAACGAGCACAGTAGGTCCCAGTCCAATGTGAGCTTGCGGCCAAGTGGAAACCTGGACCTGCACCAAACAGTGTCACTACACCTCTCCCTGCCTCAGTGGGCCCCAGTGGTGACGACAACAAGCCATCTCAACTTCTGTGGGCATGATGATGACGATGATCACAGTAGAAGGGCAGAGAAGCACTGGACTGGAGGGTGGTGCCAGGATTAGCTTCCATTGCTATTGCGATGTTCAAGTGGTGTGCGAAGGTTCTCGTTGCTTGGGCTGTTTGCAATCTCAGAGCCATAGAGTTTTGATGCTTTTTTGTTCATGTTGGCCATGATTTGTGAAGACAGGTTGAAGCCGTTGATGATCTCATCCTTCCACTGGTTGATCAGCACACGGTCCTGTGAACACAAGCAAAAAATCCTGACATTCTTTTCACAACAAGCTAGTCATCATGCACAGTCAGATCCCCGCCACCCTGCTGTGTGCCCAGTTCTACTGTCAGTGCATGCTCACCTTCTAGGCATTTTCTGTCATAATAACCTACTGGGATACAAAAGGTGAATCAATTTTTTATATTTTTTAAATGGGGTCATAAATATGCAAAACCACCACCACCATATTTCCTCCAAAATAAAATTCCCAACACAATTGCTCAAACCCCATGCATTTACCATAGGCAAAAAAGTCCACATTTAGATGTGTAGCGGAAAAAATAATATACCAACAAACCAAGTTTGGTGGCAAAACAATAAAGAATGTAGGTACAGGGTGAAATAACACATTATAATATGATTTTCTGACTTCAGTTTGTTAAAACAGTTCAAAACAAACACTCCTCAAATATCTTTCTTTTTTCAAGGCCCTATACCTGGAACAAAGTGTCCAAAAGCGTCAGACGCTCTTCTGCCTCATCCACTTTCGAAGCTCTTCTAAAATCTCATCTCTCTGAGTCTGACAGGGCTCTAGGACTTGAGATACACCCTTCAGACTTTCACTCTGTGTGTGAAAATTATGCTTTAAAATCTAAGGTAAGGAATGAATACTCCTCAAGAATCTGCCTAGCGGGTGATGATGACCCCTGTTTTTTTTTAATACTGAGACAAATATTCAAATGTAAACATTGCAACATATTTTTAAAGCTGCATTGGAACAAACAGTGAGCACACATGCAGTGTTAAATTTGTATGGAATCAGTGACTAGAATGTCTTCTCAATGTTCATTGGCTGTTGCTTTTCACTTTATCCAACTGAACAAGCTGTCAGTGAATGTGAATGGTGTGTGCACATTTATCGGAATGGTGCAGAATGCATTGCTAATCGCTATACCAAACCAAAAGCAAAAGCACCCTAAAGATTCAGCTGATGTGTTTACTCAACCAGTAAACCCAAATTCAGTAGGCCTACAGTGAAAAGTAAGACTTGTAGTTCAGTGTTACTGGAGTGCATGGCTAAGTGTTTGGCTACCTTCTATAGCAAGGACAGCCCAACAATGAAATACTGTGTTTGCACACAAGCGATCTGCAGTTATACTCCAACAATTAAGCTTAGGAAAAACATATCTGTACTAGGTTCAGTGAACTATCAGCATTCAGTGCTGACAAGAGGTGAAAAAGAAGTGGTCTATGATGCTGTACAACCAAGGCAGCACTGAGTTCATATTATATGCAAAAATTATATGGAGAAATTTGAGATTTCTGTAACAGTGCTTTATCCCCAGCTTGGAAAGGCCTTTGTGTTTACCTCTGCATGATCTCCCAGATTCCAAATCTGATGGTCTCATTCATGTCATACTTACACAAAAATTGGCACCCCTAACACATTTTCAAATGTTCACTTGCAATGCTTGTCTTGATTGCAGATTATCCCTTCCCCCTCATGCATGTGGTGTGTATGTGCTGTTCTTGTCATTTACCCCCCCAAAAAAAAAGAAGAAAAAAAAGATAACCTTTAGAATTTTTGGAAGTGGGTGAAGATACCCTTTAAAATTCAAGACGGGAGTGAATCCACCCCCCAGAATGTAAAACATGGGGAGCCCTGGTTTGAGCAACAGCATCTCTAACATACTTGCACATTAGCATCTCCGACACATTTCCAAATACCCATGCCCATGTGTGTGTGCATGTGTGCTTGTGTGTGCTTACATGTGTGCACAACTGAAAAATTGGGAAGTGATGGAGAGATGCAGATAAATATTATTATTATCTGATTTGCACTTTCACTGTGGTCTTGAAGATGATATTTGAAAATGTTAAACTGAGTGAAAGGAAGTTTAAGCAAGAGTAAGCACTGTATGCATGGTGGGAGATGAAGATTGAGTGGAATGGAGTGGTGAGACACAGGTTAACAAGAACGCTTAGACTTTGGTAGGCTGGACTGGGGGTAAAAGAGAGCATGGGGAAAGTATAAGTGTAGGCATGAGTCCAGTCTATGATCAATAACGCGTGACGCTTGGCACTTTCAATCTGACATGCAGCAAGCCCCAACAACATACTGTCCAGAAGGGGAGCTAAGTGAAACAGCTGGAGTCTCTGGTGCTGGTAGACAATGGCTTTAACACCCAAACTGGCTTTATGTCAAAAGACGGGGGCCGGGCAGCACCCAGGGCCGTGCTCCACTGTTTGCAACCCGACTTTGGTGATGGACCCCTCGTTGAGCCTAAGTGGTGCATGTGCAAAAGGCTACCCTGGCTACACATCGGACACTTTGCTACCTGACTTGCTGAGAAAACCAGAGGGCAAGGCTACCAAGTCCCTGACTGCCAGCACAGTGTGTATGGACCTTTTTGCCCAAGTCTGTGAAGATTCACACAATATATGAAAAGATTGCCCTTGGATCTGGGCGACCTTGAATCTGAGCACGGAACAGAAAAAACTCTCCAATGAGTCTCCAGCACTTCGGATGTCTGCAAGCACCAGGAGTGGACTCCAGTGAGCTGAATATTATGACCATGCATGCACTGTCTGCATATGCTGTTAAAGTGGGAGACCTGATGTTGTGCTGCACCTGTGCACTGGTGCTGCCTTTCAACCAAGAGTACCGCAGGAGGCAGGATGCCACTAGTTTCTCTTGGGGAACCGATTTGTAACACCTCTCAAGGACTCAACCCTTCTGCTGAAGGACAAGGAGCACGGGAAGGGGCGAACAATCAGTAATGACGAGACTAGCGGTGGCAAAACATCAACAAGTCAACTGAGCAGGCTGTGAGGTTACGTGAAAAGACATAGTTAGCACTGCTCCAATGTTTCACGCTGCATTCTGACCACTCTTGCCTCACCCGTGGCAAGGGTGACCACAAAGCAAAGACTCTGGCAACAGTGTGACTGGCAGCAGCTCCTCAGCTTCCTCCGGACCATTACACAGCAAGAGGACAGGCAGCAGATGTTGCAGAACAAGCTAGCCCCCCCCCCCCCCGCCATCTTTTTTGCTAACTTGAGGGTGGGGGTGGGGGGGTCAAGTGAACTTGATAAGCAGCAAAAAATGGGAATCAGATTAAAACAAGACAATGATAGGGCTTACAAAATTGTTTTAAGCTCCAAGACCCAAATAATAAGCTGATTTACACTGCACAGAAAAAACAACAACATAATTCTGCTTTAGAGGAAAAAGATCAAGTAGAGGATGAATTTTTAGTGAGTCAAATATAAAACTTAAAAAGGACATTATTTTGAAGCTAGTAAGCAGCCAACTGTAGTGAACACCCTGCAGCAATTCCAACATAGTTTGTTGCCTTGCACAGCAAAATACCCCCCCCCCCCCCCCCACCCCCATGTGCTTAAATGACAGTGTAAGTCACAGTGTTACTGTCAGTATACACACACTTGTTTGTACTTGGTCTGATTATCAGAAATAATAATAATAATGTACATTTATCATGCGCTCATCAACGCCCTGAGTGCTCACATGATACATATTAACCTACATATGATATTCTATACACATGTAGAGCATAGTCCTACCAAAACAATTTACATAAAGTAACGCACTACAAACACACGCACACACACACACACACACACACTGACTGTAGCAGAAACTGGGTACTGATATTAGTCAGGATGGAAATACTGTGAGAAGAGGAAGGTTTTCAGTTTGGCTTTAAAAGATGACAGGGTTGAGCAGTGTCTAAGGTCTTGTGGGAGTGAATTCCAAATGTGGGGTCCAAAGCAAGAGAAGGTGCGGAAGCCATGAGTCTTGTGTTTGTATTGTTGGATTTCCAGCATGCGGGTGTCAGAAGAAGAGCGTAGTGTACGAGATGGAGTGTAGACATGCAGCAGTTCAGAAGGGTAAGCAGGACCAGAACCATTTATAGCACTGAAACACATACAAGCGACTTTATACTTAATACGTTCTGAAACGGGAAGCCAGTGCAGTTTTTCCAGGAGAGGTGTTGAGTGGTGTGACGGGGTGCCAAGAGAACAAGTCTTGCTGCGAAGTTCTGAATTTTCTGGAGAGGTTGGATGACAGAATTAGGTGTACCCATGAGGAGACAGTTGCAGTAGTCAAGCCGTGAAAGGATATGGGAAGTAACAAGAGTCTTGGTTGCGTCTTCAGTGAGAAACCTGCGGATTGAACTAATGCGTTTAAGCTCGAAATAAGCAGTTTGGCAGATTTTTATGACGTGCTTCTTCATGGACAGTTTTGAGTCAAGAATGAATCCAAGGTTCCTGGCAGAATCAGAGAAGGGGATGTTGTGAGAGCCAAAGTAATCGAGTCAGGGAGGGGAACGGTAGAAGGTTTCAAGGAAGACGAAAAGGGAAAGAGAAGAGCTTCTGTTTTGTCTTCGTTCAGTTTGAGCTGATTTTCCGTCATCCATGTTTTTATGTCGTCTGTGCATGCACTGAGTTCTTTGGTGAGGTTGGTCACTTCACTGAGAGGAGCTGATTTCTGGAGCTGTGTGTCATCTGCGAAAAGCTGATGGTTTACAGAGTGGTTAGCTATGATATCGGACAGAGGTGTAGTGTACAGGTTGGTCACTTCACTGAGAGGAGCTGATTTCTGGAGCTGTGTGTCATCTGCGAAAAGCTGATGGTTTACAAAGTGGTTAGCTATGATATCGGAGAGAGGTGTAGTGTACAGGACAAAGAGAATGGGCCCCAGTACTGAGCCCTGAGGCTCAGTACATCAGCTGTGATGGTGACGAAGATGAGTTATTGACTGAAGTGGACTGATATCTGAGAGGTATGAGTGAAACCATTGGAGTGCAGCAGACTGAATGCCCAAAACAGAGTTCAGGCGGGAGAGGAGAATTTGGTGGTCAATAGTGTCAAAAGCGGCAGAAAGAGCCAATAAAAGAACAGAAATGTTGTCATCATCCAGAGCGGAAAGAATATCGTTTACAATACGTAACAAAACGGTCTCAGTGCTGTGTCCTGCTCGATAGGCTGACTGAAAGGGATTGCTGTGGTTGTTTTCTTGGAGATGGGAGAGAAGTTTGTGGAGAACGATTTTTCCAAGAATTTTGGACAGAAATGGAAGGTTAGAAATGGGACGGTAGTTTTTCAAGTGATGGCTTTTTCAACAGAGGTTTGACATGGCTGTCTTCAGATCACGTGGTAAGAGATGTGTTGATGACGATCGTGATGGTCGGCAAGAGGATGTCAAGGTTTTCATAAATAAGCGTGGTGGGAATGGGATCAAGTTCACAAGACTTGGCAGATGCACTGCTGATTATTTTTACAACAAATTCATCAGTGACAGACTCAAAAGTTAGCAAGGGATTTCCAGCGAAATATTACTTCAGTTAACCTACTTTGGTTACAAAGAGATCAGTGGTAGAGAAAATACAACCTACTTTGGTTACAAAGAGATCAGTGGTACAGAAAATACAGGATGGAGAAACATTCAATGAAATTTTAAACCTCCACTGTGACCTTGATAGTTGATTTGAACACAGCAATTCAGTCTTGTTCTATGATGATTTACCATCAAAGTAAGTTCAGCTGCAAAAGAACCAGTGGTTGAGTTGATATGGTAGAAACAATCATACCTTGATTATATGACCCTGACCTTGAAGCAAGACCAATCTTTTTGCCTCATCTGAATTCTGATGCATCACCACACCAGGTTTGGTTACAAAAGGACCAGAGGATATATAAAATATATTTTACTGGACCATATTTTGATGAATTTGCAAAACCTGACTGCTCAACAAACAACTCGGATCTATCTCTGACATAAATAAGCTAGAAGCAGAACTCACTGGTGAAGTGATGGCGATTTTCTGGTCAGACTTGAGCTGGATGACGATACAGTTCTCTGTCTTGTTGAGTTTCTGGAAATCTGGGTACACTTCCTTGATGTCAAGCATGGAGATCAGCTAACAAATACAAAGAAATAACACATGTACATATTAACCAACACTTTACATACTACTGCTGGACAAATTAATATGAAACTAATGTGATGGCAAATGGATTTAACAATAACGATTGTTACTTTACACAGCAAGACACCCCCATCCCCACATGTATCCAGTCACACTGTTCATGTTAGATGTTAAATCTGTAAACATGTCAACCCAAAGCACTTTGTGGTGATCTAGTAAGTTTAAATGCATTTGACACTAACAGTAATACACACTTGACTAGATAAGAAGTTACCAAGGAAATACAATGTAGTTCTACCAATCTGTGACCTTGAAATGATGCTGAGGCAGAGGTTATAATCATGTAAAAATTGAAAGATCTAGAAAAAGTGTCCGAGAAAAATCAGTAGGAAATGTTACAGTCCTTTTTAAATAAAAAATATGTCAATCATCTCCCATAAAAATCACTTAAGTCAATAAAAGCATATGTACATAATATACATGAACTAGTCTATGTATACATATTTAACAAACCATACAGAGTTTAAAATTGAATTAATACATTTCTACTGAGCTACAAAACTTTGAATTTTTGCGACTATTTGTATATTTTGATGATGCTGTGACCTTGAAATGTGGTAAAGGTCACTGGAAGTGGTATGAATAACAGCATCCTATGTATGTTAGGTCAGTCTCCTGAGACCTTAGACCAAAGCACACAAACGCTTTTGAAAAAGGCAGTTAGTCCATCATCAAGGTAGTCTACAGCATTATTAGCAATACTGTTACAGGGCAACCAGCACTTCTTCACATAAGCCCTCCTGCAGATTCTATTAGCATACTGATAAAACCAAACAGCTACCCAGTCATCAAATGTTTGTGCTGTGGCCTGCCCATTTTTATGCCCAGGGCATAACAATTTGTTGAAAATGTAAAGAGGGAGGTGGTTAAAGACTGATCTTCTTCGCTTTTCATCCTTCTTCTAAAGCCATTCAGATCCAGTTTGCATATCGCCACACTGGTTACTATCACTTTTCATAACAGTGTTAAGGTTGCAAGCAAGCATAGGTTGTAAGGGAGTTTCTGTACACTGGGTACATAAATACAAAATAAAAAGGGCAGACTATGGGTTGTATGGCCACACATGGTTGTGTGGTGGCAGTACTGTAGACTGAATGTGGAAAATGGGCTCATAATCAATGGGACACAACAGGTTAGTGTACTTAATTTTCTTTCTTTTTTCTTTTTAAATGTCTATTTCAAAGCAAACAGTTATCAGATACAAAAAAAATATGTAAAAGTAAAAACTCTGCATGCACAAACTGTCTCATACAAATTAATGACAATGGTGAGCGTCCCTTAGCTTTTTATGCATTTTCTCTCTCTTTTCATCTCTCTTCATCTCTGCCATTCTGGCAGCAGTCAACTTTGTTTCCGACTTTTCTGGGACCTTGGTCCCCACCAGCATTTCTTCAGATATAACTTAGTGTTACACAAATCTAATGACTGAACTATCCTAAATCTCTGTTGGTGGGTGGGACAGCTCTACCAGTTCATCATTGTGCTGACACTGGAAGATATGTAAGTGTCACAGTGCTAACACTGGAAGACATGTAAGTGTTATTGTGCTGACAGTGGAAGACATGTCACATGTGTCTAATGTTGTTTTTTCCTCGTCTGATCTGGCTCTGTTGACCTTAGCCTTCTAGACCTAAACATAAAGCCTCCATAATGAATTATTTGCTTCTTGTTTTTAGTTTTTCTTTCTAGATTTTGACCTTGAAGCTTATACCATGCTCATACGGCCAACCTAACACTGATGATTACATGCTCACATTTTTTCATGGCAGTCACATGGAACAGCAATGGCCAATGCATTTTTTTTTCAATTGTAAAAAAAACAACCCCCCCCCCCCAACCCCCCCCCAAAAATCATTCAGCAATCAGAACAACTTTTGTCCTTACCAGTAGGTAAAATGTAAACAAATATTCCACTGGCAAAGAAAAGAAAAAGCAACAACAAAAAAAGCAAGAAAAAAAAAAAAAGCAATGAACTAAACAGGCACTGTACTCAACCTATATCGCACTGCAGATCTGAATTTTTTACTCTCTTGTGAGGCCAGTCCCAAACTTATAATTTTTGCAGCTCAGCATGGCGAGCATTGCAAATACCATTACCTAATTACATGTATCAGAATTTATCAAAGCTACCAAGGGTACGAAAATGAAAAGCTGAATGTTGATTATTACCACGCCAAGACTGAAACTAGTGAAAGAGCTTGCATAAATGAAAGAGCCTAAAGTGTAAATTATTTCCCTTTAAAGACAAGACTAACTTGAGGAAAGCACTATGTGGTGATTTTACTTATGCACTTAAGAATCACACACTAACAGGAGCTCACGGAGTCACACCAAACAGTACACTTTGATCATGACCTTGATTGAAAACTTGTTCAAACATGTCTGTGAAATTGTTGTGAGAAAGAAGATGCATCACTTGCTTCCCTCCTTGATTTTCCCCTCACATGCCTTTGGCTGTTTTCACTTTCTGCTCAATCTGTTTGCTGCCACTTATTTGCTTCTTTTATTTAAGAGTCAATGATGTGAAGTGTCAGAGCAGGGGGATGCCCCTGGAGAAGGGGTTTACTCCCATCCTGTGCATGCAGCTCCTGTTGTCACCGATACTACTAATAATAATCAAGCATACTCATGAAGTCAGATTTACAGTTGCAGGTGACAAGCAATTGTGAAAAAAATTGATTCTCATAGTCATAACAGTAAACCAAAAAAGAACTGCATGACATAGTCTAGGACAAATCTTTTTTGCCTTGGATTCCAAAGACTATACAGTCTTAAAAATAGCTGCCATTTAAGTGTTTTGTCAATCATGTGTATGTTCTACACAGTAAAGCTAATACCTATACCCAAGCAAAATGGCCCACTATGATTCCTGTTTAAAAGTCCTATTTACACTGTGAGGCCAGGATATTGGTCCTATCAGTGTCAATTAAAATACCATACTTCTACGAAAATACCCCTCAGTCTCTTAATATAAGAAATGGGGAAACCAAACAGAAAACAAATTGGCATGCAAATGTAAAAAAATAAGGACATATTTTCATCTGCATACTTCATTCCATTGTTCTGTCAATATTTATGCAAAGAATGTACTCCTCTGCTTTGAATATGAACTCCTGTTGGTACAGCCACACTGGTTCATTTGGTTCCAGTGAAGAGCAGAAAAAGGCTGGCTTGTGACGTGTTTGATACTTTTGCCACACATGCGGGCCTTGTTTATGACATCACAGATACAGACTGCTGGGCACAAAATGGCAGCACTCAGGGTCATGTTTTTGTGACTTTCAAATGTTGATTTTTAGCATAACCTAGCATGACCAAGAAATCAAGGGAAACACTGCTGTGTCTAATGCTATTATTGCATTCCCATTGACAGGGCTCATGCTGCTGCTTCCCATCAGTCCCTTTTAAGACTTTTTCTGAAACCCCTCTCTCCCTCCATATTTTCAAGCAAATGAACTCCTGACCAAGGACCACCCCTGTTTTAAGATTACTTAAACAGGTGTGTTTTTAAAAAATAAAAATGAACTGGGGGGGAGGGGGGGGGGGGGGGGGGGGGGGCAGCAGGAGGATCTAAAAGGGCAGGCTGTTCCACAGTACATACCTGCATGTCAAGTATGTCACTTGAATACATGTCACAGTAAAAATAAAAAATAAAAAATAAAAAGGTTTGTTGTTGCCTGGTAACATTAATAACCCCCCCCCCCCCACGCCATTACATTATCTGTACATGTTACACTGCAGGGGTAGGGGGCATACACTATACAAATAATAATCAGGCAGCCATAGAAATTAGAGCACCTGATAATACTTGGGTGACATCCAGCAGCCACTGGACCCTGACTGGGTACATAGGCAGTGCTTTATAACAGTGTGTGTGTGTGTGTGGGGGGGGGGGGGGGGGGGACACAGGGTGGCAACACCCCTCAAGAAGTCACTGATTTCATGTTGTAAGAAAACATTTTGGTGCCTGCCTCAATTCAAATGCAATGAAATACCCTCCAGTAAGTAAGTAAACATAATGCTTAACGTCCACAGAAACCGTACGGGTTATTAGGGACGGGGAGAATGGGGGGAAGGGAGTATGGAGGTGGGGGAAGAGGGAGATTATATACCTATTGCTACATTGTCACCACCAGATTGACTTCTGCATTAAGATGGGCAGCGATGAGAGGCATTTTAATGTTTCAGTTGGAAGTGATGGACAAAGTCACAAGACAATGTCCACAAACCACAACCTTTATGAAGAGAAAGGAGAGCCGAAGTGGTATCGAAACGAGGTCCTTCCGCTTAGCAGCCTAACACCTTACCGCTAGGCCAAACTGGCTCACATAAATACCCTCCAAATTCAAATGCAGTTAAAAGGTATTTCACATAAATCTACACTAAGAATCTACTAAACAGCACATAACTATGGAGGAATAAAAAAAGACAAGAAAAAAAAAGACTAACTTTATTCTTACTTTGTGATGAATACACTGACTGAGAAAAACATGGAAACCTTAAAATATTTATTCAGTAACTGGCATTAGCCAGTGGAACAGCTCTCTTAAAATTCAATCACAGAAAAGGTCATTAAAACAGTAGCACTTGGGAGTTATAACTGAGCAGCAAAATCAGTTTAAGTCCAGGTGGAAAAAACACACATAAGTTCAGAAGAATTTATTTCATTATTTAAAATGGACTGTGGAATTTTGTTCAGTGCTTCACTACTACATCAAACCCTTGTACAGTATGCTATGCCATGCATAGCTAGCTTCTCAATCCATTTGCCATATTGAATGGCATAGTTTACACTGGTTTCCTTGCTAGTTTTTGTGTGTGTGTGTGTGTGCAAGTTTTCTGTCACCAGTCCCCGTTAACTCACTCCAGATTCCACTTAAAATGATGTCTATCCTCAGAAAAGTGTCCCCCTATGTTTGTCCATAAGGCTGTGTTCTAAAGAGCTGCTCTTGTTCATCAAGAAACATACCTGAAACTCATGAACAGTCTGCAAAATGGCTGTCAGAACTCCCATTTGGCTTTGTACTTTTCAATGAATGTGCAGCTTTGTACTTTCTAATGTACGTGCCCCCAACAAAACAAAATCAGTGATTTGCAAATAAAACCATTTTTGAGCTTCCTGATGGGTTCCACGCATGAGAATAGTCTGGCACCCACTAGCTCAATGTTTGGTGTATTTACACCAAATGGTGTACAATTCCCATGTATGGATCAGACACAAATCAGTGCTCCCCATAGAAATTAAGTGAGAGTCACAATTACCCCTGTCAAAAAAATCTAAGGGTCAAACAGCCTAAACTGGAGGTCATAACACTGAAGTAGCCTTTATGAATATTCAGTAGCAACTGTTTTTGTATTAAAACAACAAAATCACACCACAAATGCTCCATCATTATTCTCTTCACATTTAGTCATTTAGTACATGATACATAAAACATAGAAAACAACTTTCCCCAGTCCTTTAAATTTCAGTCATTTTACAAGTGTTCATTCTTTCAAATGCATAACCGAAGAAAACAATCTGGCAAAGGTGGGAGATCACATCTTCTCCCCCCACCCCCCACTTTTTACTGTAGATTTGGCTGACTCTCGCTCGCAAAATGGCCCCGCCCGAATCTCAGATTCTCACAGTTCTATGGTGATTTTCACTTCCTTCAGGTAGCCAAATAATCGGTCATAATTACCATTTTTGCGCCAATTCTTTATTTTGCTTCCTTCACCAACTTTTATTTTACTGGAACAGCCTCAGTTTCGTTTGAGGTTTTTCTGATGGAAAATCAGTGAAGGAAGCAAGTACAAAAGTAATTGTCGCAAAAATGGTAATTATAATAAATCATTTGGCTCCCAGGATGAAGAGTGGATCACTGTGGAACTGCAAGATCCATTTTGTGACTGAGCAGTAGTAAAAATGAGGGAGGCTGTGTTTGCCTTTGCCAAAATTCTGTCGCATTTACGCAACCTACTACAGTTGCACCCGTTGAACGTACGCTAGTGACTATGGTTGCGCTAGGATCTTTTTCAGCTGCTTTAATACTTCTCCCTCCCTCAATGATAATATTTTCATCAGACTTTGCTGCCGAACACTTCTTCGCATGTGTAAGCTAGGTAAAAGTGACATGCTTTCAGCCAAAGTGAAAACAGAGGCGTAGAATGGAAGTGACAGCTTAGAAAGGAAGTGAATTTCCAACCAATCAGCTTTGAAATACAACTACTGGAAATGATATTTAAACCAATCAGCATTGTGGACAGGAATGTGGTTAGGCAAGCAGCATTTTGCGTTCTGATCCTTGCCGATCTTGTTTCGTTGATGTGCTGTCGACTATCTTGATCGCTTTGAAAATATGTGCGTGTCAAGATGACGCACGGCTCTCTAATCTGTGTGTCAAAATACAAATCTGTGCATAATAGACCTACAGTTGTGCATTATTGGGAGTACTGCAAATGTAGACAAATGGAAGGTTAAAAATGGCGCCATCAAACTGAAAATGAGGTAACGCAGTGCAGCACAAATACAGATGCAGCCAACTGTTCAATGGACCAAGGTGGGCAAACCAGGTACTGATGCAGTAGGTGCAGTGCAAATGGGACATGACAAAGAGGCCAGGAGGCAACAGGCCAGTGACAAAAAACACCTACATACCATGCTTGGTAATGGTAGCAAACGGTCAAGCGATTCAGAAGATGTAGGATGAACAAACACAAGAGATTTAATCCCTCACATTGACCTTGATGGTGAAGAAATTCCAAACCTCTTCTACAACTCTGGGCTTATAATGATACACAAATATATATACTCAGTCTAACTGCAAATGGTTCAGCAGTTCTGAAGACAAAAAAATGTCATTTTTGTTAGATTTGAACCTTTTCTGTAAAGTGTAACACTGACCTTGAAAGCAATCTAATTATTTGGCATGCTACTCTGGCTTGTTATAATGTAAAACCACATACACTTTGGTTGCAAAACTTTAACAGTACATAAGATATGAAGTAAATATTTATTTTTGCTGGTCTTGAGACCTTGACCTTAAAGTAGCAGCAATACCATTGGCAACATTAACTGCCCACAACCAGGTTATGAAATTAGCACAGTGTGATCCTTTTGCCAATCCTAACCATTTCTATGCTACCAAATGACCTCTGACATGCCAGATTACCATACTTTTCTAAGCCTATTTTGATACACCTATTACAGGATGACTTAGCGACAACCGTTCCTTCAGGCAAGTGGAGTTGCCTGCCCTTGGAAAAGTGATCAGCCACAAGAGTAGTGCCATCAAATTTCACTTTTGTGCAACTGCTACAAAAATTATCCACAACAGCAGAACTGGAAAAAACGCCCCAAAAAACTGAGCCTATTTGTCAAAAGTAATTATAAATGCAAACTGGCCTGATACACACAAAAAACAAGATTCTTCCTCTTTTCTATTTACCAAGTAATGCAGATTCTGGCAGCGAGTGCAATATGGCTTGAGTACAAAGAAATGAAACCTTGCCATTAAGATCACCACAACATAAATTTCAACAGAACGCAAGCACGACAATCTTAACAGCAAGGTCTCACAACAACTTATGATTAAGGCTGTGATGCTTCCTCAACCTGAAATCACAGGTGGTCTTAATAGACAAGGTTTCCTTGCAATTGGTGCTTACTTTGACGTAAGTTACTTTGTTTGAACGGCAACAAGTTGCCATGCAACCCTCTGGTTCAAGCTGTATAAAATGCAGTGCTTAAGCTATGACAAAACTAGACTCTAGAAATCAAAACCATTATATCAACAACGTAACAAATTCAGTTAAAGTAAAACCAGTACTTTATATTCATCTATAGCTATGCATTATTGTTTTTATTTAGTTACCAAAAAACCACACCTTTAAACTATGCTAGAGAAGATCTAGGTGTCAGCATTTCCCCTGTCCATGCCCACTGCACTGCAAACAGTTCATGCAGACTATATGGACACCTCCCTCCACCACCACCACCCACCCCACTGTCTACCTCTGTCTAAAAAAACATAATGTACTTCAAGATACATTTCAATCAAAGATTGAAAGACTGCTGCATCTTGAACATACAGATTTCTCAAATCTTTCAAAATCATGTATGGCACCAATCTGCCACACAGGTGTCTAATTCAAATGGAATAAATCGCAGATGCCTAAAAGGCATGCCTTGCAGGTGTCTAATTCAAACTGAATAAATCGCAGGTGCCTAAAAGGCATGCCAGACAGGTGTCTAATTCAAATGGAATAAATTGCAGATGCCCAAAGAGGCATGCCACACAGGTGTCTAATTCAAATGGAATAAATCGCAGATGCCTAAAAGGCATGCCTTGCAGGTGTCTACTTCAAATTGAATAAATCGCAGGTGCCTAAAAGGCATGCCACACAAGCGTCTAATTCAAATGGAATAAATTGCAGATGCCCAAAGAGGCATGCCACACAGGTGTCTAATTGAAATGGGATAAACTGCAGATGCCTAAAAGGCAATTGCACTGAACACACATCCATCTATTTCCTGCTCAGAATGAAGACATCTTAAAATAATCTACCAAGACCTCAACTTCAAATAAGGTATTCTAACTCACATGGCACACTGATATACCCTCCCACTTTAACTTCTATACACAATTACAGTGAATATAAAAAAATCATCAGCACAGGTGTATGTATGTGCCTGACAACATACACACCTCAACTCCTTTGCTGCGAGTGACCTGTCCATCACGTGTCTTGTGGTAGAACTCCAGACGGTTGGGATACAGCTTCAGATGTTTTTTCTGCCATGTTTGCAGGAAAGGACCTCCCAGCTTCAATACCTCACCCTCCACAATGCAGTCTGTTGGGCCAGCTAACATTGAAACAGAACAGACAGAACTCAAATCAGTTTAAAACAGCCTGCAATCAAGTGCCCAGGAAAACCCACACCATACATATATTTTATATATACACACCCATTTCTCAGAGATAAAAATTTTTCCTTACCTTTAAAAAAATTAAATGGTTTACCATACTGCTGCCATCATGCCAGCTGGGCCCGGGGCAAAGTAATCAAGCAAAATCAAACACTTTTACATCACATATGCTTAAGAACTCCAGTGTTTCTGTACCTGTCTGCATGAAATGTGCCAAACTTTGGACTGGCAAAAAATGTTATACAGTACATGTTATGACTAAGGAAAATATGGATTATCATGACAACTTGGACACAATACAAATAAAACTTTACTGCCAAGTTACAAATGCACAAGGAATGCATTACGCTGTCAAAGTTTGAAAAAGTTATATACAAAAACAAAGAAAATAGCACTGACACAGTCACTATCCTGGAAACTGGAGCAACATGCAAAATCAATACTGTTTTGAACCTTTTCAAGGCAAAATTTTAAATAAGCACAGACGGGCATGTTTTGATCTTTTTCATCCAGATTTCATGTCACTGATCATTTTCTGGCATAAAAACTGCCTTCATCATATCATGTGAAAACATTTGCTCATGAATTTCCCCAATGAAAAACAACAGCACTGATGATCAGGTGACTCATGTTCAAGTGAAAAATCCCCCCAAAAGTGTTAATTATCTTCCTTAAATAAACACCACTCTGTGTATGTGTGTGTGTGTGTGCGTGCGTGCGCCCTCGTGTGTGTACTTTATCCCCCTTTCCAAGATGGCTGCCAAGCTGTTATCACAGGAACCGATGTTTTTCTTAAACCATAGCATGCCTAGTCACGTCATCTTTTGTCCTGCAAAGTTTGATGTGCACTGGTACACAAACACTGGAGTTACTGAGCATTAAGTAAAAGTTTCTGATATGTCTTGATTTTGTAGTGACAGCCCTAGGCCCAGCGACATATGCCACAGTGGCAGATCTAGGCTAAAAATGGTTAATGGGAAGACTGAGACACTTCACAGAAATACTGAGACACCACAGAAATAAAACTATCTCAACAGCCAGACGTAACCTGCATTATTAAGGAAGTAATTATCTCACCTTGATGTTCTACACTATGTCTACTTACCCAAGTCAACATCATCAATCTTGCTGGGTTTGGATTTGCGCTTCTGTTCCAGTTTGTCTGTGTCCTGGTTGATTGCATCAAAGACAGTTTCTGCCACTTCCTGCTGCCAGCGTTCAGACACCACCAGCGGAAAGTTGCGGTACAGTTCCTGATCTGCCTCTGTGAGCTGGACATATGCAGACAGACAGTGGTGACCAAGCACATATGTCATGCCTAAAATTTGTAAGAAGCTTCATTGCAACAACAACAACAAAAACACTGATGCATTGTGTGGCCATTGATGCTCAGGTATGTATTTACTGTCTGTAAAAGGAAATTTGTTTTGAAACATACCATCAACATAAAATGTACATAAATATAATTCACAATGTAAAATGCAAATAAACATAATTCAAATTAAACATATGATAATTCAACATAAGACATATGAATCATGATTTATATACACTAAATTATCTTAAGTAGAACAGATCTAGGGAAATTGTTTTAAGAGTTTAAACAAATTACATCCTGCATATGCCATTTCTCTGAAGTGGACTCCATGCAACTACACCCACAACACACTAGCTTGCACTCAAATTTTTTGTTACCAACTGGGCCATGATGGAACAGCTAGATAGACGACCTGACACTGATAAGTAATAAAGATTCCTCATGGAATCCTGGGAGATAAGAGTTAATTTTTTTGGACTCCATGCAACTACACCCACAACACACTAGCTTGCACTCAAATTTTTTGTTACCAACTGGGCCATGATGGAACAGCTAGATAGACGACCTGACACTGATAAGTAATAAAGATTCCTCATGGAATCCTGGGAGATAAGAGTTAATTTTTTTGGACTCCATGCAACTACACCGACAACACACTAGCTTGCACTCAATTTTTTTGTTACCAACTGGGCCATGATGGAACAGCTAGATAGATGACCTGACACTGATAAGTAATAAAGATTCCTCATGGAATCCTGGGAGATAAGAGTTAATTTTTCTCTCTCCTGTAAGTCAAAACACATTTGGTGGCACAAATCTAGGTCTATTCTACGTGCACAATGGTCAGAAACAAATACTACCTTGATTCCCTTTGTATCCTCCTCATCAAAGGAGCCAATGTCAAAAGCATCTGCTGCATTGACTTCACCCTTGGGAGGTATCAATGGAGGGGGATACTTCTGCAGGTACACCTGAGTCCAGTCAATGCCCTTAAAGAACAAGTATTCCTTCACCTCTGCAGCTCTGAAAGTAGGGTCAAATACAAACAATAATTCATGAAAGCAGTAACATCTTTAACCATTAAATGCAATCAAAACAACAAAGATACTTAATAATTCCAAACAATTAGAAAACAAGGATTGTTGTATGGGAGGCATAATTCAAGGTTGTAGGTTTTGGGGTTGTTTTCTGTCTGGCAATAAAGAAAACCAAATGTGTTCCCCACTGTTTCGAAAAACAAGGACATATTAAATCAATTATTAGCTTGTGTTAACCTAGTCCATCATACATTCCTCCATTCGCTATAAAACAATTTCACCAGTGATTTCCAAATGACAGTGTGCTTCCAAATCTAGCCCCCCCCCCCCCCCCCAAAAAAAAGGAGAGAAAAAAAAAGAGCAGATCAGAACAAGTGAGAACTGACACATTAATGAAACATAAGGAAAAGTGATGTGATAAAAGGCAGTGAAAATGGGCAGCAAAGTTAATGAAACAAAATTTGGAACTGTCAAGCAGAACATGGTTTGCATTCATGTAGTATCATCTGTTGGAAATAAGCAGTGCAGGAAGCACTGATCCTGAGATATCACAGTGGAAGCACATGCTACATTGGCCCGCTCAATTCTCACCTGACACAGGACTTGGTCAATGAGGCTGCAGATGAAGAAATCCACTAAGCTGTAAATTCTACTTACATCATGACCACTAACCATTTAAAACCCCATTTCTGTGATCATTACCTGTCAACCATGTGGATTGTAAAGATCACTCACGAAAGGTACGTGATTTTTGTTTCTGAGTCTGACACTAACTCAGTAACAGAGACCAACTGATATTCAAAATCAAATCAGTCCTTGAAAAAGCATGCATACAGAGGTTTAGTCACAGGTAACTCACAACTGACTACATGGTGCAGAGGTCAAAGCAGAAGGTTGAAAAGTATTGCATTCCAATTTTCATCTGAAAATTTTCATAAACCTTCTCCAATTATATAAGTCTGCATGCATGTACCAAAAGAACCCCCCCCCCCAACAACAAAAAACACCACAATACCCCCCACAAAAACAACAACAACAACAACCCCACACACACATGAACTGTGCTACTTTTTTAATCAAGTTCTCAACTAGAACAAAATTTTACCCTCGTCCTTTGCATCCAAGTCTGTCCTCAACATCACGTTTGAGAAGCCCCTCCAGGAGCCCCTTCATCTCGGGGGACATTGAGTCTGGCAGCTCAATATTCTGCGTCAAAAACACGGAAAAACAAACAAACATAGTGCACCAGTCACAAAACTAAAAGGGGTGGGGTAGAGTAGGGGCGGGGTGTGAGTGGGGTGGGTAACAGTGGAGTGGGTGGGGTGAAACAAAAACTCACAGAAGCTAACAACCAAAGGTTGTTTAAGCTAACAACCAAAGATTGTTTAACATACTTTTATCTCATTTTATAAAGAGCAAACCTCTGCATACAGCTCAGGGTGTTGTACACAATTCAAATATAAGCTACAGCCATGCTGTGACACCTCAAGTAGAAAATGTCACATACATCGAGTTTCTGCTACTATTTTTAACAACTGGTTATCAGACTGATGGCTTTTGAATTTCTCACTCATCTTGGTCAAAACTGATTAGACTTGATTGGTTGTCAAAACAGAGTGAAACAACAATAACATCAGAAATGTAAACTGTCCTGAACAACAACAGAAATCTAAATGAGCTTGTTGTTGACAGTCTTGAGTCACAGCATCTAAAATACTTACATTACTGAGCTAACACTGTACAGATGACAGGATGTTAAAATCTAACCACTACCACTTGCATACAGACAAGTCACAATGTACTCTGTGGAAATCACTACAAAGTACAATGTACTGTACTGCAAATGGATGGCAGGGCCAGTCCCTGGGTATTAGCTAATAATGCTGCATGTTTTATGAAAAGAACAAATATATTTTGGTAATTTTTCAACCAGCTTCGTCTTTTTCTGTGTAACATTCAGTCACTCACATAGCCACAAACAGACACAAAATGACATTCCATTTCAGACACAGTGACATCATGTTTAGATGCTTACCATGGTCATCGTCATGCGGTCTATTTCATGTTTGTCTTTGGTCTTGTGCTGTCTGAAAGGACTGTGCCTGTAGGAAATAAGACAGATAATCAGTGCTTTTGTTATTACATGCAACCAAAAGGAGTCAGGAGTCAAATGTTGAGGAGAAGTACAAAGACACCACTGGCCCCAAGGAACCATGCTTGCAGAAATGATCTGGGGCTCGAGAGAGGACCTGCTGCAGACAATGAAGTTCATCAACACCATAACGCTAGACGTTTGCAGACAATCCTGGAATGCCAAAGAAGCTGACAGAGAAAAACAACAACCAAAACTGCTTAACATCCTAAAGAAACATAGAGCGGCCATGGGCAAAGAATAAAGCAGCTCTTGCCTCACTCAGTGGAGTCTTTGGCACATTATTAAGTCACTGTGTTTGTTGGTTCAGCATGAGTGCTCTAAACTCATTCTGTTTGATGTTACAACTCACTCCAAGACTAACATAAATGTGTTACACCACTGCCCATCTCAATTCAGAATCACTGTGGTATAATTCACCCTACCCAATCATTTGGGATGTCAATCCACACCAGTACCTCTGTGTAGATAGCCCAGACTTAAACAAGTCTAACAACATGTTTTGGGGAGTTGTACCTTCAACAGAGTTTTATGCATCTTGTATTTCCTGGCATACCAGGTGATCGTTAACATAGACCATTCATCCCTTGTTATGTGTGTGTCATCTGCTGAGTGCTTACTACTGAGTTTTAGTGCACTTTATACTTGTTTTGATGTTAGGAACTTCAGCGAAGACTGCTTTGCTGTGACACCTGTGCTTTGTTGTGACAGACCATGGTGCCAGAGTAGCATCATCTTTCTGAGGCTAATGTCACCAGTTTCTCTCACTGGAACTTGTGACCTAAGAGGTAGAGTTCTGGAAAACTGTGATACAATTCTGCTAGGGACAGTCTCCACTTTTGTTCTTCAATTTTTGTTGGACCTGCATTATGCCAGTCTGCCACATGCCACAATAGACTCCCCCCACCCATGATGTTCAACCAATTGATTGATTTGTTGCTTTCACCTCCCCTCCAGCAATGTTCTGAGTAGGTTCTGCACAAACACTTAAAATCAGATATGGCTGATTGGCTGGATCTGTTCCAGTTTGTGAACAAGGCTTCTACAGGTGCTGAGTATGCTTCCTGTACTCTTTTGAATTTGGTCATGCAACATCTTGAACTAGTAAAAAGTCTATGTGACTATGTCAGACATGTCTTTGTGTTCCTGTGTGTTGCAGAAGTTCTGGAACCATTCTCTAATAGTAACAGCTAGTCGCAGTAAAAAAATCTTTGTGTACTTACATACATAACCTAGCTGTTTGTGTACTTTGCCTGATCTAATTCTTTTTTCGCTTTTTCTTCTTTCTTCCTGATGCATACATCACTTTGGTCCACCAACTGCAATCAGACTGCATGACCCGGTTTTGAATTTTTAACAGGTTGCCATCTCTCCAACTAACAGTTCTGAATTACTTTCAGGGACTGCAAGGAGGTTACATTTCAGGGATGAGGGTTCAATGAAAGGAGATTACCGTGTCTGAGGTGGCCTAATAAAGCCTAACAAGCAGTTTTCACAAGACCTAGGGAAGTTAAAGAGAACTACACCAAGCAAAGAAAATCACAATGGTGGTAACCTTAAACACTAGACTGGCATATGCTGGTTTTTACCAGTAAATGTTTCCCCAAACACCAGTAAAAAGTAAAGTCGCTGGTACCATGTACCGGCTAAAACAGAGCATTTCATGTGACTTGCTGGCGATCATACTCTGTACCCTGGGTCCAGAAGCAAGTGGAAGCTCTGGCTAAACAAGACTGCTTCTGGTGTTGATCAGCAAGCAAAACAATAAACGCCCACTGTCACACCAGCTGCTGAGTGCGTCTCATGCTAGAAGCAAAAACTTTCACTGCCAGCCCCTGAATGGACAAGTCCCAAAGTATGAGCGCTGACTGCAAGTTACTGGATTGTTCCATTTCTGTTTGAATAAATCAGCTGTGCTACGTTTTTTCCTGCTCCACTTTCATTATAGATCTAACTGCATCAATATGGGACAATGAAGCATAGTCATTTTGTTCTCGCTCAATGCTTCAAACGAAGAAACCATGAAACTGCTGAGAAAACCATTAAACCACCAGCTATTAAGCAACAGAAGAAAAGAAGTACAAGAATGGCTGGATGACAGATTTTCCGGGGCACAGGCATGAAGACGATGTTGACACTGGAAAGTCCAGCAACTCAGTGTGACCTTCGTTTTGCAGACCATGTTGTGCCAGGGTAGAGACTGGAGTGGTGAACACAAAATTTATTAAAAAAAGAGGAGGAAGTGGGTAATATCCAAAGGGGGAGTCAGAAATTCCTTGGGACATTTTAAATGCCATACTGGGTTACAAATATCATTAAGATCAATAAAACAGCTTCATAACAAGCAAATGAAGCCAAAACTGGCAACAAAAGTGAGTTTGACTACAGTCTGTAAAGGCTGGGTCATCAGTACATGACTGATTGTTTTGTTGACATCAACACTGAGGAACATGCATGTAGTTACTCAGAAACTTGATCTAGATCAAATGTCACTGGCGCATACACATACTGAAAGACACATTATGATTAATAAAACTCACTTTTTTAGTTTTGTTACAAATTTTGGCTTCATTCGCCTCTGTTGTTGGGTGGGGGGAGGGGGGGTGAAACCCGGACACATTATAATATTAGGCCTCAGTAATGTTGACTGCACTGGCTGACTGAAGATTGGTACCAGAATATCGTTTTCTTGCTGGTGCAGTGTACCGACAGTCCCATAAGTCTCTGCTTAAATGTCAACCAATCATCACCTTACCGTTTCCCACATGTTTGCTACTGTATTAGTAAACAAACAAAAAGTGCTTTTTATAGTTTTCCATTTAGTCAGGGGAAGGGAGGGGAGGTGTAAGGGGGTGACAGGGAGGGCAAGGGATGGAGGGAGTGTGAATGGCCTCAAGAAGGGCTACTAAAGTGGAGTTGACAAAATGTTGATTAATATGATTATATAATGATGTAACTGTTGTTTCTGCTATCTTGTCTAAAGACAAATTTGTCTCACAACACAATATTGATTTCTGTATTCTGTTGTGGTGGTTCTGCCTGGGAAAAAATTCAGAAGTACTGCAAATGCTGACAAACACTTCATATTAAATGCTACTTCACCCCCATTTTCCTGTCAATCCATTCCAACAAAAAGTGACAAAACATAAATGGTTAGTCAATTTTACTTTGATCATTTAAATTTGGTCCTCATATGACATTTTTGTGGTTCACAGGGCAGTAATTTGTAAATGCCAAGAATTAACAAAATCAGCAGCATCCAATGTTCTGGCCTGAAAAAGTAGAACATCTCACCCTTTGAGTAGTTTGTAGAGCATGCAGCCAAATGAAAACCAGTCAGCACTGGAGTCATATGCTTGTCCCTTCATCAGAACCTCTGGTGCCATGTACCCGTGTGTGCCCCTGAAAGTGGATCAGATGCACAAGGAAAGACATAATAAATGTTCAGACAACTCATATGCAAAAGATTTTATTATTTATTTTGTCATAAAAGGTGTAACACAGACCAGACCAGACCAGTGTAATTCAAAGCAAAGTGCTATGAATGTGACCTGCCCAGTTGTCAACCATGCAGGCTTCAACAAGATGATACTTAAAGGGCGACCTTTGGTTGTTGTTTTACTCTCTCTTTTTTTTTCTTCTCTTTTTTTTTTTTGGCACCCTGGAAGTAAACTTTTTGCGGCTAATAATAGGATGTGCATAGACCAAGTAAACCATTTATGGGTGTGCTTTCACCTGAAATCACTGCATCTAGAAAAAATTAACATGGCTAATAATATATATGTCTGCCATGAATTTCACAACTACCTACTGTGTACCTTTGAACAAACTCATGTCTCAGGTTCTGATCCTGTTTGTTGCAATAAACAAATATTATTATCATACTGAAACATGATGAGCATTAGGTATGCAAGTAGAAAACTCTGCCTGTTACAACAACTAATATGATACAAGATTAAACTGCATACTGGCAAATGTACAAAAGCCTATTCCACATGAGAAGCTTTTAAAATGTAAAGTGGTTCTGTATTTTACAAAATTCATAATTTAAAAGTTCTAAAATTAAACTGTTCCACAGAAACGCATATATTTCCCTTTTATTTAATTTTACCATTACTTTACAATAAGTACAACAACAAAAGTTTAATATGTTGGTTACTCACACACTAGCATGGGGCTTTTTCTTGGAGAAATCACAGGCCAGACCCAGATCTGATATCCTCACATGGCCATTTTCATCCAGGAGAATGTTGGCAGGCTGAAGCAAAAAATTAAGATATGTATATATAATAAAACATTAACAATACAATTAACTGAAGGACCCCCCACCCCCAAAACAAAAACAAAAAAACACCACTTATTCATGTGTGATTTCTCCATTGGAACAAATATCCCATCAAATGGAAATGAAAACAATAAATCATAGCCATAAAAGGGGCCAACAACAGCACACACATACTTGTGCACAAGCACACCTACACAAGCATACACACACAAATATACATCAGTAGGACAACTTCAAGAAGTGAGTTTTAAGAGACATATGACTTGAAGGATGTGACAACCTGACTTGACTTTGTAAGGGAGAGAGTTCTAAACAGCGCAGCATAAGACCAAGACCTCTGACTAAGTGAAGTAGAGAATGAAAGAATCAGAAGATGGGCATACATAGGGAAGACAGCATACACAGGGAAGACAGAGAATGAGAGTATCAGAAGGCAGGTGTGTCTGGCTGGCTGTTTGTACACTTGAAAGAGTTCAAAGCAAAACAAAACAAACAAATGGTCAAACACATGCTTTTTCTTTCTTAAACTTAAAGGGACAGTACAAAACAACTAGCAAATATGAAAACCCTCCTTCTAGTTCTACTAGGCAATGAATTAACAGTTAAAGTGTGACAACAATGTGGAAAATGGAAAGGCAAAATGCAAAAGATGATCAGCAATCCAAGGCAACATCTGCTTGTGTGTGTGTGTGTGTGTGTGTGTGTGGTGTGTGTGTGTGTGTGTGTGTGTGTGTGTGTGTGATGGTTGGTGGTGTTTGTTACTTACATGTGTCTGTGTCTGTGTTTACATGTGTATCAACGTTTTTCCTTCACTTGGAACCATTTAAGTTCATCAGCTGAGAAAATTCTTACACACTAAAGGATGATACCACTTGTTCAGTGGAAATGGTGGACATCTCCAATCTGGTATGCTTGAATTTTGAGCTCTGTTGCATCAGTTCCATCTGTCCACATATGCCACAAAAATTCTTGTCTCTGCCTTCATTCTTTGACACTTTGACTACTGCAATTCTCTCTTCTGTTTGGCTGTCTTTTGTATCTCTTAAACAAACGACAACAGTTCAAAACAATGCTGCTAACCTTGTCCTGGCTGCCCAATGATTGACGAATACAGCACAAACTCACTTCTCTGTACTACAGCTGCCTCAACTCGACCTTACAAACCAAATCACCAGCTACACTCTTCTTTTGATACTTTCATTCTATGTCTTCCCTCTGTGTGCATGCCTGAAAATTGTAATCAATACATTGCAAAATTGTTTACAGGGTGATATGCTGTGACAAGTACAAATTGTGCCAAAGTTGTACTAGTAAACAGGTCTGCTTCGCTGCAGCACACATGCTTATGATGGTGCAAAACAAAAACATTCAGCAGTTAAGAAGATAATTCTAGGACCAGAAATCACTTTTGAAGACTTGAACTGTGAATCACTGTGAGTAAGACATAAACCTTCAACTTGTTCATGAAAGCTATAAAAATATGTGCATACTCCTTTGGGTCATAATAATGTACCATCATACAAGGTTTGGTCATACAAGGTTTAGTTAATGTAAGATGTAAGGCACAGTCATTTTTGCAGAGTTGGACCTTTGCTGTGAATTTGATCCTGAAGGCAGCAATCCAATTTTCTTTGCCTACCATTTTAGCTCATTGTAATGCAACACTATACAAAGTTTTGAAGTGAATGGTAAATCAGTTTTGAATATATAATCCAGACAAAAACAACATACAACCTGGACAGGCAGGCAAGTTGAATCAAATGTACCCCCAAAGTAGAGGGGAAGGGGGGGAGGGGGGGGGGGGGGGGCACCTGAACTGCTGATAGAGAGAGACAGGAAGAAATGCACTATCTGCAAGTCTTACCTTGAGGTCCCTGTAGACAACAAAACGGCTGTGCATGTGCTCAAGGCCCAGCATGACCTCAGCAGCGTAGAATCGAACTTCCTTCTCTGTGAACACACCGTGCTGAGACAGGTGGTAGTGAAGGTCACCACCATTCATCAGATCCAAGATGAAGCAGAGCTTCTCTGGTGTTTGAAATGCGTATGTCATACACACAATGAATGGGCTGCCTTCCTGTTTAACAGAAAACACACAAACAATTCATTTTGGTGAGGGGATATAAATCAATTGTGTGATGAGGAAGATCCAATGACTCATTCAAAAAAATTCTCTATCTAGTTTGATATTTACTAGGGGTGTGTGTGTGTATAACTTGGCACTACTCATGTGCATGTGTGCGTGGGTGTGGTACCCTGAAAAGAAACAGGTTCTGTGGACAGAAACAGATTACAAATTGATAACAGTGGGCTACACAGACCCACAATGTTATGGCTGTGTAGAACTTTCAGAGAATCCAACTTTGGAAGTGTTGTGATGTAAAATTCCCACTTTTGCAGTGTTGTGCTGTAAGTGCAAAGCATAAAGCCCAGTCAACTAGGTATGGTGAAACATTCAAAAGGGAAGACATATATTTGACATCTTCCCTGCAGGTAATTTTTCAGAGTGGAAGGGGTTCAGAATAACAAGAATTAATGATCAGACCAGCCTTCAAAATGCAAAATACATAACTTACTCAGTTAATGTCTCTCTAGAACAATGTGGACAGTGACAGGAGTCTTGGTCTTTTCTTTAAAACACAGATTAAAGTCATAAAAAAACAGCATTTTTCTGGATTTAAGACACATGCAAATCATAACCATAAATCCTAAATGTCATCATGTCAGAATCATATGTTTTAGATTTACATTTATGTTTTTCCCACCCTGTCTGATTACAATTTTTTGTGACCATAGATTATGTATTAGAAATGTGTGAATGGTGGGTGCTAGCTAGCACACTGAGGTTTTGTTGTACAAAACATTTGTGCTCTGTAAGCAGTATCCACTATTTATTATTATTTTTATTACATCACATACTATTTGCTAGGTAATAATGTCAGTCACAGTGCTGCTTTCAGCGTATGTCCACTAGGCTTGCACTTTAACTGTTATTAGTAATTGTACATCAACACATCTGTAGGCCCATGTGTGATGTTATAATAATAATGATTATAGCAAGTTTGATTAGAAAAGGTCCAGTGGTTCTAAAGATATTGTTGGAATGAACATGCACTGAAAGTTTGAATCTTTGCTGCAAGCTTGACATTGCACACAGCAATCCAGTCTTTACACTGCACACTTTTGAGTACCACTAAACAAAGTTTGCTTGCATCACCACACTAAGTTTGCTTACAAAGGGTCCAGCAGTTCAGATATCCCCCAGACAAGCATTCAGTGAAACTTTAAAACTTTGTGGTGACTCTGACCTTGAATGCAGAAATCCAATCTATGCAGTGGATACTTTGGCTTATGATGGTTTACCATCAGTCTTAAGTTTGACTGCAAATGTATACCCATGTCAGAAGATGTAGGAACAGCCATAAACTGGTTACACTGGCCCTCATTAAGACCCTGACCCTGATAACAGCAAACAATTTGTTTTTGCAAGACAGCCCCTGATTCATGATGATGCACCACAATTCCCAATTTTCATTACAAAAGGCTGAAAGGTTGAGAAGCTACTGTGGACAAAATCCAGACATGGACAGGGTGAATCCAACATACCCCCTCAACCTTATTACAGGTGGTAAAAAAAATCATGATACCAGGAATTAAATGGACCGAGACTTTTTATGCATCCACAGTCTATTCCATATGGTGCCTCCCCCCAGTTCATCACCATGTCAGAAACAATAGCTGTGATACAGTAGCAGCACTATTTAACACCACCTCAAAGCCACAGCACTATTGATTCCTTTCCCCTGCCATGCTCCTCACCTCCCCACTTTGCCCCAACTGAGATCCTCCAACCTCTCACTTTGTTACCACAGTGTTCTGGCAAAATAGCACCCCCCCCCCCCCCCCCCCCCCCCCCACTACAGTGACAGGAAAATTGGGCTAATGAAAAGGTCAAGCCAAATCAAATGGCTGGGAAGTCTGACAACATCTTTGTCAGTGTCCTGGAAAAAGGTGAGGTGTTTTTGTTGTTGTTGTGTGTGTGTGTTTTTTGGGGGGACGGGGGATTTACAGTGACACAGTAGCACTGTTTACCACCACCACCCATTTGTCCCCAGCTGTAGTACTCAAAGCCACAGTACTGTTAATTCCTCTGCCACCCCCCCCCAAAAAAAAAAAAACACACCCACTTCTCCCTGCTAATAGCCCTCATTTTGTTACTGCAGTCACAGTGTACTTAATGTTCAGGAAGAACAGCATGCCCCCTCCCCTCAGCACCCACCCACTACACTGACAGTAAAGACTGGGTTAATGGAAAGGTCAGCCCAAATCAAATGGCAGGAAGGTCTGACTATACCTTAGTCACACAGAGGGAGAGAGAGAGAGAGAGAGAGAGAGAGAGAGAGAGAGAGAGAGAGAGAGAGAGAGAGAGAGAGAGGTGTACACAAACACTATGCAACTTTCAAATGAACACATCTTAAATCAGCAAGTACCTCCAGACTCTATCACTACTATTTCACACACCATTATGGTTAGTAAAGATGCACCAACACATAAAGTCTGAGCACAACTCAACCATCACAGTGAAGACTTCAGCCCTCATTACCTTCCTCTGTAAAGTGACCACAATCATCAAATTGATTGTCACTATGGGGTGACTGGAAGGGGGGGGTCAGTATAATATAAATTAAAAACAACAACAACAGAGCTGGTGTTTGTTCAGCAGGCCCTTGACAACAAACACAAGTGTGGTGAGTGTTGGCTGCTGTTGCCTCTGGTGGGAGTTTTACATACACCAAGCAGTGCAGCATGCAAAGTGTCTGCAGCCACACATTTGCTGCCCATGGATAGGTCTCACTGCATACAGGTCCCTTCAAGTTCAACATTAACCCCAGCAGTTTGCAGCAGATTAACTTCATTCCAAGATAACAACATCCCTGGGCCTACAGGCTATTTTTCCTGCTCTAAAAATACCAGGGAAGGGTGTGACAGTTAAAAATGTGCCATGATGGAAAAAATGTCTCTTTGCCGGTCACAGTGAGGGATTAATTTTTTTTTAGTTTCTACATTTCTAGCAGAACTGGTAATTTACTTTCGAACTTCTTTTCAGAGCAATAAATATTTAGATTTTCTAAAGTCAGTTACGTCTTGAACTCAATGAAAGTGATTATGCATACATGATCTACTCCATATGTTTAACAGCCATACAAAGTCTGAAATGGGGGTTAAAGACAAAAAGAAACAATCCACTATTTATGGCAAGTTTGTATTGCTGTATTACTAACACTGCATTTAGCATCTGTAAAAAAAGAAAACAAGACAAAACAACAACAACAAACCCACACACCACACAACAACAACAACCCACATCCACAGTTATTCCTGGCAGACAATCCATTGCTAATGACAACTTCATATTTCTGTATTACTATTATACTAACATAGCATTTGTGGAGAAAGAAAAAACACCACCAACAAATAAAACACATGCACGCACGCGCACACACACACACACACACACACACAAAAACTACTACTACTACAGCCCATTTTGACAGTTATTCCTGGCCAGGATGGGCAATGAAAAAAACTAAACAAACAACAACAACAAAACCACACAAAATGTTTCTCAGAGGGAGGGTTCTAATGCATCCTTTCCACAGACAACCCCTTCTCCACACTCTCCATAAGTGTATCGGCTGGGTTTGGCTACATCATTTGCTGCCCATCGATCTTGGGACCCCAGTACAGGGCAACTGATTGTTGCCTATTGGCAAGCCACAAGTATGAGACTTGCAAGAGAGACCATACCCGGAGAGGGAGAGATCCGGAGCTGGAGAGGAAGAGATCAGAGGCCTCTGTCAGGTTTTTGTTTGTTTTTTTGGTCCTGAATTTTCTTCCTGTTTCTGTCACACACACACACACACACACACACACACACACACACACACACACACACATATATATATTGAGAGAGAGAGAGAGAGAGAGAGAGAGAGAGAGAGAGAGAGAGAGAGAGAGAGAGAGAGAGAGAGAGAGAGAGAGGTATGTTTGTTTTCTTTCCTTGCTCAGGCTTTGTGCAATCATGAGTGCCTACAGTGCCAAATGACAACGCAGAGAGGACCAGGGAAAACTGAACACTCTGCAACACAGCATGTCACTGTGCATAACTGGTCTGCACACAGCAGTGTGTGTGTGTGTGTGTGTGTGTGTGTGTGTGTGTGTGTGTGTGTGTGTGTGTGTGTGTGTGTGTGTGTGTGTGTGTGTGTATGTGTGTGTGTGTGTATGTGTGTGTGTATGTGTGTGTTCCAGAGTGAGAGCATAAGCTTTTTATAAACCAAGGGCATCTAGCACTGTCTGAATCAATACTGTTAACAGAAAAAATCCTCAGTGGCAGCATGAGTTTAACAAACCAGTCAACACAGGAAAGACCCTCTCTCCCTCCTCCACCCCCCAGCCCACCCACACACACAGTGAGCAGGGGAACTGGGCTGCAAACTGTCCAGCCACAATGCTCCACATTTACCTCACTCACATTGACCAAACACATGAATTTATTTTTAGTGGCTAGACAACAAAATCGCACCCTTCCAACAGAAACCAAAGCCAACCATAGGCAAACTGCTGCAGCTGGGAGCCTGCCAAGCTCATGGAAAGGCATTGTGATTGCCATGCAGGGCTTGTGCGTGTGAGTGAAGGGGGGGGGGGGGGGGGGGGGCAGAAAGACAGAGGCCAAGACAACCAGAGAGACAGAGACAGAGAATGACATTGAGGTTTTATGTACAAAAGCTGACCATACAAAGGAAACAGATGAAATATGAAATTCCCAGAGATGAAAACTTTAATACTCAAGGATAGTAGTAGGGTTAGGTCCATTAGGACCTATCTAACAGCCGGTCCTTGCTATACTACAAGAGTGAGAGGGAGAGACAGACAGACAGACAGACAGACAGAGACCAAGGGACCACTCACAGAGGTGAAGACAACCAGAGGGACAAGAGACAGAGAATGCCAATGTTTTATGTACAAAAGCTGACCATACAAGGGAAACAGATGAATTACATGAAATATGAAATTCCTGGAAATAAAAAAAGAGAGAGAAAGGGAAAAGAGACAGTGAGATCTGTGTCAAAACAATAACAAAGTCTGTCACTGTGCACCCCCCCCCCCCCCCCCCCAAAGTGTTGTTGTATATGCCCTTTTTGTTTGCACTTGGTCAGGGTTATTAGTAACAGAGTGGACACCAACAGTCAACACACTTAGTTTGGTTGCAAAAAGATCATTGGTACAAAAGATATAGGGCTAACAACATTCTACAAAGTTTTAGACTTTTGCTGTGACCGTGACCACAGCAATCCAATCCTTTTACAGCTTTGGCTTATGATGACCATCAAACTAGGTTTGGTTGCAAAAGGATTAGCAATTCAGCAGATATAACAGAAACAGTCACATTTCAATTATATGAGCCCTCACTGTGACCTTGACCGTGACTACTTTAAGCACTTTTTTGTTTGTTAGCACAGGTCTGCTCTGCAAACATCAAGTTGTGCCCAGAGTCTAAAGTCCGAAGTCTCACTTTACAGAAGAAGAACTTCCCATTACAGAAGTATTAAAGAAGTACTATCAACAGGTAGTACTAGCCTGTAGGATTGGCCTACCTCATTAGAGGCTGTGCAAGTTTACATCACTAATTATTTCTTGACCATTGTAATAATAGCAATCCAATTTTTTCACCTGGCACTCCAGCTCATGATAATGCACCATCATACCAAGTCTGGTTACAAAAGGTTGAGCAGTTCAGAATATATTTTCTGCACAAAGCCTGGGCACACCAACACATGGACATTGTGATTCCAGTATACCTCCCATCCCTCGCCCACCTTTGAGATTTGTTTAAATAATCATTTTAATAAAAATGACATAAAAAACACACAAGAACAAGCCTCAGCGGCAAAAGATTTTTCTATCCAGTATTTTACCATGTGTGTGTGTGTGTGTGTGTGTGTGTGTGTGTGTGTGTGTGTGTGTGTGTGTGTGTGTGTGTACATGTCTGTCTGCATTGGCAGTGTGTGTCATAAACCTTGCCTCTCAGCTACGAATTACACTGAATGTATCATGTGCACATTTTTCCATCATTGTTTTGTGTTGCTTTTCTCTGTAAAAACTGTAACAGGGCACACAAAACCAATGTTTTTCAAAGAGTTGGAATGCGAGTATTATGCTAAAAGATGAACTGGAGTCAATGAAGATAATTTTCACATAATACACACACAGATCTGATTATATTTTTCTTCTTCATGATGATGATCATGAAGATACAACCAGAGGTAGCATCTTCAACAAATCAGTTTTGGCAGTAATTATATTCATTTAAGCAAACTGAAAGGATGAATTACTGATCGATTTTTGGTATTTAACACCCAGCCTACTGTGAAAGTCCTATCAGGGTAAAACACTAGTCATCAAATCACAAGTAAAACTGAATCCAACTCACTGGACACATACTGAATTTTCGAATACGAGTAGGATGAAAACTATGGACTCTCTCTCTCTCCTCCCACCAACCACTGAAAGTCTATTCTGCTTCTGAAGATGACAGATATAGATACATATCTATAAAAATAAAAATAAAAATATGTCAAGTAATTTTCTTCAGACCTTATTTTTGCACAAGACGCCATACTGCAGAAATCAGCCCAGTGACTTCAGAAAAAATACTGCATGTTTTTCTGTGTTCATAATATACCCAACAAATTTTGAACAAAACCCACATATCTGCCAGACAAACACAACAGCAAACACTTTAACTCTAAAATCAAAGGAGTTCCAGCAACAACCTTTGCATGGGTTACACAAACTTACCCCTGTGCTAACTAGCGAGAGCATGATGCGTTCGTTGAGTGCTAGTGTCTCTCCACCCTTCATCTTGATCCGCTTCTTGTCCAGGCATTTCATTGCATACCTGTCAAAGGCCAAGAAGCAGCATTACCATACACGATACTGAAAACAATATTTCAGTAAGTTAAAATCACCAGCATATTAATAACTGAAGTTCTGACAATGTGATAGTGCATTAAATATCATCAATTACAAACCACTTTAATCTGGAGAAAGAAAGAAAGAAAAAAACACAAATATGTTCTTTTCCTAAGAAACAATGACATTTTACATGGCAAAGTTAAACAATTTGTTGGCGTTTATTTTGCAGCACATTAAAGTTGCCCCAAAGATTCTTAATCCAAATTCTGATGCAAAACAATCAGATCTTAAACACACAGCAACTGATCTAAGGGTTCGGGATGCATGTGCATTGGAGTGGGCAGGGCTTGGCTATCTTTAAAAAAAAGAAGCGCTATATGTGGTTATGAAGAGGAAAAACAAAACAACAACAAAAAACAACTTGCAAGCGTTCAACAGAATTAATTTCCATCACCTATGACTATGTCCTACACTGTCATAATGTATGCTGGAAATATTTTGCTGAATGCAGTTCATTATGCTGTTGACATGCTTCGTTAACGTGCCGTATACTTGTAATTACATTTGTTGTAATAAAAATTATGATTGTGGATTAAAAACATTCTTACACCGTCCCCTCTAGGGAACTGGGCTTTCCCACCATTTGTTTATAGAACTTTTGCCCTCTTCCAGTAGGAAGGTTCGTTTATGTTGCTAGGGGTTTTGTAACTTAGAAACGTCCACCTAAACATCGCTGCAAAGTGGTGGCGCCAAAATATACCAGCTTCCCCCCCCTTTCAGATGGACCAATTCATTATGATTTTATCCTGGGGCCCTGTAGAGGCTTAGTTTGAGGAACAAAAATGCCACCACAGCGAGAAAGCAACTTTCATTGGACTGGGCAGAACATAATTATCTTTGGTACACCCCTAATGGTTCCCCATACAAGAATTGTGACACAAGGACTGGCCTACATTCCATTGGAGAAATATGTTTCAAACACAGTTGTTTTCCTTCCACTGCTGAGATAGGCAGATGCTATTCCTGGGAAATGGGTAGACTGACTCTGACTTTGTTTGGGCTTGACCATGAGCAAGAAGCTGCGATAAAAGAACTGTGTGGGATTATGTTCATGAATTTCTCTTCCTTTCCTGGATTTCGTGGAGATATTTCTTGCCAGGAACAGTTTTGTCCAGCCATTTTCTGCCACAGAGGATATCACTGTAGTGAGTGTTGAGCCTGAGACTGAAAGGAAGCGTGATAGTTGTGCCAGTGCCATCAATGTAACTGCAGGTGTTGATGTGGGCCATTCAGGAAACAAGGCCTCTGAACTGGATGGGTCTTTTTTGTTCCCCCTGTGTAACGGTGTTAGGCAGCAGTGGCTGGGCCATGGGCAGGATGTTCACAAGAGAAATTCTAGGATCAGGAAGAAACTGTATAGGAAATGTTGGTCTACGATGAACATGAGTGAAGCATGGCGGCATCCTTTATATGTTCATAAAAAGGAGACTGTGGTGTGTCGAGACCACATTGATGGAACTGTTGTGCATGTGCTTAGAGAGATCATGCCGGAGTGTGTCCTAAAATTAGTTAGAGGGCTCTGTCCCTATCCACCCGACACTCCATACCTCGGACACAGGTGGTGGTAAAGGTAGGCGACGTTTTCTTTTCCGCTTCTGTTATTGTATGTCTGCATCTTTCACGCATACCATTGGGGGGGGGGGGGGGGGGGGATGTAAGAAATTGAACATTCTGATACAAGGATCCTTTCTTTATTTCACAACAATGAAGCCTATACTAGTGGACTGGAGGTACCAACAGTACCTTGACACAAGCTGGAGATGAAAAGTTAATCTGTTTAGAAACTTTAGTCAGAGAAACTATAAACAAACCAGTAAACCAGTAATGATCTCAAGCCAATTGCTATCCATCAAAATTTGGTCAGTGCTCTTGTTTGGGCAATTTAAAATACACACATACACCCTGGTATTGGTGGTCAAGCAAGACCTTTTTCAAAACAGTGACATCTGTGAGGTGGTGAAAGTGGTTCACAGAAACTGGTCAGATAATAACTGTATCATCATATACAGGGCTGTCCATACTACTTACTACTAGAGCTCTACCAGCAAAAACACAGCTCCCTTCCCCATCTAGAACACACCCACACAAACATACACACACACACACACACACACACACTGTGCTGCGGGGTGTGTGTGTGTGTGTGTGTGTGTGTGTGTGTGTGTGTGTGTGTGTGTGCACGTGTGCATGTGTTTATCTGGGGGTTTCTTGTGAACCTGTCAAACAAAGTAACAACCAGTACATCTGACCCATTGCTGATTTTATTCCAAGTATTATGCTGATCTTAATGGCAATGTACTGGAAATGACTGGTTAAGTAAACAAACCTTTCAGATGCCACAGGTTTCGTGGGGGGTTTCTTATCAATATTGATGCCTTGGTATTACAACTAACATTTTGGTATCACAACTAACATTTTCATTTTTTTTTTTTTAATTGTATGCCACTGTTACCTGCCTCACACTGAAAATCAGGTAACAGCCCCCTTTAACAAGAAGGACCCATTCAACTGATTCAAACCCATAAGAATACTGTACCAATGATCAGCATCTTTGTGTCATTGCAGGCAAATAATCCCATCCCACAAACACATCCTGCATAATCAACAAATCTGCTGCTTTCCTCTATTCTTGTCCTGTTTGCTCTGATAAACATGAGAGGGAGTTATTACACACTAGCAGCAAAAACTAATGAGCTGGCCATAAGCGTAACAAAAATAAACACTGCTTGGATCTGCGGTAGCTGGGGTTATTTATAGACCCATGGGCAATAAAAGCCCACCAGTCAACCCAACAACCTGAGCCACAGTAATCAATCTAGCCAGTCCAACTGGGTCCATTACTACTACTATGTACAGCAGGCCACTTTCTCCCAGGTTGTCACCTGTTGTCATGGCAACACTAATATGGGCGTCTGCCACCCTAGCCCTCTTTTTCCTTTCTCCCCCTCCCACTCCCAGCTGTCCTGTCCATCCTGAATGGGGACTGTAGAGTAAATTTGTCACGGCGCTTAACTAGACAGCAAAGAAAATGCTGGCCTTGTATACTAACGAAACATCAGCAGGGGGACTCCCCAAAGAAATGTGCTGGGTTGGAACCGCAGATGACTTAAACACAGTCACTGCATTGACAACTACAGGAGAAAGCATTCACAGTGGATGCAGCCAAATTAAATGTACATGATGCCAAAGGGGGTGGCGGGGGAGGGTCCATACTGTAACAGTGTCTGTAAGAGGAGCTGCACTTTAATTTATGACTGCCACAAAACAAAATTAGATTTTGCAGTTGAAGTAACCAGAAATCCTAAGAAAAACACTTGAGCTGACAAGCTGCTGCTCACTCCTCTGAGGTGCAGCTAGTCAGATCAATTCACACAAAATGCTGTCTACCCCCATAAAACAAAAACTCCTTTAACTTTGTTATGAGGAGAGTAGGGTATTTGTAACAAATGGAACAAACACTCAGATGACTCACATTCAAAACTGAAACATCATAACTCCTTAGTCTTTCAATTTCTCTTCAGGCAGAATGTCATCAAAACTGCTAATACTGCCTAAAAGCTTGAAAAAGGTTATCACCATGCACAGCTTGAGGCTCTCACTTAGACACCACCATGGGGATTAACAACATCAAAATAATCAAATGCATTTTCTTTTTTTGCAGATGCAAGAACTGTGAAAATGATCTCAATTACATGTATGTTGAAGGCGCTTAAAGTATTCAAATACAGTCGACAATTATACAAATTGGATAAAAACTTGTCAACTGTAAAATTATACAACTCCACCTACTTCCTGCCACTGTCAGCCTCAGATGTGATCATGGTCAGTGAAACTGAAATGTACATAATAATAAGGAATATTTGGAAGGGTTTAAAGTTCAATGGAAGTTTTCAGCATTACCATGAAAGTTTGAAAGATCTCAATTAAAAAGTGTCTTACCTTTACAAAGCATACATGATTTTTTTTTACAGATTCCTGACTTATATCAAAAATCTCTCTAAAATAGATGCCAGTTGTGTGTGAACTTTATATATATATATATATACAATAATGATACAATGTTTAAACCACACTAGACAAGAACTTACTAAGACAACACAGCCTGCAGCTTTACTGACCCCCAGTGTGACCATGAAATAAGGTCAAGTGCATCAAACCTGACATAGATGGGGTAGAGCTTTACAAATGTTATAATCATGCAAAATGTGAATGCTGCTGAGGAAGTCCACTTCAAGGTTTTGTTTATTAACAAAATGCATCTATCTACCTCAAATAACTGCCAGTCAAAACCAGCATCACATACATGAACAAGTCCATGCAAAGTTTGAACTAGATAAGAATGTACCAGAAAAAATGCCATCTTCAGTTTAACTGTTTGACACTTCCATAACATGGTCAAAGCCACTGACAGTGCTATGCATGGGAAAAGCTCAAGAAGTGCTATCATTGAGTTAAAGTTGGTATTTTCTATGAACAGCGTGTCTGCCCACCTGCCCAAAACTGATCATTACAGACTCACTTTTTTTCTTCATGCATATCAAAGACAACACTTTACTTCATTACCACTATACCAGTACTCTGGTTGTTTGGTTCACTCACATTTTGCCTGTGTCTGCTTTTCTGCACCCATAGACTTCACCAAAGCCACCACGGCCGATAATCCTATGTACACTAAAGTCGTTCATTGTTAACTGCAATAAATAATACCAAAAGACACTGAAGCTGAAAACAGTGAGAGAGAGAAAAATCAATAAAAACAAAGAAAACCAAAACACAATATTGTTAAACATCAATCAAGCATCATTTGTCAAATAAATCCTCTGTGCAATTGCCAGGTGACCATGAGAAATATCATCTTCAATACTACTGACCTGATAAAAACAATTAAAAAACAAAAAGCAAAACACCAAAGCTTAGTCCCGAAAGGTAAAGAAGTTAATTTATTCAATGTATATAACTGGAGCATCAAATAACTCATTTTCAATGTTTACAGTCCCAATAATTATGCAGCTGGTTGCAAATACCAAGTACACAGCATTCAAAAATACTTGGATAAAGTAAAAAATGAGCCACCTGAATCCCACGCGAGGCTTTCCTGACTGCTGACCATTACTTTGTTTTGTAATAATATAGTTACAGTTTACAATCTTAAACATACACACCAAACACATTTTCATTCAATCTTACATACACACTGGACACAATTATATTTTCAACTTCACAGACTGCTATAATGAAGACACACATTAATTAAATCTTGGTAAACTGGTGACTAAGGCTTCAAAGTGAACATTGTTCACATTTTGTCAGAATTATATCCACATATGTAGAATGTGTGTGTGTGTGTGTGTGTGTGCGCGTGCATGCGCGTGCCTGCGTGTGTATCTGTGCATACATGTGTGTGTTACTGTATAGATCAGTGCATATGACTGTGTTAGTGTGTGTGCATGGGATTCTGCCTTAAAAGAACAAGGCCTTGTATGGCAAATCTTCCTCCTCCACTGTATGCATGGTGATACTGTAAGCCTCACTGTTACTGTCCACTTAACAGCATATGGTCTGTTTATTAGTAATAGTACATCAACACATTTAAATTGGTTGCACAGTGGTACAGAAAATAATAACTGGCAAACAATCAAAATAGTGTTCAGCTGTCACTGTGACCCTGGAGACAACAATCATTTTCACAAGACACTCCAGCATATGATCATGTACCATCAAACCAAGTTGGACTGTGAAAGGATAAGCAGTTCAAAAGATGTAGCAGAAACAGTCATATTTTGACTGAGTTACAAACTTATATAAATGTCCTAACTGTGATCTTTACCTAGAAGATAACAAACCAAAATGACAATCTGGCTTTGATTGTTGCATCATACAAGTTTGGTTATAAAAGGTTCAGTGGTTTCAGAAGTTGTCTGAACCAACATTCACTGTGACTTGACACAGTAATCCAGTTTATTCACAAAAACACTTTTGCTTAGTGCAACATACCATTAACCATGCACTTGCAAAAGGATCAGCGGTCAATTTCATTGTGTGAGTACACTCTGACCTGTGACACTCCAGCTCACCATTACTTAGTTTGGTTGTATAAGTTTGAGAAGACAATATCTGGAAAAAAATCTGGACACAGTGGGGGAAGGGGTTGCATGCAGATGGTGGCAGACCAGGCCATGGGGAAACACTGATTTGCTATTGAAAGGGAGACCAGCAGTCTAAATTCTAATCTTTTTCATTTCAGAGCAGTTTTGGCAGAATGTTGTATTGATTTCATTTCTCCCATCTCTCTCTCTCTCTCCTGATTGTTTTTCCACTCACAGCAGAATCTCAGACACTGGAAAACTGCTGACCAGTGCACACATCCCATGCCCACATGTAGGTGAGGGTTGAGACAGATGGAGGAGGGGGGGGGGGGGGGGGGGGGGGGGAGAGGGATTCAATGAGTGAGGCAAGTATGTGCATTCTCTACTTATAACATTAAACCGCACACACACACACACACACACACACACACACACATGCATGCAACTCGGGAAGATCCAGCTGCTTTTGTGACCATCATAATCGTGCATCACTTTACTGTCAATCAACCTGAGCTGCCTTCACTAACACATCTGTAAACCTGTACCAAAGATTAATGTGCTGCCTTTGTGTTAGAGGAACTGGCTTTCTCAAAACATGCTGTGTCCAATAGGTAGAAGAAATAAAAATAAAAACTTAAAATGAGGGATTCTGTATTTAAAATGCCAAATGGTTAATTTTCATATTGACTTTAGAAACTGTGGGTAACAATGAATTAGTGGGACTGATCTAATACATCAGCTGTTACAAATTCACCTGTTACACACAACAGCCTCTTTGATATTATATTATTATCAGGAGACATGAGTGCTTATGTCATTAGAGAAAGTTAACTTTTCCATCCACACCGTCACCGACTGGAACCACTTCAGTGATGACCAGGTGAAAGCCTCCACACTTTAAGACTTCTAGTTCTAATGACTTCCAAGCACCATCTACCTCGTATATGCACTCCCATCTCGTCGCATCTAAATCAAAAGTTAGGTCCTGTGACGTGTGAAATCAAGATATTTAACTGCAACATTATGAAACCAAGCACCGATGCGTTCCAGGCTTTATTTTTTTTCAATTCAATTAAAAAAACTTTAATCATCCCACAAGGGGCAATTTTGTTGTGGTCATGGCGGGTTCGTAAAATAATAATACATAAATTTAAGAGAACAATTAAAATACAACAAACACCACCAACAAACAAAAAAACACCTCATAAACTTTCACTTCCAGCTCAACTGGTATTCTTCCTCTAAAAAGTGGCCTCCTTCATCATATTGAGTAGTATGTCACTGTTTGGGGTTGCACAGCAGTTAAAACAAACAAAAAAAACACATATACAAACGGAGTTTCGAGTTTGCCTCTGGCTTTTCAGGTCTCTGACCAACTAGACTAATCCGGCTACCATTTACTAATACCCACATTTTGAACATTTCACCACGGTTTACAACTCAAGTGACCGTCATGGTGAATCTTTCACTTTCAAAACTTTTGGAACTTTCGTTTTTTCTTAGCCAAAACATGACACAGAAGCCGGCAGGAATGATTGCGTTCAAACCTAATGCCTGCCGTGAGAGTAATGGTGGCTGTGTTCAGAAATGTGTGACTAAGACATGGCTATAATAGCCATGTCTGAACATGCTCTTCATGTTTCATGGGTTTTTGGTGCTGAACTAAAACCCTGCTTCCCCCCCCCCCCCTTTTTTTTGTACCCCCAATTTCTTTTCCCCACGGACAATTTTGTTCTCTCTGCAGAGTCAGTTTCACCGCCATGGAAATTTGTGTTTTCACAGACAATTTCCATGCCTGAAGTTGGTAAGTTCCAACAATTGACTTCACATCCCAACATCAGTGAGAGAGAGACTGCCTAAAGCCTTTAATTAAAATGCATTTTGTCATACAAATCTGGACCCTTTTTTTGTGCATATAGTAAACATACGGGGTTGAGCAAATGAGTGAGAGGAGTGTATTTTGTGTCATAAATGAGTTTTCTTTCTGCGAATTTGCGACCCCTAATAATCAATCGGATTTTGGATTGAGAAAATGTCAGGCATTTGAGTCTCAACATTATTCAAAATGCTCAATCTTTTTTTTAAATCCTCCATAATTTTGATTAAAAGCAAGTCATTCCCAATGAGAAAGCTAATCCCCCACGAGGAGCATTCTTCAAACTCAAAGGAGCACTTTCTGCAAGAAGCAGATGGAAATTTGTCAGCATAGCCGATCTATCATGTTTGAGTCTGAAGCTGGAGAGCACTTTAGATATATATATATTATATAGCCCACTATTGGGAGTGGGGAAACACTGATTGTTCTCAACAAGAAACAAACATGGTCAAAATCAAATATTACAACTCCTCAAACCTTAACTTTGAACATGGTAAGAGAGAAATAATGATTTGACTTCCCACATTTTCTTTAGGAAAAAAAGAAAAAAAGAAGCTGATAATTGCAACTGGTATGTTACAGGCCCCTTCTGTGCTCACACATTTTTGTCTGGACAAATCATGGGTTTGTTGTCCTTTAAAAACTTTTTTCTTTCTTGTACAAAATGACTTAAGTTTATGAAAAGTTGGTGTCATATGATAACCAAATGACAGAAGAAATATGCTTTGTTTACTGGCCTTAAAAACAAATAACAACAACAACAACAACAAAAAACACTTTTTACATGGTTCACAAGCATAAACCCAGAGAACAAAGAAAAGAAAAAGGGGGGTGGCTTTTCATGACAGTGCATAAAAACTGCACAAGCTAAGACACGCTTTGAATCAGACGCAGAGGAACTGGGGTTCACTGTCAACACCAACAATCTGAAGCTGGTAAACTGTAATTTAAAGGCATTAAATTACACTTCTGATTCCCGACATGAAATCTCTTCTGTCAGTTTACCCTACTGAATTTACATGTACTATTTAATAGTACACACATACCCATGACACCCACATAATCATGTATAAACACAATACATTAAAAACATATTCTGATTCAGGCTACCTGAAAAATATTCTGGCTGGCTCACTTTGCATAACCTGGCAGACTATGTGTCTGAAAATAGTTAATGGATGCCCCTGCTATTGCCTTTCAATTTGCAACCATCAACATAATAATTGGTATCATGTTTGAAATAGAATGCTTCAATTTAGTTTACATTAATAACAATAATACTGTGTGCCGTTTTCATACACAATGCACAGAAAGCTCTGGAAAACATATGGAATAATATTCTAAATTCTGTCTGTTGACTGATTCATTCATTTACTGATCCTCATCCATCTTCCACTAAAGGTTCTGACTTGCTTCTAGTTTTCTTGTGTCCCACCTGCCCTCTTCCCACCTCTCTAGTTGACAAAGGGTACATCACACGCCTTTATTTTTTCTTGGACCAACCTTCACATTAAGTAACACTGCAACTCCTGCAGTCCTTTCTTCACTACTAACATGTGCTACCAAACTGATTTATTCACTGGTTACAAGCATAACTTAACAGTAAAAGATGCAAGCAAGCAAGACCTGTTGATGTGAAAACAACTATCAAACACTTCTTCATATGCTAAAATAATAACAACATTAAATTGAATAATGGATCACTTTTATATTATATAGTGCTATTCTCTATCTAGACTATTCTCTACAAATACCATTTTCTGACAAATGTAAAACAAAAATACTGCAAGGACTTTAATTAAAATACAATGCTTACAGCAATATCGCCTATCTGAAACTCAATAATTATGTGTGTAAAAACAAATGGTACTTACATTTATATTTAATTCTAAATTTTTCCACTGGCAAAACCTTGTGTATTTCTCACTGAAACAGAGAGAAATGTCATGAAAATACAGAAGGTAAAATACTAAATTTAGTTGCCCTGTCATATCTGACAACACAAAAACCAAAATAGTACAAACATGCCACTGTACAAATAAGCTATAGAAAGTACTGGCTTGCATCTGTTATTTGCAAAGAAAAAGATGATCATATATTGAAAGAGAAAGCCTCACAGTCAGAGAGAGAGAGAGACACACACACAGACAGACAGACAGACAAACAGATAGACAGACAGACAGAGACTTGGCAGAACTTTAAAAATGTCCAATGCACAAAGTAAGCTGATCTTAAAAAAGTAAATATACAATTAACTGAATCATCAATGGTCAAGCAGAATAAGCAGTAAAATTATACACTTATAATTAAATAGGTAGGCAGGCACATTTATTTACTTTGCATTTGCAGTTTAGAAAGAAAGCCACATAACCCTTTTTGCCTGGGCTACAACTATTCTCAGAACAGCAACCATGGCCAGTACAACTGCAATCATAACACAGAAATCAATCCATTATCAACACAAATCCACCTTTTCCCCAGTTGATGCCATGCTTAGAGTTCCTCCCAATGAAATACATTAAACTTCATTCATCACAATGGCACCATCAGATTCAGATTGGCAAAGATGGTAAGTAAACATTTTGCTTAACGTCCACAGAAACCATAAGGCTTATTAGGAATGGGGAAAGGGGGGGGGGGACAAGTGAATAGCTCGTCCACGCGCTCTGACCCGCAAAGACCAAAGAGACCGTCAGCCACTGCCAGAACAACAATGTTAAGGAGGTGGGGACCCTGCCAGTGTGAAGCAACTTGTGTACTTCGCTATCTGCTGTTTCAACAGCTGTGTGGAGCAGTCACAAGGACAATGTCTGTAGAGCAACTGCTGAGGAACAACTGAAGCAAAGGGTTGTCCAACTTTCAGAGCCCAGCTCCACTTCCCTGCTCTTGATCTCTCCTGGGCCCTCTTGAGGGACCAGCACCACCTCCCTCCTCTTGACCTAGCCTGGACCCGCAAATGATTGTCCAACTCTTCATGAGAGTCCAGCTCCACCTCCCTCCCCTTGATCTTGCCTGGCCTCTGCTGTGCGGGGCAAAGATGGTTCAAAAGAGGGTTTTTGTATCACAGAAGAAGTTCAGCATCTGCTGTTTCAAGAGTCCCAACTTTCACACTAAGAATCAAAATGAGATACAGATCTATGCAAAATCCACCTTTCCTAGTATCAGTTATCACTATGTCTGGAACAACTGAATTTGGATGTTGTACACAGACAGGACTAAAACAGTACTAGAAACAATTAATAAAAAATTAGTGTCTAGATCTTACCTTTCTACAAATTTTTCAAATATATGACCTCGTAATGTATTGCAGATTTCCTCTATGTAGGGCTGTAAAAAGAAACAGAAAGAAAATATTAATACAAATTATCTGTTCCTCTGAAAATTAAAGAAGGATGAGGTAATAAACACCTGCATTCTACCACAAAACAATAACTGTGCTCCAAAACTGGAGCCCTACTTCCTTTGAAGAACAGAAACACACACAGCTAGAGACACTGATTGCTCTTTGACTATGAATTATGTGTCATCAAATTTTAAGACTAAGTGTAAATGTTCACATTTAATAACACTTTATGGCTCTGGGTGTCAGACCTGGCATGTAAGTTTGCTTGATAAAATCCCAGAGGGTAATTGTGCACCTTCAAAGTGTCAAACTATTACCAACTGTACTGGAGAAATTAATGATGACTCCACACACACACACACACACACACACACACACACACACACACACACACACACACACACACACACACACACACAAACGACAACACCGATTGCTCTTTGACTATAAATTATGTGTCACCAAATTTTAAGACTAAGTCTAATGGTTCACATTTAATAACACTTTATGGCTCAGGGTGTCAGACCTGGCATGTAAGTTTGCTTGATAAAATCCCAAAGGGTAATTGTGCACCTTCAAAGTGTCAAACTATTACCAACTGTACTGGAGAAATTAATGATGACTCTCTCTCTCTCTCACACACACACATGACACACAACTGAGTCAGTAACACTGACAAAAGTGACATAATACATGTACTGGTAATGCATGGAATGGAACTGGAAGTCTGGTGTGTTTATGCCTCACATATAAATGCATGTTTGTTTGATGTGTTTATGCTTCACATATAAATGCATGTTTGTGTGCAAAATCTAACACTGTGGTTGCTGGGCAACTTCTGCTATAATAATGAACAGTTAAATGATAAATTGACCAGCAATTGATCTCTGTGAACTGCACAAAGGTATAAAGATATTTCTGTCACACTTCATGGTCACTTTCCTTTGAACACTTTAGTCACTTTTGAACCAAAGCGATGGTGTAAATAAATGATCAGTTAATCTGTCTGGTGAAACTGGAAGACTATGATCACTCTTTTGACTCTTTGAACTGTATTAAAATGGTTAACTGTTTTTCATAGACTTTAGTCTTTACTTATCTAGCTACTTGACATTTAATGCCCAGTCAACCATATGGTCATATGTTATCTGAATGAAGCACGCAGATCAAAAGTATATGTCTGATTCACAGGTCAAGACAACTTACAAGCAACACTTCATATTTGAAATGGACTGGGAAAAAAGAAGTTGGCTGCACAAGGGACTGGAGGGAGGCAGATTCCTGGGAGCATCTGAGTATGTGACACATCCACAGTTATATTCCAACTTCTTCCAGGCTTTTATTTATTCTGTTTTAATTGAGAACCTTTGAAAGCTCTGAATTCTCCACAGAAGGAAAACAAGCTGTTCCCAGCACACATATCAAAAATTATTATAAAGCAGTTATGTCACTGAAGTGAGGGTGTATTTTGATTCTGATATGAGTACAAATACAAGCAGTAAATATTGCCACATACAAACATGTATGAAAACAAAATATCAAAATGAGGGGCAAGATTCTTTTGTGTGTGTGTGTTGTGTGTGTGTGTGTGTGTGTGTGTGTGTGTGTGTGTGTGTGTTAGCTGGGGAGGTAGATGGACAGTTTCTACCAGTTTCTATGTATGTATACATCATCTGTTGTCTTTTTTATGCAAATACATGGCAGCACAGTTGTGATTATGTGTTTGGTGTATGATTTTCATTTATTTATGGCATATCACATATTTACAACAGTCTTTGTTTTTAAAATGCAGCACATGGTATTTAGTGTTGTTTGTGTGTGTGCACATGCATGTCAGTAAATGTATAACAGCACCATGAAGACTATGACAATGTTTAATATGTACCTTTTATGTGTGTTTACAACAATTGTTTCTTGAGTTTAAAAAAATGCAATGTGTTACGTTCTACTGTGATGTAGTAAGGGTTTAACCACAAATGTAATTTTTCTGATGAGATAATGAAGTAATTTCAAATCTTGAAGCTAACGAACCACAAGTTGAATAAGATAGAAAATTGCAGTTATCTCACCTCAAAGATGTCAGAGGACAACATCCTTGTTTTCTGAGCTTGTGTGAGAGCTTCTTGCACATGATCCACTGCATCTTTGGAGTATGTCTGCAAAGAGTTTTACAATTTTGAGCATTGTACAGAGGCTAGAGAGCAATAAGTTTTTGCAAAGGAACCAGCGTGGCGTTCATGTGCTTTGCACCAGCAGTCCACTTCTCTCTGAATTTTAGCCTTTTTCTACTAATTATAGTGTTTAATTTTCTTTTTCCTTTTCAAATTTTAGTGCACAGTGTTCTCATTGACTCAAACAAATGTTCACATTACTTCCTTCAAGGTCATTGCCATGGTGTGTACAACAGTATATATTTGTTCTTCCTTTGTGTCTGGGAAAATTCTGCCAGTTTCATCACCAGCTTCATATTCTCCAAGAGATGAATCTTATTCTCACCTCTTACTGCCTGCATTTGACTGCCAATGTCCAAAACTTTTCCACTTGTTCCCATCTCCACTGGCACTGCTGAGCTAGAGCCTAATCTATGCAAGACTGCAACTTGCTTCATGCTTGGCCAGCTGTCCAACTGCCGAACTAGTACTTGCGAGTCATTACTAACCCCTCCAACACCCCTTGGTTAGGTTGGTATGGATAGGCAGCCTTCTTCAAGCTCAAGGGAAGGACTGACCAAGGGGTCCTCACACACCTGATCATAGGCCTCTTCAATATGTAGTTTACTTGCCCCAAGACATCATGCTGACATCCAGGACTGCATGACAGAAAAATCACCTGAGTTGCTGCTGATCAGGGAGAATTGGCTTAGGGAGAAAGGTGATGAGCTTGTAGCCTTATCACCACAGAGATGACACTACCTGATTGTAGGTTCCATCAATGACCCAGACTGTCTGGCCCAGGTGGAGCAATTGCCTTGATAAGTTGATTCACAGAAGTTCATCATAGTCAAGGTTTTATCAGTATCACATCTGTGATACTGATTGACAGAACCTTGACTATGATGGACTTTAAGTCTTTTGATTTTGAAAATAATGGATTTTACTACATCATATAAAAATAGACAGTATGTGTGGTCTGCCTGTGTCATCCACCCCTTTCAAAGAAAAACAGACTGACAGATGCAGCATTCCAAATTTCCATGAACATTGAGGAACACTTGTTTCTAGTATCTACCATCACCACATCAAAAATCTGATGATACTGGGAGATTTTATTTCCACTGTGACACAGACAACCCCATAACAGGCATAAAACTGCTCATATAGCTCATAAAACTGCTCATACAGATCCTGCATCTCTGCCAGCAGGCTTCTCTATCATCAACACACCACCAATGCCACATCCATGACCAGTTGATTTCAAAGTCAGTCTGGACAGTCAAACCTCATACAGTCACAGCCTATCACTGTTATTAAAGATCTACCTGTAGAGATATGACCATTTCCTGATAACACTAACAGTTGAGACAAACATGTCAAGACCCAGTGCACCTTGAAAAAGAGACCAGAACCAGGAACATATAAGGCATGGACATGACATCCGTCTGCAACAATATAGTTACAAAGTATACTACAGTATCCACAGTGACACTATACATCTATATGTTGAAAATAAACTCTATCCAATAATTGTCACTGTTTTCGCAAGAATCTGAAATATTTGTATCATGTTTGTGCTGGGGAAAAAATAGCTGGATTTCTAGCACAGCCATGTAGCAAACATAAAACAATTAAGCATTGGGCAAGTTTGTTTCTGACCCACCTGTGACTTTGAAGCAAGGTCAAGGTCACCAAAATAGGCATGAATCCATAAAAGGCTGCTAACAAGTAACATGCAAAGTTTGATGGACCTCTGTTCAAAACTGTTTAAAGTTTCTGCTGTTTAAGGTCTTTAGAGAGGAATTTATTTGAGGGTTCAGTACCAAGTTAATAAATAAACCATATATATGAAGTTTCTATTGGCAAGACCTTATCAAAATATTAAAATTTTCACAGCTGTTTGAAGTTGTTGTGACTATGTGGGTGTGACTTTTAAATATGGTCATGGTCAAGATAGTACAATGAGTAAGTACTACTAGTGTTCAAAGTTTTCACATTTTTCAAGTCACATTTATAATATAGTGTTCAAGAAAACTGCAACATTTAAATCAAAGTCTTCATCACATCACATGGCTGGCCAGGCCATTCTGGACCACACATCCACACTGGTCTGGATCAGACAATATCAAAATATCCAACTGAATTTTTACAACTGTTTGATGTTGCGAGTGTAACTTTAAAATGCAGACATGGTCACTAAATGGTATCAACAGGCAGAGCATGATGATCATAACCAACATTTGAAGTTTGACAGTTCTGAAAAAGGCACATTTATACTGATTATGAAAATCACAACATTCAAGTTTTCATCACACTACTTGGATGGATCGCCCAATAGCCATCAAAAAAAAAGAAGAAAATATACTGACAAGAACATATGATGACTGGAAGCTGAAGCCCAGCCCACCAAAACATCAGCAACTGTTCAACCAATCAACAAACAAGGGAGTTAATTAATGCTCAAAAAACATCACACAAACATAACAATAAAAGACCCAAGTTGCCGTTTATGTACCTTGTATTTACTCGCATACCAGGTGTGAGTTACTGTAGGCGATTCAGGTCTTTGTTGTTGTGTTTGTGCCTACTTTTGTTTCAGGCAATCATAACCACACCCAGGCTGGGTGATCACCAGCTGTTGATGTGGCCAGAGACCCAGGGAACAATCTAAAAAGTCTCACCAGTGATTTTGGCATACTTCTTTTCAAAGCTTCGATTAAACTGTGGGATCAAAGACTAAAGAATTGCTTAGTTAGTACTTACATGTGACTGAGACAAGAGTTCCCGCATGATGAACTGGTCATATGTCTGTTTTCCATCACGTATCCGTTCTTCATCTGTCTCCAGCTTTTCAAACTTCTTAATCTAATAGCAGAAGACAAGCAAGACAATCAAGCACTTGGTCAACTCAAATTAAAAATGGTAAAAGATATGGCTAACTTAAAACAGTGAATCTAATACTTTATTTTCTGTTGCCATAAAAATGAGTCAGCTAGTAAACAAAACCAGAATGAAGATATGAACATGGTAACTTTAAATTTAATAGAGGTTATTGAGTCAAGTTATTTAGGTCAGAGGTCACACTCATTGCAAAATTTTGTGTAAATATTGCATTTTTCAGGTGCCACACTACTGCATCACCCTACGTAAAATGACTGAACACCAATCGCACAAGTGGAGCTCACTGGTGGCTGGTGTGTCACTCAACACTAGCTCTACTTGCAAACTTGGGGTCATTTCAGCCGTGGCTATGCACTCCTCCCCAGCACACACTGCAAGTCCAGTCAATGAAGGGTGGACTCTGGACAATGAAACAAACCAGTAAGCTACTGTAATTTTCGGTCTGTACAGCGATACTCCCCCCTCCCCCTCCGATCCATGCGCCTTACAGTTACAGTCGGTAGCTGTCTGGGAATAAAATTTGCATACTTTTCCAAAAAACAATAATGATTAACTTGAACCAAATCCTAACGAACCTGTATCTGGAAGAAGAATCGGTCTCCAGGTGTATTAGTCTGGCCAAAAATTGCATTTCTTGCCAAACTGATCGGTGATAATTTCCGGTTAATTGACAGAGGCCACGATCCCAGACATGGAATTTGGAACTAGCCAATACACCTGTCTAACTGTCAGCAAGTATCAGAATTTACTCAAATGTAGAAGAAGACTGTGAAATCGAAAACAAAACATGCGTTCACACCAAATATGAATGAGAGAAAATGGCAGCAGCCTCAATTTCAACTTCATCTCATTTACGACATTACCAAAGGCAAATCCTATGGTAAACAAGATCTGGGTTTGCCAACACTGTCTGTTGCTGTTCATCTTCAGAAAATGAGCTAGAAAGACATAAGCTATACTATTAACCTACTCCAGATTTGAAAAAAAAGAAGAATCTTCAATAGCTGCAGACTTTCACAGGCGGAGTTGGGGGGGGGGGGGGGGGGGGGCACGGGGCCTTGATTTCTACATCTGCCGTACCGCAGTACCTAAGTGCAGGGTTCCACTCATGGTTAGTATGTAATCCCTTTACCGAACAAATCATCTTCCACAGCTAAGTTTGTATCAAAGATTTATTGGCGGAACTGATGTCAAAAGTATGCACTGAATTCAAAAACGGATAGCAGTAAATTGCAATAGCACTGGCCAACATTCCAATTTTCCTCTGTATTAACTGTGTAATTAATCTTTGGCTGGTTGTGTTTTGATGTCATTGACCACCATCTTCCATCCATGATTCACCATCAGTCTTTCTTTTCTTCTCAGACAAAGCATCCACTTTCTGAAACAATGTGTTTTGAACAATGGCTTCTAACACCATAACAGTTAACACTAACAGACTCACTAACACACTAAAACCATGGAAACTCTTGAGGGTTGGTGATTAGCTAAAATCAATCACACAACACTTAAATACATGTCTGAAGAGGATTAAGTGCTTGTATAAAGTTTTATAAAATAATACTCTTTATTTTTCCCTGGCCTATTCTCTAATTCTGCAGAAGTAGTGGTGCTGTAGTGACTTTCAGCCTTATCTAGTCATGAAGTCACATGTTAGATGAGAATGGGTTAGCTACTAATACTATATTGACAGTTGCACTGTTCATCATCAGAAAATGATGCCGCATGTGATGCTCCAATCAATTCAAACTTCCTGTGAACAATAAATTCACGTAACATTTTCCACTTTCCTGTATCACAGGACTTTCCTTTGTAATTAACACACGTGTCCATCAGGTTTTGCTCATCGACCATGACACTGCCAAGACTGTGCCTTATATTCAGGTGTGCCTTGTCTTTGTTCACTTTTGATCCAAATTTTAAGGGGTGTGCCAGAAGTGCCTACTTTTAAATCTTGTGCATGGTTCACTATTTTTGTCTACCCACTTTTACTTTTAGATGAGTACAACTACAAGTACAGCTACACAGTACAATCAAGCTACTGCATTATTTGTTGTTGTTTTTTTGTGTGCTTTTCTATGTTGGTTCTGTTGTACACATTTTTTTCACACCACTGATGCAAAATAAATAATGTTGTGTTTCAACAGATGCAAATCACTCAAAATCAGTGCAACCCCTGATTAATATATTACAATAAATAAATAAAAAGAATGATTTCTAAACAAAAAATTATGTATGTTACAGTCCCTAGCCACCCCTGGCAGACCTTGTTATGAATGCCCAGCCTTTTGTACAAAACACCTTTTGGAGCCTATTTTACGGGGCACAGGCTCTCAATGCAGGAACCCACTTCCAGTTCAACTGCTTTTTATGATGAGCAACATTAATACTTTCATAGTAACATCCAACACTGGCAAAAACACTGGAGAGGGAATTTTCAAATTAGAATGGTACAAATTCCTTGCAGCAGGCAAATCACGTATGGAAATGTATTCTTGGCAGAGGTTCTGCTAGACTTTCAAAAGTACTGGTACAGGGTATGAGCACTACAAAAAAAATCCAAGTTCAAACCACAATTCAGCTAGTACCACTGTCACATGGGTGTCCAATCACTGTGCTCTAGTCAAACATAAAAATGAGTGCTGCTGTGACCTTTCATTGAACTCGCATTGCCAAGCACTGCTGACATAAACGCCAGACAAATCTGACAAGCAAAAAACATAAAGCAAGTCTACTGTACCAAAAGGGAGTTACGCAAATCTGTTTTACTTTTACACTTCAAATCATATTTCACTATAGTATGTACAAGTCAAAACAGTACATCAGTCTTTCACAGACATACTAATTACTAATACTATAGTGACAGGTGAATGTCAAAGTTAAAATCTAATCCACAGTGAAACTGAAAGTGCCCCAAACATAAATCCATGAACATTGCCAGATGCAGTCTAAGTGTCATAACAAAGACACTGGATCGACAACTTAATGGGAAACAGTGTCCAGGCTGGCGTCATCCAAGAAATGAAAGGACTGAAGAATCTTCTTGATTGCAGCATATATATATATATATTTATATATGCAGTCAAATCAAAACATGCGTATACAGCAGACATTCATAGCTTGTCACAGTGGATAAATCTAGCGCTACTTGCGACGCTCCTGCGTGGATGAAGAGAAGGAAACTTCACAAGGAGCTGCTTCAGATGATAACTTCATCAAATTGTAGACATGGTCTTCTGTCAAATGGCTTCATCTTGCAGTCATTTGGTTTTGCAGACTGAAGCCATGCTCTGCAGGTACCCTTTTCACAGGTTTGGAAAGGCCAATTGTGGCTAGCTTGGTAAATCCTGTCATTGTCATTCAAGTATGATCAGCCCACAAGTTCATTTTTCCATGGCTATTGTGGATCGCTTTCCTTTGTGAAAACAGCTCCTGACCTGCATTTTTGACACTGAGTACGAGCAGCAGCTCCTAGACTTACTGGCTACCACCTGATGTCATGCACTGCTTGCCAAAGTGATCAGTGACTACTTTCAGAACATTGTTTCCTTAATCACACAGCCTGGCAGCAGTTGGGTGAGAGTACTTTGAAGAATGTTTGGTCACACACTTGCTGGCAGAGCAAATAACGACTGAATGTAGTGTTCACAATAAAACGTGGTGATTTTCAAATCATGGGAATAATTAGACTAAGTCTAACTCTAAGAGAACACTGTGATTCCCTCCTCCCCCAAAATAGAACAACTTTTATCTGCAGTTGCAGGCAAGGTTATAATATTAGTGAGGTCCCACTTGTGGAGGGGGGTTACACTACAGCTCACAGCAACTTTGGCTGCCTATGTCATGTAGGCAACTCTTGGTGACACTTCCAGACTTTTGGAGCCCAGTCACACAGGTGATAACAGATCTGGTTAGGATGCTGCTAGGGGGTCAGTACAAATCAGCTGTTTCATCACTCAAAGGATGGTTTGCATGCTTTTAACAGTCAGAGACCATACAGAGGAGGGCAGAGCTGGAGAAATGCAACAACAGATTTTTACAGGTATGCTGTACCAGCACCTTTTATTTTTAACAGTAAAAAACAGCATATATATATGCAAGTTTAATGGAACCTAGCTGTCTTGGTATCACAATGCATAGACATGGGAAGAGAAACAAAGACTAATGCACAGTAAGAGCTATCCTTTGCGATTTAAATTATAAGTTAACTCACCTCCTCGTAAAACTTGAGCTGAGGAACTGGTTCCTCATAGACATTTTCACAGAAGTCTTTGAATAACAAGTATCCTGCAATTACAAAAAAATACATGCACACAAATTAAAATCTGAAAACACAGTATTCCAGACTTGACAACTGATAATAATATTAACAATAACAGTAATAATAATAATAATAATAATAATAATGTACATTTATCATGCACTCATCAATGCTGAGTGCTCACATCATACATTTAAATATAAATACAATATTTTGTACACACATAGAAGACAGTCCTACCAAAACAATTTACATAAGGCATTATATGGAAACACCCACACCCACACAAACACTGACTGTAACAGCAAAACTAAGAGTTCTATCCTAAAGACAGGACTTTTGAGGGAACTCCTTTGTCCTTGGGTCCTGTTGTAAGTGCAGGCAAGTCACACCAGATTTGGAGAGAGGCAAAGGCAAATGCATGCTTCTGAGAGAGGTGATCAAAAAAGTATTTCATTGGAATGGTTCCTGTCAATAACTGATATAATTTCAATATTCAATGTCTTTTCAGCACCATCCATTCAAATCATGCATTGGGCACTCACTGTGGATCAGGTCAGTAGGCTACTCTGCTTATTCTTTTTCAGGTTTCTCTGCTGGTAATCTTGGGTGAGGGGGTGGGTGGGGGTCGGGGTGGGGGCGGCTATGGTGGGCATGGTGGTGAAGGGGGCCCTGGTGTGTAGGTTATTATCATGCAATATCTGGAAGATCTTGCTTTTAACAAGGAACTAGCCTTCTCTGTTTTCAAAGCATTTTTGTCAAAGAAGGCCTGCCTTTCCCAACAGGAAGGAGATGGATCTACAGATATAAATAGCTGATCTTGAATGTTGTTGCTGTTGTTGATCGCTTATTCTTTCCTCTTGAGCAAACCCACTCAAGCCAAGGCACTGTGCTTTTGTTGCATGTGATTCTGAATGAGTGACTGTATAGTGTATGTAGTCCTCCATAGCTCATTTTGGAATATCCATCGAAGTGGTGTACTTACATTTTTACAGTGCTATACATTTTTGCTATGGCTGGTGCTACATAAAACTGCTGCAGTCTCTGTGCAAGCTCTGAGTACACCATACAACCATGCACCAGTTTACAGTGTCACTTCATGCAAATCCCATAGGTAGGGAGCATGTGTGTTTAACTATAACCTGCCACATGCACTTTTGGCAAAATAACCAGAATCTTTTAGTTATGTGCTACTGCAGGAACACAAAGGTGGAAGGGAACCAAAACAAAAGTCATCACAGGAAGCTGACCCTGCAGAAGAAAATTCTCCCACCATTCCTGCCAGGACTGGAATCCACAACCTTTTGATAACTAGTCTGACACTTACCACTGAGTTATCTCCATTCCCTGAATGCCAGTCAACCTTGATGGTTACTATACCACTCACTGACTCAGACTCAGTGTCAGGGAGATGTTTAAAGTAACAACTCTGAATCCCAGATACTGTTTTCAAATGCCCTGTTGAATGTGGTTTTCAGTTTACAAATCAACTTTTGTCAGAGACAGACTGACACTGCGTAATGGCGACCTGCAGGCTCTTCACTCCTGTTCCTCAAGGACACACCATTCACGCCCAACATCAAAGAAAGTTGGCACTGTGAGCTGCCAGTCCCATTATCTGAAGTGAAGCTAATGATACCAAGTCAAGAAATCAGATGTAAATCAAATGAACATAATATTATTTTTACACCAAAGTTGACAAACTGATGTTAAGTTTTTATTTGAATCTTTTCTACAACTTGCAAGAAAGAGGCTGCATTAAGGGTTTTTTGAAATGGTACTTCACAAATGTCAAACCGTCTCCCTATTCATGAAAAGTGCAGAGTTCATTTGTTGCGATCTTGCTTAGTCAATAATATCATACAAAGTTTAAATATGACTGAATCGGAACTTACCAAGAACATATTTATAATTATAAGCAATTAGGAGGTATGTTGCTTGTCCTCGATTCAGTTACATATTAGGGAAAAGTGAGACAATCCGTGCATGTTAAATATAGTTTTAAAGCCCACAGAAACCAAAGGCTTGTTAGGATGGACAGCTCAGGACGGCCACCTTGACTCACACAGCTCCTGAACTATGACAATGTGCACTTACTTTTACTTTTCTTATCACTCTAACCATCATAGACTAAAAAAGGTTCAGCTGCACCAGTTCAATACATATATATATGACTGAGTGCCAAAAGGTGCATCTGCAATGGGTGACTTGGTTGTGCTGAGAATAAAAGATGTTTAAACAAATATTTTGTAAAGGTGGGTTGAATGTTGTGAAAATGTGAGGATATAGTTGAAAAAATAGCACAAAATTTTGAAGCGGTTTGGGAAATATGTCTGATAAGGTGTGATTTTACTGCTGAAATTAAACCACGAAAAGCGGACAGTGGCACAGGCCGTCTTTGTCGCGTGGTCGGGTTAAAAAAACAAAAGGGAAAAAATTTTTTTTCAATCTGTTATGTTTGCGAAAAATCTTTTACAAGATCCATGCACAAAAAACCCCAAAAATTTTATGTTTTTGAAAAAAAGCTATGATTATTTGATCGGAGTCATCTGTGTCGCAATGAAACGCGAATTTTCGAAAAACAGACTGAAAACAACTCTGACCCTTGACATGAGCGGAAGTGACGTCATATGCACATCAGACTCGCAGTCAATCACTTAGCAGCTTTGAAAAGATTTAACCAAACAACTAATGTTTTGTCGCAATATATGACGTCCGACTATCTAACAAGTTGTGAGCGAAAAACAAAACATTATAGGTTTACATTGTCAACAAACACGATGGCACCACGTGACATTTCCCCGGGTCACATTTGTTTTGAATGGCGTCAAAGGGAAACTTTGCTGTGAACTTTAAAAAGCTACGTCGCAATTATTGTCGTGAGGCTGACGTCCGACCATTCCTGCTCCGATCACAATTTTACACGTTTATTTTTTAAATCATATTTAATAGTTATTTAGATGATCTTTTGTGTTCAGGTTAGAGCGCATGGGACGAATGTCTTTTTTAGAACGGGTGAGATTTGGGGTGGCTGAATTGTGCTAGTATCGCAATGAAGAATTATATTGAACATGACTTTGCTGTAATTTGGACGTCCGATCACCATGTGGCGTAAAACTAACTTCCAGTTGCACAGTGCAGACATTTGTGAAATATGACAGTTGCCATCCCAACATTGCAAAACGCTTCGTTTGACAAGATCGACCTGTGAAATCGGGGACGGCCAGTAAAAAATTTAAAAAAATTTTAAAAAAAATTTACGAGGATTAAGTGGGTTCGGACGTCAGGGTTACCCCAAAAGGGGGGCTGAGACATTTGGGGCCCACCTTTTTTTTTAAAGTTTTGAAGGCTACTAAGGTCATTTACTGAGGTTTTTAGTAAGTACTCCTAGACTTTTTTTTTTTGTTTCTTTGGTTTTAGTTCGGGTTTTATATTTTAATTTTATTAAAATTTTTCTTTGATTTTTGGTTTAAATTATTTTTTTGTAAATAGGAATTTTTTTTGATGTTTCTCATGGGGTTTGTTATTGTCTTATTATTTCAGACCCAATAATGCTGACATGACCAGGGGGAGGAAAATTTTCCCCCCGCTATGAGTTTTAAACCTTGATCATCAACCCCTCATTCAGAGCAGAACGTCCCTGAAGATTGGAAAAACCACACTTATCACACCTGTCTTTAAGAATGCTACCATTCAAAAAAGTTTCGACCAATTTCCTTCACAATGGCACCCCCCCAAATAGTTTCAAGATTCCCCGCATATTGTCCCCCAGTGCATCATGCCCCCAAGGGCAAAAATCATTTTTTTTGCTCCTGAACCCAAAAAGGCTTCCCGATGTTTGGTTTTTCTTATGAATGTGAAACCCAACTCCTTGGGGCCTTTAATCACTAAAATCAGTGAAAATCGGCGACTTTCCCGGCAGGGGGAAATGGTAGACCTTTGTGGCCTGCTTTACAAGTTGTCCCCTTTTGGGAAACACCCGGTAGAAACCCAAACCCCAAGGGTCAAGAGCTTCCTGAGAGATTTAACCCAAGCTGTAAAGTTGATGGTATGGGAAATCCCCAACTTTTTCCCATGGGAAATCAGAGGTGCCTTAAGGCAGGTTTTGGCCCAGAATTGTTTTTCCCTATACCCTCCCGTGAACCCAGCGCCACAAAAAGCCCCACCTCCAGACTGAGATCGTTTGAAGATGACGCCATCGTCCGTGCCCCATCTCCCCCCCAGCTGAAGATCAAGCAATATTTCCCAAAAAGATCTAAACAATTTCTGTATGGGTAATGAGAAAGGCAGATGGAACATTTTGTTCTACCCGGGCAGATGGACATCCTTTAAATGTTACTAAAAGCAAGAGGAAAAACTTTCCCCTGCCCCTGCATGGCCAAGGGTGCTAAAGGGCAAATAACAGTACTCACCTTTTTGGGGTCACACTGACCTCAGGGCGCCCCCTGGGAGACACATTTAACATCCCCCAACAAAGCAAGCAGGGGCCCGGGTTTTGGGAAGAACCCTGAAAATCAGCACCTCTTTAAAAAAAAAGGGGGAAGGCCTAACCCAAAGGCGTTGTCAACCAGCCCTGGAAAAATGCAAGCCTTTTATCGGCACCCAAAAAAAACCCAAACCCGATCAAACCCCCCTAGAGTCTGTACAGCCCCAAAAAGGGAGCATGGTGGACACCACAGAGAGCTGCAGGATATCCAGTGTCAAAAAAAACATGCTGACTGGCTGACTAGGCTGACCATATCTCCAAAAATAGGTTTCAGGAAAGCAAGACTGGTGAACTTTTAAAATTCCACCAACACCATGGCTCCCCTAGCCCTGAAAACCAAGTGAATAAAAAGGTGGGCCCCATCCCAAATTCACAGGAGCCCATCATTCCCCTTCCCCGTTATACCCCGTGCCCTCCCGTCAAGTGTCTACTGACTAAAGGAAATTCTTTTTCCCCAAGCAATCAAGGATTGGGAAAGAAACCCCACTGAGGATGTGGTGCTGTGCCCACCCTTGAGACTTCTTTTTTCAAGTCTTCCAAAATTCTGTACCTTCGGAGAAAGCCATGCCCCCCAAATAAGTAGGGGTTGATGATGGTTAGGGTTTCCAGTCAGGGGTTTTTCCCCCCGGGAAGCGCTGGATTGACCTAGTTGGAGATTTTGACATACAAAAATTTCCCAATTTTTGTTTCCCCTGTTTTTAAGAGTTTTTCTTTTTTTTAGGCTGTGCTGTTTGGGTGCTTTCTCTTGAAAAAATTTAAGGTGCAGTTTCTTTTTTACTGTAGGAGGTGGTATGGTGTTTTAGACTTCTGTTAAATGTTGTTGTTTTGACTGAAGTATGAGATAGCCAGTCGGAAGTGCTCAACAGGGTTACAATGCTATAATTACAAGCCAATTGTATGTAATGCCTATCAAAAAGGAAGTTGCATGCAGTACTCTGGATCTAAGTACATACTACTTTACTACATTATGTGTATTTTTATAGCTGAAGAGAAAGTTTAATGTTGTACTGTCAAGTCTAGCTGCAAGCTGATGTTCGACATTTTATGATTCTGCAGTAAAACAAAGCCAACAATCATAAGTTGAATGTAGCACTGTGTTTAAATATATGTTTTTACATTTGTAGTTGAAGAGAAATGTAGAATCTTCAATAATTATTGCACTGTCAAGTCACATTTATGACATTGTCATACTTTGCTGTAATGCTGATGTTCGACATTTGTGTATTTTTTTGGTGCTATGTCAAGAAAAGAAACAAATTCCTCAAAACTGACTTTCCAGTGTGTCTGTTACATACGCTAGAATGTCTGAATGGCAGAATGGATGAAACTTTGTGTTTTTTGTTGTCAGAAAGAAAAGGTAAAATATTTAATTATGTCGGATGTCAGGTATTGCGACAAACAGTACATGTCAATATTTTTGGATTCTAAGAAGTCAGGCTGCAATAAATTTATTTGAAAATACTTATGAGGACATCCTTAATCTGTTTAAAGTGGTTGGGAATAAAAATAATAATTTACCAGCCATACAGTAGCACTTTTGTGTCGCAATCCCTGACATCCGACATAATACACTTTTCATCTTTTAAAGCTCGTTTTCTCAAAAACTAATAAAGTCGTTATCTTCCACTTTGAACTGATGATTACCCCAATATAGTAAACATTCTAAAAACCTACTTCTTTTTACTTTATTTCATACTTTTTTTCTAACCTACTGTGTCCTCTTTTCATGCACACCTTTTGGCACTTAGTCATATATATATATATATATATATATATATATATATATATATATAATGTTTATATCTAAAAAATATATAATTGAACTGGTACAGCTCAACAGGGATAAATTAGAAGCATGCAAATATTAACAGACCAAACTTAGTTAAAGTAAACAGCATCTGTAAAAAATAAAAATGTTGCAGCTCTTGCTGAGACTATGAGTGACAGAAAATGTAAATTATCTCCCTTGAATGTAGCCAAAGCCAGTGAACCTAATTTTTAACTGAAAGTATCAGAACATTAAAACTACTAATTCAACAAACAACAAAGTCTGAGCCTTTTCCCTGTCATATCCTTGCAGACCTCCACAAGTAGACAGCTAGGATACAGAAAACATATTTCTGCAAGCAAAGCAAAATACACTCAATGACTTATACATGGATCATTGTACATTATCTGTATACACATGTATTAACAACAGACCTAGCAGCTCTTTCTGTTTTACCTGTAACAGTAGGCTGCCATAACCATAACTAAAATCTAATTGAAAATTGTTTTAACAACTGATGTAAAGCTTGAAACTGAAAGCCCTTGTTTAAACAGTACATTTTATTTTTAATTCATGTTTGCATTTGTCTGTCCGGCCCCTTGAATAGACACACAAACATTGAGACTAGAGAGAATGCTGCACTCAAACTGTCTAGCTGCACGTAACAATCCTACAATTTATGTCCCTCAGATAAATGCCCTTTTCTTATAATTCTAAGCACAACAAAACAACAAGAGTGTCAGTACCAGTACCACTTGTGCCAGTAGAATTTTTCATTTAATCTGATCAGCTGGAGTTTTACTAATGTGTAAATGTCAGTCTTTTGCCTGTTTTATCATCAGTTTTAATTTAAATGCAGTTTGCACAAATTAAGGAGGTACTACTACTATTGTACTGAATTGAAATTATTTGCTATGCCATTAACTAAACTAAGCAACCTGGTCTCAATTGGGAACAAAAGAATCCACTTTTCATCTGGTGATCTATTTTGAATGGATAATTCAGTGTACCCTGTGAACGTCAACATTCCTGTGGTTTCTTTCATCATCACACTCACTGCATTCACATACGTTTTTTAATACATTTTTGTTTCTTGTTATGTTTTGCACACACAAAAAGGCATACAAGCACAGTGGATGCCGATTTGAGGGATATTGCAAATTAGTCTATACATTTGATATACATGACAACAAATAACAAAGTAGCACCTAGTCTGACACTACTAATGTACTATCACTAGTGACAGGGTGCACTCACCGAGTTTCTGGTTGAAGATTTTGTCAAACGTCACCTCGCCAACCTTCGTGAGGTGCTTGTGCATTATGCTCCGCACACTGAAAAAGATTCAAATATAAATTAATGAATCTACTGGTCGGTCCGAACACAGGCTCTAAAACAACACACCATCTTAACTTCAATGTTTACAGTGTTTTGTTAGGCTAGTGCGAGGATGACCAGTGCAACAAAACTATTTTTACACACAAACATTCATAATTGCAAAACATATTTCCACACCTAAACTAACCTTGGGTCTGGGAGCACAATTTTCTTGCTAGCCCTGGCTGCTGGAGTAGATTTACTCTTCTCCATAGCCATGAGGTAGCTAACGTCGGCGAGGACTGCCTCTAGATCCGCCATTTTTCAATCGGGCTCACTCGAAGCAGCCTCACTGGAAGAAAAAATCCTGCAATCTGTCCGCCACCCAACCTACACGGGCATTCTATCGCTTTAACATATCAGTACACATCTGGAATAATCACTGGAATTCATGATCAGTTCAAAATTAACAAATCCCAGGTAATATCCAACCCGAAAGACCAGTCGTACGGTTGACAATACTAGAGAAGCATACAACATATGTAAATATTAATTAGTCGTCCTGCAAAGGCGTATGGGAAATTCGGCCCGCAGTTCAGAGCGCCATTGGTTGGCCGACTGGATTGGATCGATCATGATAATCTGTGAGCTGCAAGTTTGGAGAAGAATATGATGCAGTCTCATTTCTTTGACATGGCAGTTTTCAAAGACTGCTGTCAAATCCACAAGGGCTGCCCTGACCCAATTTATCTTCATCTGAAGATATACACAGAGAGAGAAAGAGAGGGAGAGTGAGTGAGTGTGTCGGTCTTTGCTGGCTGTCGATGCGCACTGCCATGCAAACGTTGAAGACGGTGCATGAGGACAATGTTCCCCTTGAAAATAGTACCCATACTCTACACGGCTGCATCTTATGCTTCTGAAAACTGGCAGACATGCAGTCGCTGATTGAGTGCTCCAGTACCATCTATCTAAACTCCCACCACCACCCTAGTAAAATGTTTTATTTCATCACTCCACTCGCTCATTAAACCGCTGCCCCCACCGCCCCCGGCACCGCCGGACAGTGACGCTGAGCGTCAAACTCGGCGGCATTATCTGGCGATGCTGCTGACAGAAGGTGGTAAAGACAGATGCCACACTTAGTCTGTCTCCCGTTTCTCCGAGAAGGGCACCCAGATGTGGGAGAGTATGATCAGTCACTTGACATTGAGTCAAACTGCCTCAAAGGAAGCCAACACGGGTAGCCTACCTGCTAAAGCTGATGCGTAACGAACTGCCAGTGACTGCCGGACTGGATGCCGGCAGCCGAAGGACTTGACGCCCGGCCTGGCCGCGCCGTCTTTGATTTCCTCCGATCTGGACATGAGCACGCACCCCTCAGCAGTCTTCAGAGTGCCGAACACCAAAGAGCCCGTGCGTGCCACCCACTGAGCTAGAAAGACAAGACACGATGTGACAGTTTACGGTGACTTAGACTCATCAGCCTAGCTAGGTGGCTCAGTGGCTCTCGAATCTCTTTTCAAAGTTCGACTATGCTGAACTCAACTTGACGGCCGGACATTTCAGAACAAAACTGCCTCGTCTTTATTGTGACACACCAGTGTTTCATGTAAAGCGCTTTGACTATGTATAGTCAGAGAGACGATTCGGTGCACTACTCATAGTTCAGGAGCTGTGCAGTGAGAGTCGAGGTGGCCGTCCTGGGCTGTCCGTCCTAACTACGAGCCTTCTGGTTTCCGTGGACGTAAAGAATTATTGCACCGTGCTTCGGCATTGGTCACAACTTGGCCCTAATATGTCGACTGACATCTGAGGACATTAAGCAACACTTCACCACCACCATCGGTGCACTAGAAATGAATGTAGTAATTACCTGGAACTGTCAATTTTTTCTATGTCAGTGTGTTCAGCGGTTCAACTGAGTTACGCGACTGGCCGGTGTCAGTCAGTGGCTGGACTGACACCTTCAGTGGCTGAAACTGACTGCCGCACAGCGGTCCAAGCCTCGTTTTCCGGCACTGACTCGCGATAACCACTTTCCTCTTTGGAGTAAATAACTGATGGATGATACTATATATATATATATGTGTGTGTGTGTGTGTGTGTGTGTGTGTTGTGTGTGTGTGTGTGTGTGTGTGTGTGTAACCGAGTGTATTGTATGTGTTTCGGGCTATGACCCTTTAATATGACCCTTTCGGGCTATGACCCTTTAATCTTTTCTTTCCTGTTGTCCTGTCCTTTTCCTTTTTGATTGGGTAGGAGATTTATGGCCCCAACTTTAAAGTGTTAAAGCTTGTGCGCTATCGAAAACGGGCCTCGCCCGTCTCACCGCCATAGAGGTGCGCGGTCTGCGACTGACTGGCCCTCGGGCTGCCGCAGTCCGTGCCGCAGTGCCTGGTGTACAGAGAGGCCGGGCTCCTCCCGTTCCGTCGCCACATCCAGCTCATCTGTAGTAAGTATGTTTTTAGATGCCAGACTGTCGACAACTCCACCGTCGACGAGATAACTACTGCCTTCCGAAACCCCTCCCAACTCCAGTCCTACTCCTCCATCTGTGACCTGGTCTGCGACCTGGTCCGGAGCGCGGGACTGGATGGTGTTGAGGTGGCGACGAGGCCGATGCATCCCTATCCACCTTGGCTCCTGGAACGAGCGCACGTTGAGGTGGACATGGAAGGGCTGAAGAAGGACCAGAATCCACACGTTCTAGGCACAGCTAGGCTATGCCCGGCCTGGAAGAAAAGTACCAACACCACCTGAAGATCTTCACTGATGGTTCTGTGGAGCTGGAGCTGCCTTTGTGATCCCAGAGTTCAACAACCTCACACACTCCTATTCACTACCCGCAGTGTCGGTCTTCACCGCTGAGCTGTTGGCTATCTCAGTCCATGGCCCTGCAACACATCAGCGCGATACCAGTCACTCCCTTCGCCATCGTTATCTGCAGCGACTCCAAGGCGGCGCTGGCAGCCATCAAGTCCGACTCTCAAAACGCACGGGAGGATCTTGTGTGTGAGATCGCGACAACCACCCATCAGCTGATCACCCGCGGTACGGAAGTTCGCTTTCAGTGGGTACCAGCGCACGTCTGCCTCTCTGGAAACGAGAAGGCGGATAGAGCAGCAAAAAGAGTAGCCAAAGGAGTTCAGTGACTCCTCGACTGTGACGATGAAAATCGGCCTGGCCGACGTATTATGCGGAACTAAGCAAGCAGGCGTGGAAGCAGTGGGAGAAGGAGTTCCACTCAATGGCCCACGGCCAAGGAGTGGGACGATACCTCTCCCCCCAGGAGTCTTCTTCCCTGGAGAGCCGACCTACATAGCTCGCATCATGCATCGTCTGCACGTGGGCGTCTGGAGATGCATGTGCGTACCGACGAAGTGTGAGTGTGAGATGAGCGTCTCGTTTCACCACGTGATGTTCTCCTGCACCTCATGTTCAGACACTTCCAGCCTCTGACTGGGAAACTACGCAGCGTGGGACTGCCCCTGTGTACAAAAAGCCTGGCAGTGTGCGATCAGCGTGAAGGATGGAGCCTCTTACGGGCTGCAGCCAGACTGGTCTACACCTGTCCACTGGCAGCCTACCTGTAGTATGTGGGACCACCGGCTACGTTCAACGCTTTCCCGCAGCTCGGGTTAATCCCGGCGGCGGAGGAAGGGGCGAACGTCTCCGTGTTTCCCGCACCCAGTTTTAGTCTGCTGGACCTGATTCCAGCGACCACCACAAGTGTATGCTTGCATACCCAAGTGTTTTTAGCCGCCTGACTACAGGCCTCGATTTTACTACAAGTGTATTTAAACTACCATGTGCGTCTTCGACGTTTTTAACTGTAAATACTGTGTGTACCGATTGTACATATTACATGTTGGTGCAGCCGCCGACATAACCTTGCAAGGTTTTTCATCTGCAGCCCAGTTTTTAACTGTAAATAGTGGACGACGATCTTTTTAACCGGACCCCTAGCGTGCTGCCCAGTTCTACGAGTGAATGCCCCAGTACAGCCAAGACGACCCAGCACCCTGACCCCAGTATTGATCCGCAGGTGGACACATCTCATCTCTCCCCTCACCCCTCATTCCCCCTTTGTTCCAGCGACCTCATATCCCGATCCAAATATTGATCCGCAAGTGGACCAAGCTTTCTTCGCTCCCCATCCCCCCCGTCTCCCCCATGATCTAACTATGATATATCCAAGTCAAGCTTACTTTATAGATTGTCCCTAATATGCTTTTAGCATCTGAGGACATTAAGCAAAAACACAACAACAACAACAACGCTGGGCCCGCCGCGTCATAGTTCAGGAGCTGTGTGAGAGTCGAGGTGCACGTCCTGGGCTGTCCGTCCTAACAAGCCTTCTCAGTGGTTTCCGTGGACGTAAAGAATTATTGAACCGTGCTTCGGCATTGGTCACAACTTGTCCCTAATATGTCAACTGACATCTGAGGACATTACTGGCAACACTTTTCACCGCCGCGTCCTCTTTCCCCCAGTGTCCCTGCAGTAGCAGGTCGTTAGTATAGTTCGAGCTGCTGCCTATGCCATCTGATTCAGGGGAGAGCCTACACTGTTTCCTGGCTGGTGCAAATAAAAGTTATGTTATAGCATCCTCTGACTTGTGACTCTTCATTCATGCTTCCAACCTGCTTCCCTCACTCCTCACCCCGCTCCCCTACTGACAAACCTGGCGCTGGCGAGCAGGATTGGAAGTAGAAGACTCACACACCGACCAGGAAACAGTGTAGCGGAGCTGTCTGGAGGCACCGGCAGAGTGTAGAGGAGCTGTCAGGAGGTACTGGGGCAGTGTAGAGGAGCTGTCGGGAGGCACCGGCAGAGTGTAGAGGTGCTGTCGGGAGGCACTGAGGCAGTTCGAGGGGACCTGACCACCAAGCTTCACCTACATTGATGGCTGATTTACAACTACAGCAACAAGATCCAGTCTTTGGCCCGGTGCTCGCAGCCTGGCCAGCCAAGCCCTCCAACATGAAGGAACGCTCCACGCGGGCGTTGGTGCAGCAGTACCCTCGACGGTTCCTGAAGAATGGGATCCTCCGTCGTGGGCAGGCTGACCAACGTCGTGGTACCCTTGAGCAGCTGCTTCTGCCCAGCTCACTTCGGCCCGAGATGTCCAAGAAAAGTCAGGGACTACATCAGCAGCTGCGAGAGATGCACTGTGGTGCCATGCTTTAGGAAAAAGGAAGGGGATATGATGCTTGGTATGGTCGTTCGGTAATGCCTTGTGTTTGTATGTCCTTAACTTGTTCAAACTTAGTGGCATCGGTTTAGATTTAGCATGTAACTTAAACTGTCTTGCTATTTCTAGTGTATACCTTGCATGGCAGTAGGCCATTATGATTTAGCTTGTTTCCTTTTGCCGCATGGACCTGTAGTGTGTTAATTGTTGATGCCGTTTTCTTGAATTGGGGTAAATGTACGTAAGTTGCATACTTGCTTTTGATTATGTGGATTGGATGTGGCATCTATTGAGTATGGATTGTTCTGGTAGTCATGCTCAAGAGACGTTGAGGTATCAATTATACGTTGATTAACCTCGGGAAAGTTGCTTGGTACAAGCAACAGGGCGAATCAAGATTGATTGTATCTGTGTTGCATTTTGTATATATGTGGATTTATATGCAAATGGTTATCCGCCTTATACAGTCGATTAGGGTTCTCAGTGAGTTCTACATCTCTGTTAGTTGATTGTTATTCCATATCTGCCACAACTTCCATTTTTTATTTTCCTGAGCGGTGTGGTGACCCTAGTGTATATTTATTTCATCATGATCGAACGTTGATGGCTTGACCGCTAATCTGGTATTACTTAATAGCATTATATATGTTCATTTGAGTAGTAACGGGACAGGGTCCACATCAGCGTCACTGAGCGTTGTGCTGTCTGTGAGTGAGAGTTATGTTTACTACGAGTATACGCGTTAACCTTTCTCGCTAGAGAAATGCACACACGAAAATACAGGGCATAATATGTATTTTCGTGTGTGCATTTCTCTAGCGAGACGTTTTATCGTACCACGGGGCCTTCACATGGTATTGAAATCATGGCTTGAGATGGCAGACATCACTTGTGTGCCGTTCATGTGGTAAATGACATGCAATGTCACGTGTAGTATTCGATTTTTGCAATGTGTGCTGTGTTTATGTTATATTTTTTTCGAACATGTTGTTTTGAGGTCTTGTAAAGCCAGTTGTGGAACGTCCTCCATTTTTATATCCCAGATGGCAGTAGGTTTCTGAAATGCAATAAGAACACATGTTTCTTTCGGAGTTTTCATCATTAACATGAAGGAATCCTCTTTTTCATCCTTTTGTTCTGTTTCAAGCAATGCGTTCTGGGTCTGTCTGGTTTACTTGGCTTAAATGCAGTAATCATTTTGACCCTTTATTGCAATGCAATCATTGTTTGGTCTTTGGAGATGTTTTGTGTAGTTAGCCAGGCCTTCACTAGTATGTTGGCAAAAAGGGGTACAGTTTTTGTGCGTGGATATATTGGGTACCACTTTCATGGTTTGTTAAGTCAACTCTTAGTTGCCCTACTCCTTTTGTTTATTGCTATGTGATTAAACAGCGAGGACGCTAGTTATGACTGAGTAGGGGGGGGGATGTAACCGAGTGTATTGTATGTGTTTCGGGCTATGACCCTTTAATCTTTTCTTTCCTGTCGTCCTGTCCTTTTCCTTTTTGACTGGGTAGGAGTTTTATGGGCCCAATTATCTAAAGTGTTAAAACTTGAGCTGTGTGAGAGTCGAGGTGGCATAGTTCAGCAGCTGTGTGAGAGTCGAGGTGGCCGTCCTGAGCTGTCCGTCCTAACGAGCCTTCTGGTTTCCGTGGACGTAAAGAATTATTGCACCGTGCTTCGGCATTGGTCACAACTTGTCCCTAATATGTCAACTGACATCTGAGGACATTAAGCATCATTTCATCTTCATCATCACCGCCGCGTCCTCTTTCCCCCAGTGTCCCTGCAGTAGCAGGTCGTCAGTTAGTAATAGTTCGAGCTGCTGCCTATGCATCTGATTCAGATTTCCTGGCTGGTGCAAATAAAAGTTATGTTATAGCAACCTCTGACTTGTGACTCTTCATTCATGTTTCCAACCTGCTTCCCTCACTCCCCACCCCGCTCCCCTATATATATATATATATATATATATATATATATATATATATATATATATATAGAGAGAGAGAGAGAGAGAGAGAGAGAGAGAGAGAGAGAGAGAGAGAGAGAGAGAGAGGTGTGTCAGTGTGTGTGTGTGTGTGTTGTAAACCAGTGCCGCGGCTTGGAATTTGACTGTGCCGTTATTACTGATTAAAACACAACTGTCACAGTGCCTCAGCCTCAGTGTTCAGTCAGTCGTAACTGAATCAGTGCCGGGATGGCTATGTAGGCCTAATGCCATTTCTCTTTCCAGTTTCACTGACTGATCCAACCAACCTGAGATTCCGGCCAGCTATGTCACTCAGTGACGTTAAAATCCAAATCGGATGCACCAACCGCTGTTTTATACGTTCTGCACACTAAATCATATCGCGTGTATGTGATATACTTTTAGTAATAATACTAATAATGTGCACTCATCATGCGCTCATCAACGCCCTGAGTGCTCAGTTGACATGATACATATTAATCTAAATATGTTATTCTATACACACGTAGAGCACAGTCCCACCAAAACAACCCACACTGACAAAGCAAGATGATACGGAAAGACAACCCCCCCCCCCCCCCCCAACACACACAAAAACCACTGTCTTGACTATGCAGACCTGCATCTCTGGCGTAAAGACCTGGATGGCACAAAACAAACTGAAACTGAATGACCATAAGACAGAGGCTCTTCTCATCAAGTCAAATAGATCCGCTGTCATGTTTTTCCTGGCGCTCAGCCCATTTCTCTATTCCGTTCACGACCTGTGCTCGCAGCCTTGATTTCATGATTTCAGATAACGTATGACTCTTGAAGAAGGGCGTAGCTGTCGGGTTGGTTTGTAAACGGCTTCAAGTTAAAGAGTTCAGTCAGTGAAGTAGCCAGGAGCGGTTGAGTCAGCTTAGGCAGTTATAGCACAGAGAAGTGAGTTTGTACTGTATTCGTGAATCAGTGCGGGCAGCCAATGGAGACTGAAGCAAAATGAGGAGAGATATGGTCAGTTGTTTGGAACGGCTCACGACAAGGTGAGCAGCGTTGTCAATGAACTTTTTGTAGTTTGCTGAAGAGATACTGAGGACAGCCAGACTGACAGGAGAGAACTGCAGTAGTCAAGACGCGAAAGAACAGAGCAGAGACAAGTATGTTTGTGGTATCTGTAGTGACAGAAGATGATGGATGGAACTAAAGCGACGGAGTTCAAAATCAGCTGAGTGTACCAGCTTGGAGATGTGAATTTTCACGGTCAAGTGACAATCAAGTGTAACACCAAAAATTTTGACAGTTACGTCAGACATAGGTAGACCTAAAGATGCACTACCTATAGTCATAGACTGGTAGACTGGGGGGGGGGGGGGGGGAGAGAGAGAGAGAGAGAGAGAGAGAGAGAGAGAGAGAGAGAGAGAGAGAGAGAGAGAGAGAGAGAGAGAGAGAGAGAGACTCTACCAGAGTATACTTGTCGTTAAGTTTAAGTTTGTTGAGTCACTGTCATCCAGGTTTTGACGTCATCAATACTCTTCTGCGTGGAGAGGAGGACATCGGGGAGTTGAGGGGGTGCAGATGTCTCAGTGGAGTCGAGTCATCGGTGTAGGGCAGAGTGACGGACGGAAGTGACGGGCCGAGTTCTTTTTAATGACAGTGGAAAGAGAAGCTGTGTAAAAAACAAGGAGTACAGGTCGAAGAATACAATATTATGACTATATGATTATTATTTTTGAGGTTTAAATTTTTAGTTTTGATTTGTTTTGTATTGTTATTGTTGTTGTTTTTATCTTGTAAAGCGCGATGTGCTCACCCTTGTCAGTCGGTGAGATACCGCGCTATAGCTATTATTATTATTAGCCTGATGTTTGTGTACTAACGTTAGGTTCCTATCAGTCGAACTTGAATGAGCATGGCTGAATCACACACCATTATTTAATTGTATTGATCTATAAGTCTTTCCTTTATGTAATTAGTACATAAAGATAAATACGTTGGAATCTTGCGAACATTCTGCAAACTGAAGTACATCGTATATCGCAAGTATAATATAGTTCAAGTTTTAAGTGTGGCGCTGTTTTCCCCCACCCCCTCCCCACCGCCGGAGACCGTGCAGATGATCATGACGTCAGTTAGAGGCAACGCGCGAGCCGCTAGCATTTTCGATGGCTTGAGTATGTGCTGCTAGCGCTACGGCGGCATCATCCTCTACTTTGACCCCCCCCCCTCCCCCCCCGCCCGCCCCCCCCCCTCCCCCCACCCCGGACCTTGCCCGGACCAGGGCCGCCGAGGCTTTCTCGCGGTCGAGCTCTCCTTTCATGACTTAATTTCTGTCTGCATCATTGTATCTTTGCACGGGAATCCTGCAGCGTTAGCAAGGACAAATTGCAAAGCAACGCCCTTGCCTAAACATGATCTTATGCATGCAACTGAGTGTTAAAGATCAATAACCTTTCAGTCCCCCTGTGCGTGCATTGTAGGTGACTGAATAGACTAAACCAGCTGAAATCATCGGACCTGACGCATCAGCGACTCCGACTGGTCGTGAAGAATTAGATACCTGATTTTATTCATTACACCAAAGATTGTTCAGCTAAAGCATATACGGTCTTTGATTACACTGAGATGGGCTGGTGGCAGTCGTATCACAACGCAACTCTAGTAGATTGTGTCGTCCCCCGTAGTCCTGGGACTCGACAGTGAAGAGCTGGGCCGGGAACAAACCGGTACCGGGGTCACAAGCAGCCTGCTAATATCCGCGTTCCGAAATGTTCAGCCGGAGCTCCCGTTACAGCGAGACCCAGCCGGAGCAGGCAGAAGCAAAACGTCGATCCGCGTAAACTACACTGATTTACGTCAAATGTAGGTATTGCACATCTAACAGATCATAATGGTTGGAACGGGGGAGCTTTCCTGTGTCCTGTGGTGTAAATTTCATGACACCTGCTTTCTTGTACACCTCACAATCAACATTTTCATTTTTGATTTCGGCTTTTTGCAGGCAAAACTGCACTTTCTTCAAAAGCGACAGCAAAACGCTATCACTTGGAGCATTTTTGTTATTGTCACTATGTTATTAAATATCTCATGCGTGATATGATAAACTATCACTGTTTAAGAGTTCTTAGAAGTCACGTTAGAAGGATAGGAAAACATTCGCCCGGTTTTTCTGTGTTCCGAACTAGAGTGCATGGCTGTTCCGATGCTGAGCCATGCCGTGGTTCCAATCCAGAGCACCGTCGTGTCGATTTTTCTTCTTGGCAATTAGTATAATCCATGCCAGACAGGTTATCAACGAGGTCTGAAGATTCCGTCTTATAGATGGAGTAGAACAGCGCATGTACGTCAATCTTATCGAACTGCTAGGTCCATTTTTGCTGAGTGGATATATTACACCTCATCGAAACAAAGACATCTCCTCGGGTCATGTTGAGTAAAAAGTGAATAACAAACAACGAACTTTGCAACAAATTCCCACGCTGAGCATGAACCATAGAAAAATGCAATACCTTTGAGTGTTTGTGACGTGATTAGCAAATTAATTGATAATAACAAGAGGATCAGGCGTGCTTTTTCTTTTTTTAAATGTATAAGTCATTCTTTACAAAACAATTAATCACAACTATTTCAGTTCTTCAAGAGGATTAGATCTCGGCAAATAGCTCTCTCTCTCTGCAAATATATATCTATATATATATATATCTATATATCTATATATATATATATATCTGTCTCTCCTCCCCCTCCCCTCTCTCTGCACCCCCTCCTCTCTAAAATAGATATATGTATTCATCTTTCATAGTTATATCACAAGTCTGAGTTAGTTCTTGCACTGTCAGGCCCCACATAGTCCAGCAAAGGCGCACATGGAGTGCGACAGCATTTCAAGACATATGAAAAAAAGATACTGCCACATATATGGCTTGGTATTGATGTAGAGTAAAGCAGTACATCTCGTGCCATTTTGGTGCCTGCAGATGGCATCGTGACATTGCCAAAAACAGGACATTTTTTGTTGGTTTTGTTTTGGGCATTGTGTATGAACTGTTAGAATGAAGATCTTTTGAACAAATTTACAATGGCCGCAAACCGAATTTTGCTATGTAAATGCGTTTTGACTGCGACTTGTTACAGGTGAGATGGGCTACGTTTAATGTCTTTAAATAAGTTTGAAATAATCTGCTGATCAGCATCATTACCAATTCTTGCGTCGATGACCATAATCACGTAGGTAACACAACAGGCTTCGATACTTTGAGCGCAGTAGCGAATGGGCTGCAGCAGGCTACTCAGATGTGTGTGACAAGATTTCAGTTATTTTTGGTGTAATTTGTGTTTTTTCACTAATTGTGTGGTCAATATTGTCAGTTGTCAAGGTGCACTCACGAACACATGCACGCACGCGGGCGCGCGCGCACACACACACACGATCGCACGCACGCACGCACGCACGCACGCACGCACGCACGCACGCACGCACGCACGCACGCACGCACGCACGCACGCACGCACGCACACACACACACACACACATACAAACGCACGCACACATTTTAGATTAATAATTTTTTCACGGCGAACCATGCCAACGTTCCATCGACTGATTGGTTAAAATAAATAATGTAAACGGTCTTCGTCTCCTCTACGTAGTAGGCCTATGCTATATAACTGTGTATACCACACACACGAAGGAACACACACACACACACACACACACACACACACACACACACACACACACACCACACACACACACACACACACACACACACACACACACACACACACACACACACATTGTGTAGTGGTTGCGCGCACGCACGTGAGTGTATGTGTGTGTGGTTGCGTGCAGCATGCGTGTGTGCATGCGTGCATGCGTGCATGCGTGCGTGTGTGTGTGTGTGTGTGTGTGTGTGTGTGTGTGTGTGTTGTGTGTGTGTGTGTGTGTGTGTGTGTGTGTGTGTGTGTGTGTGTGTGTGAATTAACGGAAGGGCGACATATGGCTACAGAAAAACGTCGGGTTTCTCCCGCAAATAAATTCGCAGTACGCTGGTAAATCTGAAATAAAAGCTCACGTGCCAGTGCCGAAACGAAACAAGAAGAAGACAAAAAAATCCGCTAAATATTATACTTTGGAAATCACGAATAAGAAATATGTAGCAAATAAGAAAGATAATACCCATCAAGTATCATTCGCGTTTTAAAGAGGAAAAAACAAACAAAAAAACTCGAAGTAAGTCATCATACCCTTTTTGATCAAAGTGTTCAATTGAAAATTGTGGCTAAAGTCCACTACAATACTGCAAGAACCAATGGGGGCTAGAGATGTCTTTATCCCAACCACCAAACCAAATTATAACATGATTTGTACTTTTTCAGTCACATAGCTTCTCGTGCTACTTTGTTACAGCTACTGCAAAGGGATCTGTTGCGGTTGTCACACCGAAGCTTGACATACGACTGTTCGGACTGAACTAAAACGAAGATCATGTGGCAGTGAAGTAGCTAAGAAAGGCATTTCTTGCTATGACGCCTCAGCTGATTCCTGTATGTGAAACGTACGAGGCACTTGTTGCAGGGGTAAGGAAGACTGCCGCCATGCGTGCGTGCATGGTCTTCAGGACTTACTCTACTTTTGAAAACTTTCCCGCAGTGACCGGGCCTTTACCGTGCATGAATACCTCCCTAGCTCAAGGCTTCTCCTGTGTGTAAATAATGTTTTGCACGTCTCACACTTAAAGGGTTTTATCTTCAGATGAACACTGTTCGTATGAGAATGTAGATCATCAGACATGGTAAATTTCTTATCACACCGTGAACAAGGGAAACGAGGTCCATCATCCAGTTTGTGGGGTTGCTTCCTGAGGCGGACCAGATTCCTTTTCTGCACATATGATTTTCCGCATTCTCAGTGGGCAGAGATATATTTATATATCGCTCGACAGGCATTTATTTTTGCGGAGTAGAAGTCATCAATGGATAGCCAGTTGTGTCCACTTCCACCTCGGCAGAAACACCCATTACACTCCACTCAGTCACTGCAGACATATCCATCTGTAACGGCATGGAATCTTCAGACCTCATAAGTAACCCGTCTGGCATGACTTAAGTTAATTGTCAAAAGGAACGATCTCCACGAAGGTGCTCTGGATCGGAACACGGCACGGCTCAGCATCGGAACAGCCATGCACTCTGGTTCGGAACACAGAAAAACCGGGCGAGTGTTTTCCTATCCTTCTATCGCGACTTCTAACTACTCTTAGACAGTGATAGTCCATCATATCACGCATGGGATATTTAACAACATAGTGACAGTAACCAAAATGCACCAAGTGACTGCGTTCTCCTGTCGATTTTGAAGAAAGTGCAATTTTGCCTGCAAAAGGCCGAAATTAAAAATGAAAATGTTGATTGTGAGGTGTACAAGAAACCTGATGTCATGAAATTTATATCACAGGATACGGAAAAGCTTCACCGTTCCAACCATGATGATCTGTTAGATGTGCAATGCCTACATTCGACGTAAATCAATGTAGTTTACGCGGGTCGACGTTTTGCTTCTGCCTGCTCCGGCTGGGTCTCGCTGTAACGGGAGCTCCGGTTGAACATTTCGGAACGCGGATACACAGTGTGATTACTGACTCTTGACTTTAAACACACACACGCGCGCGCCCACGCACGCACGCGCGCACCCCCCCCCCCCCACAAAAAAACAACAACAACCTAATTCGCAAAGGGCCGACTGACGAAGTTTACAAGTCCTTAACGGCCTATCTGGCGTTAATATTTGCGTGGCGGATTATGTTAAGCCGGAGGAGAAGGGATAGAGAGAGGGGAGGGAGGACGGAGAGAGTGAGGAAGCGCTAGAGAGAGAGAGAGAGAGAGAGAGAGGAGAGAGAGAGAGAGAGAGAGAGAGAGAGAGGGAGAGAGAGAGAGAGGGAGAGAGAGAGAGAGAGGTGTATTGATAATGTTCAGTCAGTACAGCACGGAGTGCCGAGCGACGCTGAGGGAGTGGCCGTCTTGTGCAAAAGAGGGCTGCGCGCACCGTCTGCAGCACGAACATCGCTACCAGCGTACCGTCCAGTTGCACACCCGGACCACGCCCGAAAATCAAACTGTAGCATGCGCTGACGATCGACTCGTCCTTGCCTAATCATTATGCTCCAATCACGATTCATAAAATCCCCTCAAATCGAAGAAAGGCGTTCT
>JABMCL010002541.1:30000-35000 GCA_018857735.1 Alviniconcha marisindica | reverse complement strand
TCTTTCCGTCTTGCAACAGAGTGGAATATATGAAGCCAGGCTTGTGTTTTGATCGTACGTGTTTCGCTTTAATGTGCAAGTTTTAAAGTTAAGCAGCCTTTTAGAAACAATGCACAGATGTTCAAACCTGAATAAACTACTTCCACAAAATCTCTGCAGGGGCTAGGGGGCTTATTCATTGATCTACCTCCATTCAACATGCAGTCAATTTCACGAGTACTCTACATCGCGTTAGGACACGTGAGAAACATGCCTGATGTGAGTAAATATTACTAGTTTTGCCAGTATACGAGTGAAACAATTTCTGTTCAGGGACCGTTAAACTGATAGCACTGGATGGCAAAGCCTTGGTTTACCCCAGCAGGCTATACAGTTTCAAGTATCTGAATGCTGCCAGCAGGCTCTTTGCCAAGTACACCGACAAACAGCTAGGAAATGCCAAAGATATCCACAAAAGTGATCTTCCACAGTTCGACAGCTCATTAGCGACTTTTTGAAATCGTTACGTCTGACTTTATATGATGAAAATATGAAACGCGTTAGACTCTTCATTTCTTAAAGTTGCTTAAGTTTCTGGCTTGAGTGTATGACCGTGTCAATATTACGCATCCAAAAAAACACGACAGCCTGAATACGACATAGCAAGTTATGTAGACGTAGCCTCCCTCTGATACCATGCAGCGGCTTTCAGATTTGCTAGTAGACCCATGTGCCACATACGATCGAACGCCTTTGAAATATTAAAGCAAAGTGCTTGTGTGGTATCGTGGTAGCTAACACTACTTCACTCTATCCAACGACTGATAATCTGACAAGCTGGGGTGGGGTCGTCTGAAATAAACTGTCCTAGATTGCGACAGATCGAGTGACGTCTGTAATCGCCCACCTGTTTATGAATGTACTTATTAAACATTTTCCCAAGTCAGCTCAGTAAAGAACTAGGAGGGAAGTTAGAACAAAATTAATTTCCTTTGCTCCTTTTTTGTTTTCGACCAGTTTAAACTCGCGTCAGGGAGCATTTTTCCGGAGAGAAAGAAACGCACGCTATCATCAGGGAGCTATTGAGAAGTTGAGTAGACAGGCTCCGATAAACAATAAAAATAGAAATTTCAAGTCTACAGTGTCCTACATAGAAAAAAGATTAACAGCCCGGCACAAAGCAGTACAAAACAATAATCACAACATGCTGTAACATGAGGCTAAAAAAAAAAAAAAAAAAAAATCTAAGAAAGAATAGGTAGTATAAAATAATCAATATAATATGAAAATTATAAATATAAATTTATTCGGGGTGGGGTTCAGAGGAGGGAAGCCGATGGGAGGAGGAGGGGGGCGGGGGTGGGGGTGGGGGTGGGTGGGTGGGGTGGGGAGGTGGGCGTACACTGATGGTTCAGCCGCCAAAAACCAGTCAGGGTGGGGCATCACTGTCAAGCAAAGTGCTACCGCCATGCATGAAGACAGTGCTGCCTTATACGGTCTCAGCCTCCAGCTTGACAATGGAGGTGGAAGCAGTCACCAATGCTCTCCGCTGGATTGCCTCAAGAGGTGACAGTCGGGCCTCACATGCCATCATCCTCACATATTCACTGGTCTTGCTACAAAAAATGGAACGGGAAACTCAAACTAGAATGTGCCAATGGTGGACATACACTTTCAGAGTGAAGGAAAATGACTGAGCAGACAGACTGGCAGGCAAAGCAGCCCTGACAAGTGGCTTGCTTCTCGGAAGATCTGAAATGTTGAGGAGCTTGAGACACTACCTGCGGGCACAAAACAAAGGACACCACACCATCGATCGCCTGAGGAGAGAGGCGTGGAAAGAGGACACGGCAGACGATCTTCCTTGAAAGGACGAGAGAGGGCCGCTGTCAATCAGACGAACTTGTTGATTATATAAGCCCACATTGTAACCTTGACCTTGAAGATAGAATCCCATTTTTTTCGCATGACATTCCGGCTCATAGTGGTACACCACAATACATTCTTCCGCAAGTCAGCTGATGTAGACTCGTATGTTAGGGTAGGTTGAAAGTCAATGGTACTAACAGAAATAGTTCTTTTGTGTGCTCGCACGTTACATCATTTTAAGACACCACGTCAACGACCCCCGAAGAAATGACTGTAATTTATTTCGTATCTACTCTCATGTCATCAAACAAGCATTAAAAATAAGGTGAAATGTGGTTATCTACCAAGCAGACGAAAAAAAGAAAGTTCGTTAGTTTCTGTTGTGAACAAGTCACGATACCGTGATACGCACCCAGAAGACACCATCAGTAACGTGCGAGACACTGATTATCTTTCCTTTGTTTGGATTGTTAGTAGGAAGCAACTGGCTATAAATATCATTCGTAATTAAGAACCAGCCACCTTATTTCTCACGAAATCTGTTTTTATTCAGTCACGAATGATTTCAAGGAAATATCTGCTATCAGCTAACATTCCCTTAGCCATGTCACAAATGGCTGCCATGAAAATGTCGCGATTTTTACCAAAAAAGACTCACAGCACAAGAAATAATGATGCATTCACATATTGTGCCATTTCCCTTATTTTTCCAAACACATTACATCAGAAATATAGCGGCAGTTTAAAAAGTTTCATGTTTTAATTTCATTTTTATTTTTTATTTCATTGGAAAAGCGGCACCCTCTTTGGTCCAGTTTTCAGGAGAATGACCCATATACACATTTCATCTCCGCCCTCCGCCCTCGGTTGGTCTCGTTCAACCGGACCCAACACACCAACCTCGGCCACAACTGCGACTCTGCATACGCAGTGCCTGATATGCTAATTACTCCATCTATCATCTCCGCGTGAGCGGAAAAAACTTGCTGAAAGATGTTTTCAGTCTTATACATGCTTTCAGTTTCCTACAGTCTTAAACAGTTTGCTTCAAACGTGCAACCGGCGCTCGGATTGTTCTCTCTCAGTCTTGTACAACTGCCACCAAAAGCTTGTTTTCAACAACAACGACAAAATATATATTTTATGCCCTGCCGCCTCTTTATCCGCTTTCCAGTTTGCTTTGAAGTTTCAACGAGCCAAGAGAATATCTTCTTCTCATTGATATAATATTTTATTTGTGGCATGCTCCAGATGTTCCAGCAACGATCATCTCCTCTCGGAGGCCCCACTCGCACTGCAAGCACTTTCGATCGTTGCAAATACTCGAACAGTTCGGACGACACACTGAAGTGTATCCGCCCCTAAACAACCGCCCCGAACAAACATCTGTCTTTAACCCACCTAGTTAGGGAGTACGGAATTTGTATGGTTGTGTGCTGTTTTACAGTTCGTGTTGCCTTGCGTCAGCGGGCGAATGCAAATTGATCGGAAGCTAGTGATGGCACTGAGAAAGGCGTAGCACGGCAGGCTAATTATCCTCAGATAATAATACCACGCAGATATCAACTTATGCACGTGGAGTGTCTGCCATACACACACACACACACACACACATACACACGCACACGCGCGCGCGCGCGAACGCGCGAACGCACGCACGCACGCACCCACGCACACACGCTCGCTCACACCACACACACACACACACACACACACACACACACACACACCACACACACACACACACACACACACACACACACACACACACACACACACACACACACACACACACACACACACACACATCAGTTCTCTTTACTCATTTTTCTCCCACCTCGATTGAAATCTCTGGCAAGAAAACACAATGATCAACTTGATTTTTTTGACGCTGTTGTGACCCTAAAATTTAAGGTCATTTAAAGCTTGAAAAAGTGTGTGTGTGTGGTGGTGGAGGCGGGGGGGGGGGGGGGGGGGGGGGGGGGGGCGCTGGTTGCATTTCATTCTGCCACGTTACTCAAAAAGCGTTGCTGGACTCGATATTAACGCCATAGAACGGGCGCTGTTTAGTCTAATGTTCTCAGTCATGCTATGTCAGAGATGGCGACATTGGAATCGGCATAAGACACCGAACTGACGCGGGAAGTCTGTTCAACCTGAGGAGGCTTTAGGCAAAAACCAGGCTCACGACATATCATCTGAGATTTTCTGCTCGCTGACGACTGCGCCCTCAACGCTGGATCAGGAGCTGACATGCAATACAGCGTCGTAACTCTGTTGCCAGCATCAACTTTGGCCTTCTTTGGTACCACGAAGTCTGAAACAATTCACCAGCCAGGGAAACCATACGTTGAGCCCAACATCACTGCCAACAGCCAAAGATTGAACGTGGTTAACTGATTCACCTATCTAGGCAGTATGTTGTCCCAGAATGTCGTCAACGACGATGAAGTCAATACCGGGATCGCAAAAGCAAAGGCAGCCTTCGGCAGACTATAAGCACTAACGTCTAAAGCGGAAGAGGCATTAGTCTACAGATGCTGAAGCTGAACATGGCGGTAGCACTTTTTTCTTTTTTTCGTCCACAGAAGCCACATACGGCTTATTAGGGCCGGGGAGGTGGGGAAGTGGGGGAGTGGGGTGGGGGCGCGGGGGGGTGGGGGTGGGGGGTGTTACCTATAAATAGCTCGTCCCTGCGCTCCGACCCGTAAAGAAGCGACAGTCGATGACCGCCAGAACAATATATGTTAAGGAGGTGTGTACTCCGCAACTTGCTTTTTCAACAGCAGTGCGAAACCGAGTCACAAAGACAGTGTCCGAAAAAGCAACTGTTGAGGAACAACTCAGCAGCAAGACAGTCCACCCAGCTAAGAGAGCCCAGCTCCAAATCCTTCTTCAGCCCAGGAAGGTAAGGTGGTAGTACTGACCCCCCCCCCCCCCCACCCCCCCCCCCCACTTTTCTATGCCAGTGAACATGCGGACAGTCGCGTACCAACGTCACGCAAAGAAACTGTCACTAGTCCATACCACAACCAGTCTCAGAAGACTACTCAACATTAAGAGGCAGGACGAGATCTCGGACACTGAATTCTTTGCCCAGGCAGACCTGAATTCACAGCATCCGCATCATCCTGATGCAGTCTCAGCCACGT
>JABMCL010002541.1:0-25000 GCA_018857735.1 Alviniconcha marisindica | reverse complement strand
CTGAATTTATGTGCTTGATTATTAATCATTTTGTCACATTTACCATCATGTATTATAGTAACCTACAGGTAAACTACATGGTTACTGTATTTATTAGATAATTACTGTTGTTTAGACTTTACATTTGCTTTCATGCTCTAAATGTTTTGTTTGCTTGTGTCTTTTCCAACACAGACACTGTTTCCTGGTTGGTGTGCAAATAAAATTTATGTTATAGCAACCTGACTTGTGACTCTTCATCCATGCTTCCAACCTCAGTGCTTCCCTCACTCCCCACCCAGCTCCCCTACACACTGATGATTTTCATTTCACACTGACAAAGAAAAAAAGAAAAAAGAAGAAGAAGAAAAAGAAAGAAGAAAAAAAAAAGGGGGGGGGGGGGGGGGCAAATTTCGTAATAAATCGATTTTTTTTAAAGCAATGGTGACACTAGAAGATAGCATGTGCACTCAGTAACACTGACTCAAACCGCGATGACTGACTGAAACGACCGATTAGCTGACCGTCTAGTATTTGGTTTCACGAGTGCTGAAGTGTAGTCGAATGGTTGGTTTACGCAGAAAATTTGCGCATATGTTTTGTTGTTTAATTAAAATCGGCGCTGGTTTTGACCAGTCTCATGCTATCACTGCCAGAGTTAAAACAACAAACAAACAGACAAAACCCTTACAAACACACACACCAAACACTGCCTGTGTCGCCGAACCGCCGAGCCGCAGTAAACTGACGACGGACACTGACACTCGTGACCAAGTGTAACTGAGACATAATTATGCGCTCTGTTAGGAGGACGGAGCCGAAAATAATAACTAAAAGCGAAACTACAAAAGCGTGTCAGTTTTAATGGAATGGACTGCCGGACCCGGCACTTTCATAAGTCATTTAATAATCATTGGACTCGAGTCAAGTTCCGCAGTAACTTTGGTTATGACTATAAATATCAAAGACCGTATCAGTAACTACACTGACAAAGATCACGATCGGCTGCTCTAGCAAAAAAAGAAAGAAAAAAAGAAAAAAAAAAAAAAGAAAAAAAAAAGCGGATGTCATGTGTGCCGTCTGGCTAATGGATCCAAAGTCAGAATGATGATCTCTGCCTAGGTTGCGCCGAACAGGGTCATAGGTCATAGGGTCAGGGTTGCTGTGGAGCAGTGTAATGTGGTCAAAGAGTTTCTGGTACAGGCTCTGACCCAGAGGTCGCTGTAGACACGCTTCCGTTAGATCAAGCTGGAAATCACAGTCGGATTGCGAAACCGAAATGCTTCTTCAGTTTTGGACTGACACTTCAATGGCCACCAGCCCAGCTGAACCTGTCAACTCGGTAAAGGTGTACTGCGCCATATATGACACACATGTATGGCATAATATATGAATACTGTTAGCTGAAGGTGGTCTATTTTCGTTTTCTAAGGTCTCTCCGTAAACTGCGTAGCCTGTTAGAATCGGCTTCACAGGGGACGTTGTAGGACGTTGCTGGTTTAGCAAAGTGGAATCTGGGGAACTCTTTGTTATGGTTTCATCGATTTTTCTTTCTAAGCGACTCCATTCGTCACTTTGGGCGATTCTGTCACTCGCTGTCGAAGAAGATCGGGGGCAGAGAAGCAAATCATGCCCAGCTCATTTGTTTTGTTATTGTGTATGATTTTTTCTTTTCTTCACTACTTGGTATTTCGGTTTTTGCTGAATTCAGTGAATATCCGGAATCCAGGTTGTGGTCTCCCATCGTCACGAATTCAGTTGTTGATAGAGGATGGTCATGATATCCGTCAGCGCTGTCGTGCTATCAAGTATCATTGCTAATGCTGTGTTCCTAGATCAGGAAACTCAAACAGCCTCTCAAAACACGTTTATAAATTATTTGCCCAACACGTAATTCTATGATCACGTTAACAATAATAGTAACTAACAATATACTTGAAATAATAAGTTAAGTTGTTTGTCCTCATACATTTAAAGCACAACCAAGAACTGTAACTTAAGTGTAAGTGGTGTACTATCAGAACAATTCAAGGTCATGAAACATACACATCACACACACACACACACAACACACACACACACACACACACACACACACACACACTCACACACACTCTTATGAGATAAAAACAACCTAGAATAAAGGATTAATTTTGTTTTGAAATATATGCCATTTTCTTCATTCAGTATATTATTGATCATATTAGTATTACTAATAGTTTAAAAATAGTTTTGTGTGTGTGATAATTAATGGGACTGGATATATATACAAAACACCACCAAGTGTTACAGCTGGCTGAAAACCCACCACAGCCTTTGTTTTTTTTTCTGTCCTTGTAAAGTGAGCACAGTCATATAGTTCTCAACATGTCAAACAACACTGAGGTTATGACAGTTGACAGTAGATTTGTGCTGCACAGTGCAGGAAGCAAGTATGCAGCAGTAAATGTAGATCTATGAAACTCCCAGGCCAGTTAAGAGAAATATCAAGGGGAGAAACGGATGATGTACAGTCTGGCATATCTTCTTTCTGACAATAATTTGACAGGAATGTTCATCTAATAGTTTTCAAATAAAAGTTTCTTGAATTTTGGAATTATCACACAGGGCTTCTGGAATGATGACTGATGGTTCAGATTTTTTTTATTTTTTTTCATGTCAGTTACTGGCAAAAATCAAGTGGTGGCAGTGGTGTGATATGTTTTATTGTGACAGCTAAAAATAGTGGGTTTTGTGCAGTCAGTATGGTAAATGTAACCTTGAGAACTTTTAAAAATTTAATCTTTAGTCTTATCCAGGAATATTTATAATAATATATTTATTTTTACAAGAAACAACGGATGCAACATTACTGGCTTTGTAGTTTGTAACTTAATCAAGTTAATCACTTAATGTAAGCTTAATTCTAAACACTGAGCATACTCTTGTACTAATGTTTGTACTTGTATTATTGTAAACAAAGAGATAACAATTGCTGATCAAGAGGAAAGCCCCATTTTTTCATCTATCACAGATTACCTGAGTTTCTCCCCAGTTTGATGTCATTCAGGGAATGGTACAGATCTTTCTCCATCCTCTTAATAATAATAATAATTAATAATAATGTAGATTTATCATGAGCTCATCAATGCCCTGAGTGCTCACATCATACATATTAACCTAAATACAATATTCTCTATGTACGTAGAGGACAGTCCTAACAAAACAAATTACATAAGGCATTATATGGACACACACACACACAGACACAGACACACACACACACACACACACACACACACACACACACACACACACACACACACACACACACACACACACACACACAAAATGACTGTAGCAGAAACTGGGTATTGATATTAGTTGGGGCGGAAATACTGTGAGAAGAGGAAGGTTTTCAGTTTGGTGATTTGGGTACCATAACCATGTGTCCATGTTACATAACCCCCATGCACATGTGTTCATCATTGTTGACAAGTCACTGTTTGTTACTCTGAAGATTTGGATCTCTCCAATTATAATTATGGCTAAACAGTTGGAGGGTGGGCTGAATGTGTTTTGTTTGTGTGCTGATTGGCTAATCATCAATTTTATTCAATGTCAGTCAAATTTCAGTGACTCTTTAGTTCAGAAATATTTTGTACATTTAATTGTATCATTTGCTAGTACACTGTGATGACTCTGAAGGTGGTGACAAAGTCAACTTTCTGTGGCATTCCCAGTGGCTTCACTGTTTTACTGTTTAGCTTATTGTGAGTTATAACTGTTTAACTTTACATAATGTCAGTGGCTGGTCCCCTGGCCTGATTCCTTATCTCTGTTAGTGTTACTGTTAATGTTACATCAGTCTGGACTCTGATTTTCATTCCAGGGTCAGGGTTTTTCTTGAGCACTGTGGATAGACTTGGGTTAGGTTTGGCTTTACTGAGATTATCCATTCCTTGCATCCTACATCTACCTGAATTGCAGTGTGCACTTGACTGAAGAAGACTGCCAGGAGAGCTGGGCGGTGAGATGTCGGACAAGACAGCAGGGATCAATCCTGTGGGGCCAGAGGAGCAGGGGCGAGAGAGGAGGAGCTGCTTCCAGCGTGTGAAAGATGTCTTTAGTCTTGTGCCCCAAAATGCCACTCCTCCCAACTGGGGCTTCCTCTGGCTTGTCTTTATTTCCTTGGTGGGTAACTTTGTCCCTTTACAGCTCATGCTCCGCTAACTCAGAGTTTCTGTTTTGTCATTGTAAATTGTTATCTAATAAAGGGTTACCAGATATAAATTGTTATAGGATATGACTGAAGATTGAAACAGATCAAGTAATTACTTCTTGTCCCATCCACATCCTGTTGTATGCAATAACATTAAAAAGCAGAGTCAATTGCAATGAAGAACCTAGGGACTGTAGCATTTACTGCAGGGCATTTACTTCACATACATACAGTGGTACATGTACTACCTCGGTTCACATGGTGGTTCTCTCATTGTCATGGATGAAAGTGAAACAAAACTGTGATAGGCTGCAGGGTGCGTGTATGTGTGATTGGGTGGCATGAAAGCATTTGTGATAGTTATTTTATGGGTGACAGTGTGTATGTGAGAGAAATTCTTCACAGTGACTTGAGTATTATCATGTGAGTATAATTGTGGACAAATGTGTTAGTGTGCACATGCATGTGTATTTTTGTGTGTGATAAGGATCAGGTGACTATATAGCTATGTGCTTAGATGGGTACGTGTACAAACATATATGTAAATGTGCAAAAATGTATGACTTAATTTTTAAGATTAGTGTTAAAAACAACAACAAATGAAGTTGTTTTGATGTATTTTATTGACATATATATATATATATATATATATTTGCTAGTACACTGCGATGACTCTGAAGGTGATGACATATATATATATATATATATATAATAACTTGTTATTTTGAAAGTCTCAAGGACAGTATAATGTCACTAAGATATAGGATATTATATACATGTATAGTGGGTGGGGATGGCTCAGTGACAGAGCAATGGACTTGTGATGAAAAGGTCTTGGGTTGAGTCCTGGCAGGAGCAGTGGGAGAATTTTCTTCTCCAGGGTCATCTTTCTGTGCTGACCCTTATGTTTGCCTTCTCCCTCCTCTGCCCACCCCATATTGAGAATTACTTCACACCCCCCCCCCCCCCCCCCCCACCCTGATATAACCACAGCCACAGTGGTTGACTGGGTGTAAAACACCAAGGTACTTACTTATCCCCTCTTGCAAATCCCACCTCCCCCTTCCCCCTTCACACACACATTCAACGTTCTAGTGTTTCTACCCCAGCTGACTTTGTAAAAACTTTATTTTTATCTTTGTGCTGCACCAGCCCCTCAAAAACTGACAGTAATCTTCAATGTGTTGAAGTTGGTCAGCTATTTATATATGGAAGAAGAAGAAGGACATTGTGTAGTTGGCAAGGGATGGTGACAAGCCAACATGTAGAGACAAACAACCAAACAAGCAAGCATGTATGAACAAAGATCAGATTTTAAAATAGATATGATTAACCATACAAGTACATGTGGATTTATTGAAGGAAGTGTGAGCCGGTTTGGCCTAGCGGTAAGACGTTAGGTTGGTAAGCAGTTGGACCTCAATTTGAATCTGCTTCAGCTCTCCTTTCTCTTCAAAAGTTGTGGTGTGTGGACATTGTCTTGTGATTTTGTCCTTCACAATCAATAAAACATAAAAATGGCTATCGTTGCTGCCCATCTTAATATCAGAGTCATTCTGGTGGTGACAGTGTTGTGACAGATATATAATCTCCCTCTTTCCCCACCTGCATACCCCCTTCCCCAGCTTCTCCCCGTCCCTAATATAGTAATAAGCCTTTTGGTTTTTGTGGATGTTAAGCACCATGTTTACTTACTGAAGGAAGAAACTGTCTCTGTGACATCGCCATTTTATTTTATTGATTAATTTCTTTTGATTTTGTTCACTTTAATTTCAGTTCTCAAGTGCCTTCACACTGACATTCCTGTTTCCATTTTTACCAGAAATGGTTAAGGTATGTTCATAATTGTTATTAACATCTACATAATATAATATGTTTATGACTTTGTGAAGATGCTTTTCTTGGTAGAATGAGCACTGTGTGTGTGTATGTGTGTGTGTATGTGCATGCGTGCGTGTGTGTGTGGTGTGTGTGTGTGTGTGTGTGTGTGTGTGTGTGTGTGTGTGTAGTTGCAGTTTGGTGCTAATGTGGTTGTTGTTGGACTTGTTTAATGCCACATTTTCCCTGGAAGGGTACTGGCAGGGACGGAGGTCATGGAGAATGCTGGAGGTGGAAAAAGGTTGACTGTGTTATAATGCGTAATACACATGCACATGTATACTTATGTTCCAGTATGAAAGGATCAACAAAGGAAAGTAATAACACTCATTCGATAGCCCACATAATGAGGGACACAACAATGGAGACATAATAATAATAGCTCTCATACAGTGCCAAACCCTGTAAAAAAAAAAAAAAAAAAAAAAGGAAGGAAAAAAGATAAGTACTGTAAACACATACGACAACACTCGAACATTCCACACCCAACCACTCACAGTATAATCACACACACACACACACACACACACACACACACACACACACACACACACACACACACACACATCTAGAATAGCTTGCAAATAATAATATTAATTCATATTTGTAAAGCTTAAACCTCTGACATTAAAATAGAGCATGGCGTACTGTACAGAACTTGGGTATAAAATACATGCATGCTGAGACACCACAAATGGAAAATAACAATAATGATGACTACAAGCAATTCAAATCAAGAGAAGCTTAACAGCAAGAGCTATGTTACACCCCCCCCCCCCCCGCACGCACACACACATGCATGCACAATACAAGGTAGATAAGAGCTGAAAGAGTGTTCTCCAGTGAGCGGTGGTAGATACATAGGTCTAGCTTGAATGAAATTAAGAATGTTTTCTGTCATATGGTATACTACACTCCCATTTCAGTGAGTCTGAGTGCCCCTGGAATGGGAGGTGTTCAAACCACTGGGCACATTCTCTGTTTAGAATTTGACCTTGTTGGATTTCATTGGCTTTGTATTGCTTGCATGTCAGGCCAAAGTTACCAAAGGTGAAGGTCTTTGTTTTTGTGTCCTTTGTGATACACCTGATGTGAGTTGAATGCTATACATGCTCTTTGTTGACTGTACAGAAGTACTTTAAACCCCATCCTGCTTCAAGTCCAGTAGGAACGGATTTTATTCTATGTGTCAGTTATTCATATTTCATTACTTGCATGCATATGAATTATAATGTGTAGGTTGTTTGAACTGTAATATTTGACTGCCATTAGTGAATTTGTGTGCAGACATTTGGCTACACAGAAAAGGAAAAGGGCACTTATGTGGGTCTGGTAGCATCCTCTGTGTTCGCTGGCAGAGCAGTGGGCAGGTCTGGAATTTACCTCTTTATCCTCACAGCATACTCCCTCTGTCATTACCTGTATGGTGCGTGCACGAGTGCAAAGTGCACCATTTAAATGTTTGATTTGCTGTTTCACTGCCATCTGCAATGTATGCTATCAGTGTTGCCTCATGTTGCATGGACTCCAAGCGGATGGACCCTAGCCTTCTCAGATTTGAATCCTAATAACTCCTCAGGTGCTTGGAACAGGTGAAAAGAAAATGATCCACAGGAAATGAGATTGTGTTTGAATTTATCATTGGTTCAGTGTTGATTTCATAAGTTGTCAGCATCACTTGTCAGTTGTCATGCTTTTTCTGTGTCTTGCACACTTGCCAGCATTTCAGTTTGATGTGTGTCTACAAAGCGTCTTTGGCATCTTGGGTAGAACACTAAAAGTTCTTTGTTCTCTGGACAGGACACAGAAGACAATTATAGGGTTTTGTTTTGGCAATGTCTTTCTTTTCATTATTCTGTAGTGTGTATCTCTGGAGTGAACTTTTAGAAGACATATTGCAGCATGGGGTTAACGGGGGTTAACTGCATGGGGTTAAAAGGGGTTAACTGCCAAGCTATTTTTTGCTCACTTTGTTATTTTTTGGTAAAATTAGCTGGCTGATGCAAAAACAACAACAACAAAAATGCTGCTACTGAAAAAGAACAACTAAAACAACAGAAATTTATGCAATAGCTTTTTGTTTTTTGAACTGAGAAGGCTAGTTTCTACAACTCTTAACTGGAAGTATGAGCACTTTCGCTTCCTTGCGATTTTAAATATAGCAAAATAGCACTTCCTATCGGTATGTAGTATTTAACAGAACATGTTGATGATGACTTCTCTTTGGATTCTTGGCAGCTTTTTCTGGGGATGGCTTTCAGACTCCAAAGGGAGACGACTGGTGTTACTGATCACCATTGCCCTGAATGGTTTGTTTTCCTTCCTCTTTGGCTTTGTGGGCACACTGGAGTTAGCCATGGCTATTCGCTTCCTGGCTGGACTTTCAAATGGTGAGACTTTGCTAGTTTCTGACTTGCAGAGAAAGAAAACGAGAGTGAGGTGGCCCTGGCAAAGACTTTTACACTGGAATTTTTATTCAACACTGAAATGTGATGTCAAACTTTGCATGATGGTAGTGCTTTGAACTTTACCCAATAATACTAGTGTTGCGGGATCTGTTGCAGTACAAGGCAGCAAACCTTGTTTTTACTTTTTATGAAGCCTAAAGTTGTTGGGAGGAGGAGGAGAGGTGGGTTTTTTAGTGCATTATTTACTGATGGGAACTGTTGTAAATGTACATGAATGTATATCGACCCTGGTATGCATAGATATTGGTCATCTAGGCTGTGAATGTAATTTCAGATTGATGAATGTTTTTCTGTGTCTGTGAATCTTTGATTGTCTCCAGTGCTGACTGAGTCATTTCTGTGTGCAGGTACGGTGGGTGTAGCTAAAACAGTGCTGTATGACGTGTCAGACAATACTAATCAGGCTTTCCATATGTCTGTTATTTCCATTGCATGGGGATCTGGCCTCATTTTGGGGCCTACAGTTGGAGGTGCTTACACACACACACACACACACACACACACACACACATTGTACTGGCATGGCCATGAGTTAAGCAAAATGAAGAAAATGGTACTCTAGCATATTTAATTGCTTTATCAGTTAAAGTTCATTATTTTACCAGTTAAAGTAACAGTAGTTTAAGAAAACTGATGATAAATTGTCAGATCATTGACTTTATGTACTTAGCAAAAGGTGTGCCGACTTCACTGTTTGTTCTCTGAAACTTTCTAGTTAAAACAGCACTTCTTTTTTTTCTTTTCCAGACTGAACCCTGCTGATGATTTGCTTTTAACTGTATTAAAAAAATTGACATCAACTTTTTCTTAAAGATTACTATGTAAAAAAGTCATGTTCCACAAGCTTTTGATCTGACTGCCATGTGGTACTGTGTTGACTGTTATAGTATGATGATTTGAGTCGGATTCCAGCATTCAGATGAATGTAATTTCCTTGTTTGGTTGCAGCTGTATCTGTTTATCATCAGTGAACATGTGCTATTGCTGCTATCCACTGGCCTTTCACTCTGCTGCTATGCTTTAGCTTGTGGGCCAAACCCAGTTGTGACTATGGCCACTCCTCAGACTTTTTGCATGATGCACTTTTTGTGACATTCTGATTGGCTGAAGCTGCTCAAGTAATTGACAGCCCAGAACCCCGCTATTGTCAAGCAGCAGAACAGTGGTTCCATGGAAAGAACATTATGGAGATTTTCCATAAAAAAAATAGACACAGTGAATTTGTATTCTTGTAGGTGAAATCAAGTGAAGTTGTGAACTGTATTAAATACTACAGCTATATTAAGCCTGCATCATCTCTTTTCCAGGGTATTTAGCACTTCCAGCCACCAAGTACCCCAGTATATTTCACTCCCAGGGATTTTTTGCTGACTACCCGTTTATACTTCCCAGTGTGTGCTGCCTCATTGTGTGTGGAATTGTGTTCATCATTGTGTTCATCAAATTTCAAGAGCCAAAATTGGTGCTGTAAGTATTTTTTATCCCTCTTTCTTGATTCAGCCATTTTAAGTTAAGACTCAAGTGTTTATAGTGAAATCTGTATTTTAAAATTGCTGAAAACTGAATTTGAGTTTTTGTTTTTTAAAGCAGAGTATCTCAGATTTCATGCTAGAACTCAGAGCTGTGATATTTTGCTGCTTAACTCTTTCAAGGCTTTCCGCATCTTAAGCAGTACGCTTGACGACGATCCGCGTCTTAAGACGCGGTAAGAATTAAAGATTTTTACCGACTTTCGAGTTGACTGGAGGCAATTATATTACACTAACTGCGTCAATTTCGGACACTTTCGGTAATCCCCCTTAGTCCATGTTGTCTTAGTCTTAGTTACAATACCAATGCCATAAGGCAAATACAGTCATCAAACAACTGAAAATTAATTGTACATACAGTAAAAGCACATGGACAGGAACAGTGTGTTGTTTCTTTGCAGGAACAGAGAATATGAGGTGGCTGTACCAGCAGAAGACAACACTTGTGTGGGTCCAGTGGGCGGAGACTCCAAGACAGTCAACAGCATCAGTACCGTTGCAGCTTCCCAGCCGCTACTAAACAAACTGCCTTCTCTGTCCTCTGCCTCCATCCCATCACAAGTTAAGATGGGCATGTCCCTGGAGACCCTCCACTGCGAGTCAGAAATAATGTACTACTACGCACAGGTGCAGAAGTGTGAAAAGTGATGAAGGCAACTTGTCAGGGGAGAGGATGATGTCCATATCCATGCAAAACTTGAATCCCAGATCAGGACTGCCATTCAGTGATGAGCAGGAGTTGCCCCCTGTAGCTCGTCACCGCAGCTACTCTCATGGTGACCAGTCTTATGCACCTAAATCACTTGGCAGACTGAGCAGAGAGGGTGCTGCTGTTATGGTGAATAACAGAGAAATTGTGGCAGGTTTGGACCAAAACAGTTTAATTTCTGGGGCAGGTCAACCCAAGCAGGACAAGGGGAATGGCGGAAGTGGTACCAATATAAGGCAACCTGATGCCCTTCTGGGACTCGGTGAGAAGTGTGAAGAGAAAGATGACAAGCCTGTCAAGAAGCGCTCCAAGCTGAGTTTGTGTTGGCACTCAGTACAACAGAGTGCTTTTGTGCAGATTTTGAGGTACTGTACTCCCATTTATGTGGTATTAGTCTTTGCATCAAAAATGTTTTTTGTGTGTTGTAGTTTGAGTGTATGCCACAAGGTAGCATGTATGAATATCTAAAACCACAACATAAGGAGGGGTTTGAGAGTGGATACATCTGTAACAGAGAAGTGGCATTTTGTTCTGAAATCTTTGTTGAATTAATATTAAATAAATAATCTGTGTAATGTTTTTAATCCTACTGTGCTTTCTGTTCTGCTTCTGATACTCATCTTCCAGGTTCATTGTACCAGACTTTCCACCGTTTGTTCCTGTGCCTTTTAACATCTTTGGCCCCTCTACATGGAATGACCTTCAGCTTCCTTTCCAAAAGAAACCCACTCTAGACTCTTTCTGATCTAACCTTAAGACATTTCTTTTTCCAAAAAGTAAACCTGCCATGTTTTCTGCTCTGCATGGCCGTCTTTCTCCATCACAAAACCCTGTTTATTATCTGTTTAGGTTGGTTGTACATTTTTTTTTATTGTACACATGTACAGGTGTCTGTGTGTGTGGATGTATGTATTGTTTGTATTAATACCTTAATAATTTTTGTTTTAATTAATGTTTTCAGTACAGATGTGATGTGTTCTCTCTTTCACATTCTTAACACCAAACTGGATGCACAATTTTGAACTTTTGCAGTTTAATAAAGTCTGGACTTTTTGCAGTTTAGGAATACTTTCTGGCCAGAGGAAGGCCAGGCAGAAGTGTGTAGCATAGTCAAGACAAGGGGGGGGGGGGGGGGGGGGGGAGAAGTATTTTAATTAGTGCTATATATGATTTGACATTCAAAGATATGAAAACAGTGAGTTTGGTAGTAGCATCCTTTATTACACTATTGATACACTTTTATTTGGGTTAGTTTGCATTAAACAAACAACAGAATTAATTGCTCAATTTCATTAACAAACCATAATTAATCTTCTCTTTTAAATGATAGAACAAAGCATTTTTTGTGTGCATTTCTTTTGGATCAGATTGTAGTGCAACTTTACACTCTGTCCTACCTTTTGCTGCCACTGGCATGTACACCGTAATATTATTGCTGCTGTAAATTGTTTTTCCAGTATGAGAGATGTGAGACATAGTGTGGCCCTGTACACCATCATGTCCTTTGCCATCATTGGCTATGAAGATGTCTTCACCATCTTTGCTTCGACTGCTGTTGAGTATGGTAAGCAGCAAACAGCTCACTTTTTATTCCAATTTTAGTTTTAAGACTGCTGATGTGATGTAATGTGTCTGAGAAAATGACAGGTCAGAGGATGCACATGGAGAGGTATGGACTACCTTTGCTACCAGCCAGAATGAAGATGTACGGAGGAATGATAATTTATGCTGTTGATAAACAACTTCCATGCAAGACTGCACACTGTAAGAAGCACACATACATGCATGCTCACAGTAAAGACAAGTCTGAAGTGGGAAGAAGAATTAAGGCTACAATGAATGAGTGAAGAATAGAGTCTGCCCCCCTTATGCTCTTTCCTAAGATGCTGTATATAAACTGTGGTCAGAAAACAGTACTAGGATGTCATAAGGAAGTATGGACTTCCTTTTCTGTCAGCTGTTTTCCAGTGGTTCACAAGATGCTGTAAGCTGTGGTGCAGACAGACACAGACTGTCCTGTTATGTTGTCGTACAATGAGACACGCTTGTACATTGCTGCCAACTGATTTGTGTATTCTAGTGGAAACAGTGACCTGATGTCTTTATGTGTGTGCAGATGGCCTTGGCTTTTCCACAGATGAGATAGGCACTGCACTGGGGGCTGTGTCCATCCCACTCATTTTCATCCAAGTGAAAATCTACCCTCTGCTGGTTGCCAGATTTGGAATCAAAAGGGTAATGAAGTGCATTCCTGTCTCATAAACTTGTAGTTAAGACCCTGTCGGGGGTGAAGTGGGGGTGGGGTTATTAAGTTTGGCTGTGACTAAGTGTACGTGTGTGTGTAACAATGTGTGTGTGGGGGGGAGGTATGTGGATGCGTGTGTGTGGCATGTTTGACACTTTCTGACAGTAGTGACAACCTAAGTAGCTGAAGTTAGGAGCATGTTTCAGAAATCTTTAGTAGGATGGTATATCATGATGAAGCATGATGGTTATTACATCATGATTAAGAAGGCATCTGTGCAGGTGTGCTGTGTGTGTGTGCTTCTTGGTCTATGCGTGTTTGAAAATGTAATTTTTTGTTTGTTATTTTCCTCAACCCCTGCACTTTTTGTTTTATGTGCATTGCAAATTATCATTCATTCATTCATAAGGTACTGCTTTCCAGACAAAAACTTCCTGTAACTGTATATCTTGTAAGGTCTGAAATGTAGTTGGGAATGTTGCTTTTTCTGAACAAAGTTTGAAGTTAAAACGTAATACATTCCTGTAAACTAAAAGATCATACACATGTAATGGAGTGGTGTGGTAGAAGGACAGGACACAGGCAGTGGAGTTGGTCAAAAAGTGAGACCACAGCAGGCGGAGGCGGCAATCAGGTTTTATTGTACAGCAGCAGACAATTTTCAGCACACGAGAGTGCGGTGCGGGCCACAAGGAAAGCACGCTATCGCTACAATCAAATTGGCCCTCTGGACCACAAAATGGCTGAAAATTGTGTTTCCCTGGCCAACACAAATACAGTTTTCTCTACAATAACTAAACTAATTATGTACACACATGACTTATTTTATTTACAACAAGAGTGGGAAGTGTGGCATGCGCCTGTCTGTAAACAGATTCAGACAACTAAATCACAACTAACACAATGTACAAAATATTAATGTTACTAAAACTTACATCAGAATAAAGTGCACGCTCCCACGGTTAAAATGGTACATAACAATTACAATACAACGCTCTGTATGAGAAGACTAGCAATAAAACAATTGGCGCGAACTTTCGCCTGTGGCACGGCATCTTGTCGCAGCATCGCTGATAAAGTCAGCTAAGCAAAATACCATACGACAAAGCATTGATCGACACAGAATTACTTTAATTGAGTCAAAACGACAATTCACTGCTATTCCCTGGTAGGCCTACTAACAGAGAACGTGCCGTGCAGATGATGGCTATAAAAAGAATGGACCTAGAGAGGCATCAGCTACTGATTAAGCTCGATCCTGTGTCTAAATAAACGACACGTACACATTCTGAGATCTAATAGATGCCAAATTATATTACACATGGCCTTGGTGCATAAAAAGAAAGTAGGTAAACAACAACAAGCGATTAAAATATGAAGGGGGATAACTAGATCTGAAACTGGCGTGCACCGGTGGCTATTGCCGGTTGGCTGTGCGCTGGCCACGTGGCATTACGCTACACACCGCGCTTCAAAACAAAAGCATCGTCTGCTCCCGGGTTACTAACAGTACAGTAATGAAATTGCATGGATCTGATAACCGGGGCGGGATTATTGTAAAAATGTGTACAAAGAGCACTTGCTCACACACATAACTGTTTGTGACTTAGGACTGTAGGAAAGCAATTTATGTATCTTGCCTGGAGATTTGTTTTTAATATAAATCAAGCAATCTTTTAAACTACAGCGGTTGAGAGAATCTTTCCCTTCATTCCTGAGAACCGCTAGAGAGGGGCAGGCATGAACACTCCCTTCCTTCTGGCCAGCCGCTGCAGCGGTTCTGCCTTTGAAATCCGTGCCTATCTGTCACATGGTCAGCACGTCACTTCCCCCTGGCCAGTGTAACGGGACCTGAGGAATGTTTTGATAAGCCGCACAATGCTTTGATTCGCGTACCTGGGCACTGCCAGAGTGTGGGAAAGTGTCCAGTGCACAGTGGCATTAGACATAAAAAATTATGCTGTCCCTGTTAGTGACTAGTTTTATATATGAAAGTTAAGTAATTGACATATTTCCTGTCTGGCAAATAAACATAATGGTAGTGCTCTGATCAAGCAAGATCTTTCATACGTTGTAGAGAAACCTTTTACATTTGCTTTCCTGGTGCCTACCAGTTTTGAGTTTTGGTGTCCTTCATGTACTTTCAAGGCTGAAAGTTGTATGCTCACCTTTGAATGTGAGTTGTGTGAGCACTTGCTTGCCTTGTTTGAGAGTGATGACTGAACATTTGCATGTTTTAAGAATTTAGGGAGTAGGATTAGAATTTGGTCGACTTCATATATTTGGTATAAAGTGAACTGTGTGGTAACAACATGTTCTGATTGTGTAGAAGTGATGATCTCTCTTTTTTGTTCATTTTCCAGGCATACCTTATCTGCATATTTTTTCTTCTGATTCCTATTCAACTGATGCCCTTGTTACATCTGCTTGTGGATCAGTGAGTGATGTTTGCAGTCCTGTATTTTACTATCTTGACATGCCGGGGTCACAAATACACAGAAAAACTGTTTTTAACTCAAAATAAATCACTCTCATGTTTTTAACTCAAAAGAAATCACTCTCATGCGTTTATATTTGCAAAAAAGTCCAGATCTGTATGACAAAATGTGTTTTAATGAAAGGCTTTAAGCAGTCTGTCTTGCTCAATCTCTGTCTCTCTGATGTTGGGGTGTGAAGTTGGTTGTTAGAGTATATCAACTTTGACAGCTGCCAGGCTGGGGTGGGTGACATCAGACTGAGGTCAGTGGTAGTTCACAGCCTAATTCAGTTTCCGACCACATTACTAGTTTTGCAGCTCATCATAATGATGTAAAAGGCAATGCAGAAATTTTTTTTTTTATCATGAAGGTAGTTCTAACCCAGTTCCTTCCACTAGCTCTGAGCCAGTTAGGCCGCCTATTCAAGGAGGTCGACAAACCATCCAGGAGTCTGCCAGTAGCAGTGAAAGGCTGAGACGTAACCAGGCTCCAGTGAAAGATGTTGATTGCCCTCGAGAGTGCCAAGCTCAAGGATACTGAAAGTAGCGCTGCTATCTGTCAGGCTTGTGCAGATTTATGCAGGAGGTGCAAGAGGTGGAGTTTCAGCTAGATAAGAGCAGGATTGGTATTAAAAAATCACCGTCAGTATGTTTAGCATCATCTTGGTTATACACATTTCTTTTCTCAAGACACTTTTCTCAAGTGGGGTTTCTTTAAACGAAGGTGATGCGACTTTTAATGTTCATTTTGATGGATGAAGATAGCACATAAGCACTTTGGAAAGTCTACACAAGTTCTAGAAGTTTCCCCAATGTTGCTTTCAGACTTTTGTACACCAACATTTTAACAGGCATGCCTGACCCAAGTGACTGTTCTGTACACTGACATTTTAACAGGCATGCCTGACCCAAGTGACTGTTCTGTACATTGACATTTTAACAGGCATGCCTGACCCAAGTGACTGTTCTGTACACCGACATTTTAACAGGCATGCCTGACCCAAGTGACTGTTCTGTACACCGACATTTTAACAGGCATGCCTGACCCAAGTGACTGTTCTGTACATTGACATTTTAACAGGCATGCCTGACCCAAGTGACTGTTCTGTACATTGACATTTTAACAGGCATGCCTGACCCAAGTGACTGTTCTGTACATTGACATTTTAACAGGCATGCCTGACCCAAGTGACTGTTCTGTACACTGACATTTTAACAGGCATGCCTGACCCAAGTGACTGTTCTGTACACTGACATTTTAACAGGCATGCCTGACCCAAGTGACTGTTCTGTACACTGACATTTTAACAGGCATGCCTGACCCAAGTGACTGTTCTGTACACTGACATTTTAACAGGCATGCCTGACCCAAGTGACTGTTCTGTACACCGACATTTTAACAGGCATGCCTGACCCAAGTGACTGTTCTGTACGTTGACATTTTAACAGGCATGCCTGACCCATGTGATTATTCCATAAACTGATGTTTTAACAGTCTGCGTGAATCCCAAGTGACTGTAATGTACACCGACATGTCAGTCCTGAGTGACTTTTTGTACACTGACATTTGAACAATCTATGTCAATGCCAAGTAACAGTTGTTGCTGTGCGCGTGGCAGGAAGCTGTGGCTGTGGGTGTGTCTGGTGGCTGTGTCATTACCACTGCGTGTGGCAGCCAATTCCTGTTTTGCTGGCTCCTCTCTGCTCATCAACAATTCTGTCACCTCCGACATGGCTGGCAAGGCTAATGGAGTTGGCATGACTGCCACTGCTATAGCAAGGTGGGGTTTGTCACTTGCTAACAAATAAGATAACACAGAATGTGATGTAAAAGAGTATTTTTAAGGTGCTAACAAATGTGCTAACAAATGTGCTAACCTTATGTGAGCCTGAAGCGCACAATACAAAAACAATAAGGTCAACAAATACATATAAGCAACCTAGAGCACAATGAACCATATTAATTACAGAAACACTGATTTACAGAAACAGAAGGGGGAATTTATTCCTGGTTTACAGATAAAATTAAGAGAGCACAAAAAGAGGACTTTGTCCCCAGTTTACATATAAGAGAGCACAGAAGAGGGAAATTTATATGTAAGAGCACAGAAAGGGGGACTTTATCCCTGGCTTACAAATAAGAGACCACAAAAGAGGGTTTATAGATAGGAGAGCACAAAAGGGAGGGGAATGTATCCCTGGTTTATAGATAGAGCACAAAAGGGAGGGAAATTTATCCCTGGTTATAGATAGGAGAGCATAAAAGGGGGACTTTATCCCTGGTTTACAGATAAGAGAGCACAAAAGGGGGGAATTTATCCCTGGTTTACAGATAGAAGAGCACAAAAGGGAGACTTTATCCCAGGTTTACAGATAAGAGACCACAAAAGGGGGGAATTTATCCCTGGTTTACATATATAGGAGAGCACAAAAGGGAGACTTTATCCGTGGCTTACAGATAAGTTTATAGATAAGAGAGCTCAGAAGGGGGGATGTTATCCCTGGTTTACAAATAAGTGAGCAACAAAGGTGGGTTTTGTTACTTGTGATGTTCATAGATGAGAGATCAGCAAAGGTGTTGCTGCTGGTGAAGTTCATAGCGTAAGAGCACCATGCTTGTGTTGTTCATATAAGAGTGACAAAGGTGGGATTTGGTTATGTGCCATCTTCAAAGATCATAACTGAGAGAGCACCAGTGGTGGGATTTGTCATTTGCATTACTCTTAGATTTATTTGTTACCTTATACTTTATGTCTTGTCAACTGCATATATTATCCTAAGGCAAAATTCATGTAGATAAGACAGGATTTTGTCACATAATTATTGTTCATGGATAAGAAAGCAATGAAGGTGTTTTCCCCCCCCCCTTCTTTTAGTGTTCATTCATAAACATGCACCAAGAATAGGATGCTGCAGTGTTGGTCCCAAACCTGAGTGAGAAAGGGGAGAGTTGTACATAATGTTACAACTGTCACCATGTAAAAAAAGCCTCCAAAGTACAGAACAGTACATGACATTAGCACTGTCACCCTGTAATAAAAGCCTCCAACGTATAGAGTTGTACATGACATTAGTGCTGTCACCATGTAAAAAAGCCTCCAAAGTACAGAGTTGTACATGATGTCTTGTCAACTGCATATACCATGTAAAAAAAGCCTCCAAAGTATAGAGTTGTACATGACGTTAGCACTGTCACCAAGTAAAAAAAGGCTCCAAAGTATGCTAACTAATACCAAAGAACAAATCTGCAAATGTGCCATGAATGAAGTAGCCCAGGGAACCTGGCTCAAGAGGGATGGTGGGGCCTGAGGTTCAACACAAAACAGCACAAGCATTTACAGGACTAAACATAGTGAAAAGGCAGTTGGTGGCTGTATCTCTACCTATGACATTGTTAGAGGATGTTACCGGTTGTTCTTTATCTTACTTTGTGTGCAGAACAATAGCCCCAACACTTGGGGGAGCCATGTTTTCCTGGTCAGTGAAAATGAGTAGTGTTGTTGGAGCCCCTCTGGACGTCAGCCTGACCTTTGTTTTCTTTGGCTTTGTCCTCTTCATTTCTGGGCTGCAGTGCGTCTTTCTGCCTGATCATCTGGATCATCAGAAAAAATGAGTGGTACTTAACCTGTTGTCATGTTGTATATCAAGATAGGAAGGTGTTATCTGTGACCATGACGTGTTGAGTGATGGCAGCAGGGCAAAAAGGGGACAAGGGCGGGAAGGGGAGGGGGCGGCTTATTAAATAATAACGTAGACATTGTGAAAGCATGAAAGGAAAGGGAACAAAGGAACTCCCTCCCAATGTGACATTGCAAATTGTTTTTATTAGCTTATGAATTTTTTTATATATTAAAATTGTATGAAAAATGTTTTTATATTAAAGTTTTAAAAGGGGAAGCAATAGTTGAGTCCTTGAAGAAAAAAAATTGACAATGAAAATTGGGTTGAAAAGGAGGACGTTTTATCATGAACATTGTGTCTGAACATATTTTTGTGTTGTGTTTTTGGTCATCAGAACCCCCACAAGGACAAAGATTTGATCAGAATCCATTCTGGACTGGATCAGTGGCTGATAAGTAACTGCAACATTTACTTTTTACTTTCCCCCACTGAATTTAAGATCATGTAAAGAAATCCACAAAAAATACATGAGTAGAGACCTTGTTAGGTACATCAGTAATTAAAAACTTCATTTAATAAGTTTGGTAAACACAAACACACACATGCAAACTTACACACACAAACCACACACACTTTCCCTAAACCCCACATCAAAAAGAAATCGGACAATAAAACAAAACTATACCAAAAATTAAATGAAACTGCCCAAAACTGTAAAGTGCTGGAAACATGGACAAAAGGTGCTGAAACTATTGTGCCAAAGCATCCTGGATGAGTTTGTTGTCAGAGTAAGTAAACATGGTGCTTAACATCACATCCAACAGGCAAGCAGGCTTTTTTATATATGCAAAAAAACAGATACAGAAGTGCAATGATTCATGACATGTATATAAAAAATAAAAATAAAAAACGAGTTCAGTATGCTTCACTTGCTTGTGATCCAATCTTCAGAACATGCTGTGTGCCAAATAGTCTGCTGTCAAGAAGGCTAGTCAACTATTAAGGGTCTAACCTTAAAACTGGTTTTGTTTAACAGGTAGAAGAGGTCAAAGTGTAAGTTAAAATCAGACATATTCTTTTCAAATGACCCACTGATTTTGTAAAATTTAGAAACCTAGTATTGTGGCTGGTGATTGGTAGGACTGGATGTGTATAACATTGTTGAGGGTCACAGCTGGCCTGCTGGTTACCTGCCGCCTCCTTGACATTGTTCTTTGGGCCATGAAAGCATGCACCTTTCTTGCCGAACTTCAAAGAGGCTGCAACAGGCAAGCACCAACACTTGGCTGTGTTTTGTATAGCCCTCACTCACAAAACTGTTTAAAAATTCAATATAAAATCATCAGGGCTTTATAAAATGAAAGCAGTTGTTTTAAGTATTTAGTTTGATCACATTACCTGTTTGACAAAGCAGATTTTCAGAAAGTTGGTTCTTTAAAGGAAAAGTCCGAGGTTTTTAAGTATGCAAAATGACCATCGAAATGATTGACAAATGAGTCACTAGTTTGAGATTTAATGGAAAAATAAATAATAAATAAATGTTCATGTTGGTTTTTAATCAATTTTATTTTCTGTAGGCTGGCCGAGACTGCTGTCTCAGGTTTTCCATCAGTCACATGACTTTCTCGGAAGTGACGTCAGTCTGGGGAGTTAGTGTGGTTGCCATCTTAGATTGTTCATTGAATGTGTATGCGTGTGGTCGACAAAAAGCTCTAACCATGCCGGCCTACTGTGTTGCAGCAAACTGTAACAACTCACAAGCAACCCAAAGCATAACTATGCACGAGTTCCCGTGATATCGACCCACTGTGAGGCGAAAATGGGTCAAATTTGTACAATTCAAATGAGCTGACTTTGATGCTGCGCCTCAGTCACGCCCATTTGTGTAGCGAGCACTTCGCTGAGTGCTATTTCGTAAACTTTATGGCGGAATACCAAATGGGGTTTGCTTCAAAGCGGAATTTGTAGAGCTGTCCACAGGGTAACCGACTTGGAAAAAATGCCAGTTCGAATCTCCAAGGATGAAGCTGATGAGCAGCAAGTGCACAGCATGATACCAAAAATTGAGAGATACATTGATACCCTGAAACAAGCGCTAACAAGGAAAAGACAAAAAGTCTAACATGAATGCCTACAGCAGAAAAGGCTGTGAAAGAAAGAAACCGTACACAAATGCCTGTGGCAAAGAAAGGAAGAATAGACCACAAATGCCTGTGGCAAAGAAACAAAGACCAAACCACAAATGATGGTGGCAAATGAAAAATGGCTGCCCTAATCAGTCAAGCAAACAGCTGACACCAGATGAAAGAAACAAAACAGCTGTAACCACCTCAAAATCCCAAACGGTTGCCTACCTGCAAGCATAAGGTGCAAAAAAAACCCCACAAAAAACACACCACCAAATCACAACAGTCTAATAGACTACTGTATGCAAGAAAGGAGTGGATGACTACAGTCAGAAGAGCACAGAGCAAAAATAACTGCCAACGACAAACAGATGGAAAGCCAAACTAACCATAACTAACTCTAAAACTAACCCCTCACTAACCCGGCTTCCATCTAGAAAAACAAAGGCTGCAGACTGATAAAGCAAAACGCTAATCAGGACTACCAATGACAAAGCATCGGGATGTAAACAAATGCAGACGACAAGAGAAATACAAAATGGCTTCCCTAATCAGGCAAGCTAACAAGCGGACCAATAAACCAAAGATAAAAAAGAAAGAACGCATGGTGAAAAAGAAGGGGAAAAGAGAGACAAAACAACAACAACACTTTCTGAAAAGAAAGAGAAGGCAAGTAATGTCAGCAAGCAATGGGACAAAGGCTGGATACACGTAATCCATGTACACGATACAACCCACATAGCAGTGACAACAGCATGGCAGGGCAACAGACACTCACAAACTACCCCATACAAAGAAAGAATGAGCAGTCTTGTTAAACATTGAGACTACCCCCCCTCACTTGTACATCGTAAATGAATGATATAACTCGAGAAACAAAAGGGCAAGCCAAGAGAAAAAACTGTGCATGGCAAGAACCAGTAACTAGCCCAACCCCAAACCCTAACCCAGGGAGGCCACGAAATTGCTAGTCTATTGAACTAGAACGAACAAAACTGTTTTCATTTTTACATATGATGAAACAAACAAGGATAAATTTGGGAAAAGAAAACACCCAATAGAAGGCAGGTTCCCTGATGATGTCTAGCCTGTTGTGAAAGCTAGAGTAAACAGAACGAAAAAGACTGAAACGCCATGCACCTAACTAGGTTCGAGAAAGATGAAATAACACGGAGGAAATAAACAAAGGCATTGGAGCTTCATCCTTGGAGATTCAAACTGGATTTTTTTCCAAGTTGGTTACCCTGTGGCTACTAGCCATTTTGCAGCGACTCCCCAGAGTGACGTAGTGCGCATATGTGCACATGATTTTCAGCATCATGGTGACGCTTTTGGTACGACAGAAAATGTCTGTTTTCGTGCATTTATAACCCTCAGATCACAATTTCGCCTACATCATTGTTCTCAGCGAACTTTAACGGAAATCATGTCAAAAATCACCCCAAACCTTGGACTTGTCCTTTAAGAAGACATTAAAATTTTGTACACTCACTGACTTAATAAAAATTGTCGGGAAAGAGGATTTCATGCATTGTAACTGTGGTTTGTTTCTTCGCTCATGCACATGCACGCAGTGACACAATATATATATTTTCCCTTCTGTTAGTTGTGTGTAGTATGTTAGTTTGCCCTTCTTCCCCTACCCCATACTACCCCTGTTCCTTGAACTGTCTTGCTCAGATGGGATTTGGTGTGTTACAAGCCTCATTATTATATATTCAAAATGGAGTCTATGTTGCAATAGTGAATGAAAGGAGACTCAACAAGCAGAGTACGCTTTTCCCGATAGATACATGGATATATTATAGTTTTATATAGGTATACATATATTTCATTTTTATTGTTGCAGACAGTTCCTTATAGTCCTCAGATTTTGAATTCCTGCCCTCGTGTTTCATCCATCAATGTAATCCTTTGAATTAAAAATACTGATTTAACATTCTAGAGAAGACTGTGTTGCTTTATGGTTCATACAGGTATTGTATACTGGCCTGTTTATTTGTGTTCAGTCTTTTTGTCTGTCTTGAATGCTGTATGTGTCTTGATATGTTCTGCCAGTGCATTGTTTTAGCATGACCAACTAGTGTCAGGATGTGTTCTGCCAGTGCATTGTTTTAGCATGACCAACTGTAGCTCTTTACCATTTTGCAGGTTTGACTTTATGCCACTGTGGCTGCACAGGGTGAAGATGTGTGATCACCATGACTTGCATAGTTTTAGTGACAGTTAATGTTCACCTTTTATTTGTCACCTGTCTATGGTGTACAGGTTTAACTTTGACCTCAGTCATGACATTAAAATATCATGTCACCTTTTTTCTGCTTGTGATAATGAATGTGATTCAGAATCATGTTGTGTTCAAATATCACTTTACACTAGTCCTATTGTAATTGTGATCGTAGATGTGATTTAGAATCTTGTTGTGTTCCTGTTTTAAACACGAGCTCGTACATGCACCATTAACTACTGTTAGCCAATATGTCACACTGCTTTTGCAGAGTTTGATCATCCTGAGGTGACCCTGTGCAGTTGACTGGATGTTAAAATCCAGCTATGTAATAACTAAGGGAGTTAATTAGTGCCTTTTTAATTAGTTGTCACACAAACACAAAAACAAAGACCCGAGTTGCCTGCAGTAACACTCACCTGGTGTGAGAGTAAATGCAAGATGCATAAACTCCACCAGAAATACATCATCTGAAGGATAGTGTACCTTGCATTTACTCGCATGCCGGGTGAGAGTTACAGCAGGCAACTCCAGTCTTTGTTCTTGTTCGGGTGACAGCTTTTGAACTCTAATTAACTCCCTTGTTTGTTGATTCTGCACAGGTGCTCTGGGCCTCACTGTATTTCAGATTGTTGTTAATGTATTTGCTTGTTATGAGTGTTTTTAATCTGTAGCCCATTAATTGTATAGCCAGTCTATTACAGGCCAAAAACTAGCAGTAAATGTGGTAAATGCCAAACTATACATGACAGTAGTACTTTTTGAAGTTATGGTCCGTATTATTTTCAGTGAGCTTTATTATTTTAAGGTCAAACCCTGAAGGAAGGCCAGGATGTCTGATGTCCACCTCCTGTCTGGAATCTCAGGGCTGTCGTTTGATTCTTCTTTCCTATCTTGTTTTTTTTGCTCTTGCTCTTTCTGTCTTGTCATTTTTCTGTTCCTGACTTTTTCCAGAAAATTCTCAAACATTTTTTGTTAGGCTTTTTTTGTACGGCTCTTGTTTAGCAGCTAGGAGATGGTATGTGCAGCTAGCTCACTGCCATATGGCATTGGTATTTGCCATTATGCATTTTTATAATCTTTGTTGTTGTTTCTGTCCATTCCTTTTTAAAATATTTTTGTTTAATCTAGTATTGATCAATTAAATAGAATGGTCAGTGATACCAGCATGTCCAGTTCTGGTGTTTTTTAACAGGGGTAATAATGAAGGGACTAGCTCTTTGAAAATTTGTGTTTGTGCATGTGTGTTACTTTATGTTTGTTTAGGGACTGGTTTTGTGGATTGTCTTGAGAAAGGAAAAAGGAAATCATGAGAGAGGGTGGGGGACAGCTAGAAGGGTATGAAGAGGGGGAGAAAGACAGAGGGTGAGAGAGATAGAGGGGGAGGGAGGAAATAGAGATAGGAGGAAAGGAGGCAGGGAGAGATGAGGAGGAGGTGAGAGAGAGAGAGAGAGAGAGAGAGAGAGAGAGAGAGAGAGAGAGAGAGAGAGAGAGAGAGATATGAAGACTAGTCACCAGAGTAACAGTAAGAAAAAGAAACA
>JABMCL010003634.1:197500-202859 GCA_018857735.1 Alviniconcha marisindica | reverse complement strand
ACACACCCACACACAAAACACACTAGCAAACCTAACTAACTAACAAACCACATACACCACACCACCACGCATGAAAGCACGCAAAAACTCAAGAAAACCCGCTCGCACGCCGAAAGCACTCAAAAAGAAAAGCCCCGCAAAACACGCTGCCCATCTTAATTTAGGAGCCCTTTTTGGTGGTGACAGTGTAGCGATGGGAATTTTATCTTTTGTTTTTTGTTGTTGTTTTTTGTTGTTGTTTTTGTTTTTTTTTGTTTTGTTTTTTTGTTTTTTTTGTTTTTTGTTGTTGTTTTAAATGATGTTTGTTTTGTTGTTTTTGCTGCTGCGTGTGTGTGTGTGTGTTTTTTGTGTGTGTTTTGTGTGTGTGGGGTTTTTTTTGTGTGTTTTTGGGGTTTTTTTTGTGTTTGTGTGTGTTTTTTTTTGTTTGTGTGTGTGGTTTTTTTGTGTTTTTTTTTTTGGTGTGTGGTGTGTTTTTTCGTGTGTTTGTTTGTGTGTGTGTGTGTGTGTGGGGTGTGTGTGGGGGTTTTGTGTGTTTGTTTGTGTGTTTTGTGTTTTGTGTGTGTGTGTGTTTTTTTTTTTGTTTTTTTGTTTTTTTTTGTGTGTGTGTGTTTTTGTGTGGTGTGGTGTGTTTGTGTGTGTGTTGTGTGTTTGTGTGTGTGTGTTGTTGTGTGTGTGTTGTGTGTGTTTTGTGTGTTTTTCCTGTTTTGTGTGTGTGTGTCTGCGTGCTTGGGGTTTTGTGTGCGGCGTGGTGTGTTTTGGGGTGTTTTTTCGAAACAAAAGGGTTCAGTTCCCCCTGAATAAAAAATATATAGGTCGAGGGAGAAAACAACAAAAACTAGTAATAAATTAATTGTGGGACTTTTCCAAGTAGTCGGAAAGGCCCTTCAACAGAGTAAATCCAAAGGAAAGAAAAGAAAGAAAAAAAACAAAATTCCTTTTATCCCTTCAAAAAGGGCCTATTTTTTTCCCCCCCCCCCAATCCCCCTCCCCCCTACCCCCCCCCCCCCCCCTCACCCCCTCCCGCCACCCTTTGCCCCAAAATTTCCCGGCCCTTTTGGCCCGTAAAATATATGCTAAGCCGGGGCGGCAGGGGTTATCAAAAATGTTCTACTGAATGAAAATACCTTACAGTAACACGCCTGTACCGACGATTCTCGGAACTGTCTTCACGTAACATCCGCTTCGTTGCATGAACTCGTCTATGACTGGACAACGGAACGGTGATTTAAACACTTTCTGCTGGCACAGAGAGCAATGAAAGGAATGCACACCAGGAAGTTAAGCATACCCATTGAAGGCGGGAAGTTAAAAATAAGCTGTGTGTTTGTGCGTGCGTGCGTGCGTGCGTGCGTGCGTGCGTGCGTGCGTGGGGTGTGTTGGGGTTTTTGTGTTTGTGGGTGTGTGTGTATGTGTGTGTTTTTTGCGTGCTTTCGGGGCGTGCGTGCGTGGGGTGTGGGGTGTGTGTGTGTGTGTGTGTGTGTGTGTGTGTGTTTTTGTGTGTGTGTGTGTTTTGTGTGTGTGTGTGGTGGCCCCCCCGCGCGCGTACGCACTTAAAATGTCTCTATGGACTGGACTTTGCGCTTTCCAACTACTTTTATTATTATTAACAGGCGACAAAACCCAGCTGTCTGTTTCTGATGTTCGCTTCATGGCGCAGTCTGTTCGGAGGTTGATCGTCCTCATAATTATCGTTCTTGCCCGTCTTGCTCGGTGTTCACTGCTCTGTTCTCTCTCTCCGCTGATTGGTTTGACAGACCCGGATTTGACTGATTGATTGACTGACTGATATACTGATTGACTGACTGATATATTGATTCATTGACTGATTGACATATTGATTGACTGATTGATATATTGATTGACTGACTGATATATTGTTTGATTGACTGATTGATATATTGATTGATTGGCTGATATATTGATCGATTGAGTGACTGATTGATATATTGATTGATTGATTGACTGATTGATATATTGATTGACTGATTGATATATTGACTGATTTCGGGCATTCATGTAGCGCCGTCTCCCTGGTACTTACAATGACAGTAATAAAAAACTAAACGATAAAAACAAATAAATAAACAAACAAACAAAAACAAAAAAAAAACACGCAAAATAAAATACAAACAAAAACAGCAACAACAAAAAACCAAACCCAAAACAAACAACCCAAGAAAACGGGGAAAACAAACAAGCAAGCAAGCAAGCAAAGAAAAAAAACAAAAAAACAACAAACCAACATGAAAAAAAACAACAACAAACAACCCAACAAAAAAGAAAAAGGAAAAAAAAATACAAAAATTTCTCCAGACAGACCATCACAAGCACAATACAACTCCAGACCTATCAAACGAAAGAAATAGCAACAATACGTAAATTTGTATACACGCGAAGCACACGCACGCACACAACGCACGCACACACACGCACGCCCCCCCCCCCCGGCCGCAGCACCCCGCACGCACGCACGCACGCACGCACGCACGCACGCACGCACGCACGCACGCACCCCTGCACCCCCACCCCCCCCGCCCCCAAATTAATTTTTGCAGTAAACAAACACATACATCCGGATTCTGGGGTCTGCCCTCGAGTATAGCGGGGGAAAAATTTTTTTTTTCCCAAAGGGGGGGTTTTTGGGGGGGGGGGGGGGGGAAAGGGGGGGATTTTTTTGGGGGGGAGGGGAATTTTTAAACCCAAGAAGAGGGGTCATAGTGCCTGACATTTATGGGCGAGTCTTTCCCAAGATGTTGACCCGCCAAAAAAAAAAAAAAAAAAAAAAAATGGTACCCCAAAACACACACACACACACCACAAAAACAAAACACACACCCCAAAACACCCAACACACACACACAAAAACCCAAACACCCCAAAACCCCTTTTACACACCCCCCCGAAAACAAAACACACACACCCCCACAAAACACACACCCCCAACCACACACCACACACAAAAAAAAACCCAAAACACCCCACACAAAAACCCACACACACAACCCCCCCACACACCCCCCCCCGCACCCCCCCCGGCACCCCACACACACCCCACCCCCACCCCGCCCCCCGCACCCCACACACACACCCCCCGCCAGGGAAACGCACGCACCCCCACGCACGCACCCCGCAAACGGCCCCCGGCCCCCCCCTTTGCCCCCCCCAAATAAAAAAGGCGGGGCGGAAATTTCCCGTTTTTAGATCAGTTCTGAAAGAAGTGAAACACAAAACTACAGCGAGCAGACGTCACATAAAATTATGTATGCCGTTCGTTATCCCTTGAAAGGAACAAAGTGTACAATACCACGGTTGTTCAAAAAATGTAATGAAAAATAAAATATATACATATGTTAAAGCTTGAACCGCCAGCGACCAATCGGCATTCGGCCAAACGGAAAAGGTGAAAAAAGAACACACAAAAGGTGCAGATTTAAGCTAACACGGATTCAGTGACATTATTAGGTGCTTGTTTGCGGAACTATATATATATATATATGTACCCGTTCGTTCCATTTCTCAGGGAAATTTTAACATGTTGATATGGGGATGAGTTTTGAAAGACACACCCGTGCACACATAGCCTTCTCTCTGTCTCTGTGGCTTTCTGTCTGTCTGTCTCTCTCTATTTGTCTCTCTCTGTCACTCTCTCTGTTTTTCTTTTTCCCTCCTTCTCTCTCCCTTTTTCCCCCCTCTCTCTTCCCCTCTCTCTCTTTTTCTCTCCCCTCTCTCTCTTTTTTTTGTCCCCGTTTCTTTTTTCCCCTTTTTTTTCTCCCTTTTCCCCCATCGCCTCTCTTTTTTTTCCCCCCCCCTCTCTCCTTTTCTCTCCCCCCACCCCCTTTACCCTCTGTTTTCGTTTTTTTTTATCTTTCTTCCCCTTTCCCCCCTCTATCTCTCTTTCTTTACCTATCTCTCTCCCTTTTCTCTTAAAGCACGCACGCACGCACGCCGCCCCCCGCACGCCCGCACGCACGCACGCCCGCACGCACGCGCGCACGCCCCCCGCACACGCACGCACGCCCCCCACACACACACACACACACACCCACACACAAAAACCACACACACACACACACCCCAAAAAGCACTGATACCTCCTCCTCCCCCTTGAAAGACCAAAACAAAACAGGAACCCAAAAAAAAAGCCAAAAAAAAAAAACAAAAAAAAAACCAAAAAAACCCCGTTATATGTTTTTTTTAAAAATTTTTTTGTCAGTCCTCAGAGTAGTTTCAGGACGTGAAACAAGATGCAGGCGAGGTCAGACAGCGCTATCTGTGTGTCCTTCGTGATCGCATTTAATAAAGAAAATATTTACAATACCCGGGGGGTTCTCGGGGCGTTTGAAAAAAAAAAAAAAAAAAAAAAATATATATATATATATATATATATTTTACTGAAAACAATATGTCATATAAAAAACTTGAACCGCCAAAAAACCAATCGGCTTTGGGAAAAAGGAAAAGGTGAAAAAAAAACAACAAAAGGGTGCAGATTTAAACCCAACACGGATTCAGTGACATTTGGGTGCTTGCATGTTTGCTGACCTACATGTACCCCGTTAAATTCTGTTTTGAGTTTTGTAACGCAATAGTGAAGACGTGGGCCTCTCTCTCTCTCACACACACAGACACACACACACACATACGCACGCACGCACGCACGCACGCACGCACGCACGTGTGTGTGTGTGTGTGTGTGTGTGTGCGTGCGCGCGTGAGGTAGGGCGTCGTGTGTGTGTGTTTGTGTGCATGCATGCGTGAAGTGGGGGGTGGGGGGGATGTTTGTGAGTGTGCGTGCGTGAGCGCATGTGCGTGCGTGCGTGCGTGAGTGAGTGCACGTGCATGCGTGCGTGCGTGCAAGCGTGCGTGAGTGTGTGCGTACGCGTGTGTGCATGCGTGCATGTGCCTGTGCGTGTGTATGCGTGTGTGAGTATGCGCGCGCGCGTGCTGCAGACTGGCAACAGTCACCGTAGACTGCAGCTCGTGTCAGTGTCGGTGTCAGTGTCAGTGCAGTGAGGGGAATGATCCTGTAAACGCGTGCATAACAGAGTAACAATACAAACCGCTTTGCATCGCTCCCCTCTCTCCTCCCTCCTTCCCCCTCTCCCCCTTCCCCCCCCCCCCCCCCCCTTTTCCCCCCCCCCCCCCCCCCCCCCCCCCCCCCCCCCCCCCCCAAAAAACCCCCCCAAACCCCCCCCCCCCCAAACCTTTTTTGTTGTTGTTTTGTTTCCCGGTTTTCCCCTGTCTTCTCTCTTTTTTCCCCCCCCCCCCCCCCCCCACCCCCCCCCACCCCCCCACCCCCCCACTTTCTCCTTTTTACCCCTTTCCTCTCTCACAAATCAAACCCCCTTTTTATTTATTG
>JABMCL010003634.1:190000-192500 GCA_018857735.1 Alviniconcha marisindica | reverse complement strand
TAACCGCCCATTTTCCCTACGCCCAAAATAAATTAAAACCCCGTTTAAAATCGAGATGGAACTATTTCCCGGGTCGATCGTCGTTTTACGTCCGTGTTTGGGAAGTAGCCGTATTATGTTTGGTCCCCGGGAAAATACTGCACACATTGGTAAATGGTCACACTGTCTTGTGCCTTACCTTGTTTTTAAAGCCCGAAATTTTTCGCAAAGGATTAATGAAGTATCAAAAAAAGGGGAAAAAGAGGAGAAGAAGGAAGAGAGGAGAGAAGGAGAGAGAAAGAGAGAGAGGAGGAAAGGGAGAGAGAGAGAGAGAGAGAGAGAGAGAGAGAAAAGAGAGAGAAGAGAGAGAGAGAGAGAGAGAGAGAAGAGAGGAGAGAGAAAAAACACCACACACCACACCACACACACCACACCAAACCACACCCCACACCCACACACACACACACACACACACACACAAACACAAAAACAACCCCAAAAAACCCCCCAAAACCCCAAAAAAAACAACAAAAAACCCCAACTGACCAACAAAACAACACCCAAGAAGAAGTGACGGACTTAGTTGTTTCCCCACGGGAAAAGGCGACCCCCTCACAACACCAAAACCCCAAACAACACCACACCACACACAACACACACACCACACCACACACCACACACACACACACACACCACCACCACACCACAAACACACCACACACACCACACAACACCACACACACACACACACACACACCCACACACACACACACACACCACACACACACACACACACCACACCACACACACACACACACCCACACACACACACACAAAACACACACACACACCCACACCCCCACACACACACCCACACACCACACACACCACACACCACACACAACCCAAACACACACACCCAAAACCCCAACAACACAACACCCACCCCCCCAAAAAACAAAAAAAAAAAAAAAACCAACAAACAACCAAACACACACACACACAACACAACACACACCACACCACACACACACACACAACACAAACACACACAAAACACCCACACACACACAACCACCACACACCACAAAAACCCCACACCACACACCCCACAACAAAAAACCCCCACACACACCACACACCACACACAACACACACACACACCACCCACACACAACCCACACCACACACACCCCCAAAAACCACACACCAACACACACACACACAACACACACAACACCCAAAAACCACACACACACACCACAACCAACACACACACACACACAACACACACACACCCCAAACCACACACACACACACACACAACACAACACACACACACATCACAACACCCCCCACACACCCAAAAACCCCCCACCACCCACAACACAGGGAACCACAAAAAACACACACACCAAAAACACCAAAACCCACACCACACACCCACACACACACACAACAACCCACCACCACACACCACACAAACACCACTACACACACCACACCAAACACACACACACCACCACACACCACACAAACACACCCACCCCCACCCACCCACCAACACACACACACACACACACACCACACACCAAACACAAACGCACCACGCAGCACGCCCCACACACCACACCACACACCACGCACGCACGCAGCACCCCCCCCACCCCCCCCCCCCCCAACAAACACACACAACCCCCACCCCCCCCCCTCCCCACCCCCCCCCCACACAAAAATACTCTTTTACTGCTCCCAGTTATAGCTTCTGTGGCCGTAAAACACCACGAAAAAGCAACAACCCGTATAATGTTCGTGCCCGTTGACCCCTGGCGCGCTGAGCAAAATGCGGGCATTGGGCCCCGCCAACGCGCGAGAGCAAAAACCGTGTGTCCGGTTCTCGCCGCACCCTCTCGCGGTGACGTAGGCAAAAAAAGGGGAATCCCCTACTCCAACCCGCCCCTTACTTTGGGTCGGTTTTGCGGTCCTGCCTCTGCACGCCTGAGGTTCCCCAGTCGCAGCTTCTCACTCTCGATCACAGATTGTAAACCGGTCCCCGCTCTGCTTGAAACTGCTTAGTAACTGTTCCGTGTTCTACCCCCTTATTCTACCCCCCCCCCCCCCCCCCCCCACCCCCGCCCCCCCCTTTTACCAAATTTCTCTGGTTTTGCTTTTATTTTTGCGGGGTTTGGGGTGCCTTTTTTTTAAATTTTAAAAATTTCGTCGTTTCGAGTCTTTGTGATTTCGGCCTGTCTGTTTATTTTTTTCTTTTCTTCTGTATGTTTGTTTTTATGGTGTGGGTGTGTGTGGGGTGTGTGTGGGGTTTGGGTGTGTGTGTGTTTTTGGTGTGTGTGGGGTGTGTGTGTGGGGTGTGTGTGTGTTGTGTGTGTGTGTGTGTGTGTGTGTGTGTGGGGGTGGGGTGTGTGTGTGTGGGGTGTGTGTGGGGTGTGTGTGTGTGTGTGTGTGTGTGTGTGTGGGTGTGGGGTGTGTGTGTGTGTTTTGTGTGTTTTTTGTGTGTGTGGGG
>JABMCL010003634.1:177500-180000 GCA_018857735.1 Alviniconcha marisindica | reverse complement strand
GTCATTAGGACAGACCGTACTGCTGCACGGTCAGTCTGACCTAAGTCATTAAGACAGACCGCACTGCTGCACGGTCAGTCTGACCTAAGTCATTAAGACAAACCGCACTGCTGCACGGTCAGTCTGACCTAAGTCATTAAGACAAACCGCACTGCTGCACGGTCAGTCTGACCTAAGTCTGACCTAAGTCATTCAGACAAACCGTACTGCTGTATGATCAGTCTGACCTAAGTCATTCAGACAAACCGTACTGTTGAATGGTCAATCTAAGTCATTCAGACAAACCGTACTGCTGTATAGTCAGTCTGACCTAAGTTATTAAGACAAACCGTACTGCTGTATAGTCTTAATGACTTAGGTCAGACTGACCGTGCAGCAGTGCGGTCTGTCAAGTAACATCATGGCCGCACTGAAAGGGTTAATGCCGGCCCTGATACAAGAGGCCAATGGGGGGGGGGGGGGGGGGGGGGGAAGGACCGTTCGAACCTCATGAATGACTGAATGAATGAATGAAAATGTATATACAACGCATAAAAAACCTGCTGACGTTACGGAAGGGACATAAGCATAATGAACTTATGAAGACGCAATGGTCACATTTTGGTGCAGCAGGCAAGCATTGGGAACTGTAACTGGTGGGGCGGTGGGAATGGGGGGGGGGGGGGGGGGGGGAATCTATAAGAAGGATGACTGCTAGTGCTCTAAAACAAGATCCAAACACACAAATGGTTTAAAAGAACGCTATTTATTAGGACAAATACAAATCTGCCAATTGTCGGGGTAATCCCCTTTATCAAGCTACAAAACGACACTTAAACAAGAATCCAAGCACTGGACAGGAAAACGACATAGCTCAACAAAAGCAGATAAGTGATTTAGCTTTCCGTCTCGTGTGTGTGTGTGTGTGTGTGTGTGTGTGTGTGTGTGTGTGTGTGTGTGTGTGTGTGTGTGCGTGCGTGCGTGCGTGCGTGCGTGCGTGGTGCGTGCGTGCGTGCGTGCGTGCGTGCGTGCGTGCGTGCGCGTGCGTGCGTGGTGCGTGCGTGCCGTGCGTGCGTGCGTGCGTGCGTGCGTGTGTGTGTGGGTGTGTGTGTGTGTGTGTGTGTGTGTGTGTGTGTGTGTGTGTGTGTGTGTGTGTGATGTTGTGACACCTTGTCGATTTAAAAAAAAAATTTGATAACATTTTCCATCTCGATGTACATTATGTGTGTGTGCCTGTTCAGCGCTTTGAGCCGCAAGGTAGGTACTTTAAAAATGTCCATTATTATTATAATATTTATTTATTTCTATCTATTTATCCATTGGTTAGTTGGCAGCACAATTTCTTTGATTGCGGGGAGAACTCGAACTCGAACTCGAAAACTTTAATACTCAAAGATAGTAGCGTTAGGTCCATTTGGACCTATTTAACAGTCAGTCCTTGCTATGCTACAAACACAACTAAACACGACAATACCACAAACAAATATTATAAGCACGACTAAGCAATTGATTAATGCAGTTTTATAGTTCCTACAAATGTGCAGAAACATCAGAGAGAGAGAGAGAGAGAGAGAGAGAGAGAGAGAGAGAGAGAGAGAGAGAGAGAGAGAGAGAGAGAGAGAGAGAGAGAGAGAGAGAGAGAGAGAGAGAGAGAGAGAGAGAGAGAGAGAGAGAGAGAGAGAGAGCAGTACCGTGCTCTTTTGATATGCCCGTTGACCTAAAAAGAAGAAGAACGACAACAAATACACCATAGAAACCCAACAAAACAACAACGACAGAACAAACGAGCAAACACGAAAGACACCTGCAAAACGTACAGCAAAGGACTACAGGCTAACAACCTTTGTCCGTACACTGAGGCCAGTACATCTGTGCCTCAACAGTCGAAGCGTTCACGGACGTGCTAAGTGCTACTGACGACATAAATCGTCTTATTTTACATTATTCCCAAGTTGCTTCCCCCGACAGCACGCAAACACACTTCAATAAATAAACATTTAGATCGTAAGCCAGCCGGATTTTCCACTCATAGGAACGGACTATACATAACCAGCAGTAACCAGAAGTAACCAGAAGGCTCTTAACTCATTCACTGCCACAGCGAGGAAGGAAATGGTATGGCTTGATTATCCCAGCAAAGTGCTTCAGTTTAACCCGCTTACACGGTCTGATAATGATAACTAACTTCCTGAGCTCAAGACCAGTTTTTACGATTACTCGGGTGTTAATAATTCTTCTTTTTTTCTTTTTCTTTGTTTCTCTTCTTTGTCTTTTTTTCGGACCATTCTTGACAGAAAACTGCTCAGACAGACAGACAGACAGACAGAAATCAGACAGACAGACAGAGTCAGAGAGTCAGACAGAAAGATACAGAGAGACAGACAGAAAGATACAGAGAGACAGACAGAGAGACAGAGTCAGAGAGTCAGACAGAAAGATACAGAGAGACAGACAGAAAGATACAGAGAGACAGACAGAGAGAGCAGACACAAAAGACCAGGAGCCGGGACGGGTCGACTCC
>JABMCL010003634.1:165000-167500 GCA_018857735.1 Alviniconcha marisindica | reverse complement strand
ATCGACCGATACGTTTTTTGTTTTGCTTTTTAAATTTTTTTTTTATCATAGTTGTTGTCGTCGTCATCATCATCATCATCATTATCAGCAGCAGCAGCAGCAGCGGCAGGAAAAACCCCACACACAACAAACACACACACACACAAACCCCACACACCCCAACACCCCACACAAAAACACAAAAACACACACCACACACACAACCCCCACACACTTATTCACTCAATCATCACAGGTGGGGGGAATTTTTGAAAAATTAGATGTAGATTTAAAAGGTTGAGTTGCTTGACAGAAAATGCAGGTGGTGAGTGACGAGCCGAAAACTGAGCAGAGAAAAAACGCCAACACACACACCCCACAAAACACACAAAAACAAAAAACACACCACACCACACCCAAAACACACACACACACACACAACCCCACACACACACACCCACCCCACCCCCACACACACACACACACACAAACCCCAAACACACACAAACACGCACACCAACCCCCACACCCCACACACACACACACACACAAAACAAAGCACACACACACACACACAGCACACACACACCCCACACACACCACACGCCAAAACACCACACACGCACACACACACACACACACCCCACCCACCACACAAACACACACACACACAAACCCACGCACAAAACACACACACGCACACACACACACACACACACCACACCACACACACACACCCCACACACACACACACAAAACACACACACGCACACACCCCACACACGCACACACACACCCCACACACACCACACACACACCACCACAAACCCCAAAACCCCCACAACCCCACCACCCCCCACACAACACACACACACATACACCAACACACACACACACACACACCCACAACCCCACACACCCACACCACACACCACCACACACAAACACACCAACAAACACACACGCACACAAACACACACACAAGCACACACACACACCACAACACACACACACACACACACACACCACACACACAAAACAACACACGCACCCCACACACAAAACACACACACACAACACACCCCACACACACACAACACACCCCACACACACACCACGCACGCAAGCACGGGACGCACGCAAGCAAACCCCCCACATACACAACCCCCACACACACACTAACCCCCACCCCCCACACACACACACACACAACCCACACACACCACCACACACACACAAACACACACCCCAACACCAAAAATACCACACACACACACAACACACACACCACACCCACACACCCCACACCCCCCCACGCCCCCCAAACCCCCAAAACGGGGGCAACGCCCCACGCACCCCAAACCACACAACACACCCCACCACCCCCACACCACACCACACACCCCACAAAACCACACACCACACAACACACACACACCCCCAAAACCCCACACCCCCCAAAACCCCCCCCCCAAAAAACCACCACCCCACCCCCCCCCCACCCACACCCCAAAAACCCCACACAAACACAACACAAACACACACCCACACACCCACACACAACACCACACACACCCCCCAAAAACCACCACCCCACACCACACAAAAAAACACACCCCACACAAAACTACAAACACACAACACAACACAACACACACACACAACACACACACACCACACCCCACCAACAACAACACACAACACCCACACACACACCCCCAACCACCCCCCAACCACACCCCCCCAAAAACCACACAACACACACAAAAAGAATTTTTAGGGAAAGGAATTTTTCCCGGGAACAAGTAGGCAGATTTTTTAAAAGTTGGTTTTTAAGGCTTTGCTTTTGACGAATTTTTTAGGGTGGTTTGATTTTTAAAAACCCCCCAACGGGAATTGGGGGTTTTGGTAATGGGGGGAGCCCATTGCCCTGGGAAAACAAAAATGGGAATTTTAAAAAAAAGGGAAGAGAAAAACCAAAATTTAAAAAACTCCACAGGTTATTTACCCCCCAAAAAAAGCCCGTTAAACCCAAAAACCCCCCCCACCCCCCCCCCCACCCCCACAAACCCGCCCCCCACAAAACAACAAAAACAACAACAACAAACAACAAAAACAACAACAACAACAAAAACACAACAGCCGGAGAAGCAGCAGAAAGCAGCGCAGAAAGCAGCACCCAGCAGAAAACAAAAAACAACAACCAAAAAACAACAACAAACAAACAAAAACAAAAACAACCAAAAAAACCCCCCCCCACCCCAAAAAAACAAAAAACAGCAAAAAACAAAAAACAAAAACCAACCAACCAAAAAAATAAAAAACCCCTAAAACCTGACAATTACCGTAAGCGCTAAAGTCTTTGTTGCTGTGTTTGTGGACGTCAGTCTTTCGAGCGCAAATTTACCCCCCCTTTGGTCAGTGTTGTTGAGTTTTTTTGAAACCTTGCTTTTGTGCAAAATAAAAACGGCATATTATTATTTAAAAAGGCCCCAAATATCAAAATAATTGAAAAAACTAA
>JABMCL010003634.1:145000-155000 GCA_018857735.1 Alviniconcha marisindica | reverse complement strand
CTCTGTGAACGTAAAGCAGCACTGAACTTGAACATTGACAAGTTAGAGCTCAGGAGCTGTGGGAAAGTGGAGGTGGCCGTCCCGCTGGACTCCCTGTCCCTTATAGACTGTATGGTCTCTGTGAACGTAAAGCAGCACTGAACTTGAACATTGACAAGTTAGAGCTCAGGAGCTGTGGGAAAGTGGAGGTGGCCGTCCCGCTGGACTCCCTGTCCCTTATAGACTGTATGGTCTCTGTGAACGTAAAGCAGCACTGAACTTGAACATTGACAAGTTAGAGCTCAGGAGCTGTGTGAAAGTGGAGGTGGCCGTCCCGCTGGACTCCCTGTCCCTAACTGTCCCTCCGGTCTCTGAACGTGAAGCCACGCTGAACTGACCCGACAAGTCAGAGTAAGTAAGTAAGTAAGTAAGTAAGTAAAACATGGTGCCTAACGTCCACAGAAACCATAAGGCTTATTAGGGACGGGGAGAAGGGTGGGAAGGGTGTATGGAGGTGAAGTAAACATGGTGCTTTACGTCCACAGAAACCATAAGGCTTATTAGGGACGGGGAGAAGGGTGGGAAGGGTGTATGGAGGTGAAGTAAACATGGTGCTTTACGTCCACAGAAACCATAAGGCTTTTTAGGGGCGGGGAGAAGGGGGGAGGGGAAGGGGTATGGAGGTGGCGGAAGAGGGAGATTATGTACCTATCTCTACGCTGTCACCACCAGAATGATTCCTGCATTAAGATGGACAGCGATGAGAGCCATTTTAATGTTTCAGTAGGAAGTGATGGACAAATTCACACGACAGTGTCCACAGACAACAACCTTTTTGAAGAGAAAGGAGAGCCGAAGCGGGGGAGGGGGGGGGGGGGGGAAGCCTTAATGATTTTAAATTTGGCACTTTTATTCATCGTTTTCCAAGTGACGGCACGGCAAGCGTGGCAGTGAAAGGGTCAAGTTAAGCAAGACAACCGAACAACCGAACCACCGAAACGTAGTATACGCCGTGCTTACGGACTAGGTCAGCGGCTTCAGGGCGCCTCCAGTCAGCCAATCCCACTCTGTTTTTGCCCTGCACAGCAAATAATGCTCCTCGTGTCAGACGTGGAGAGGTTGACTGACATACTCGCGTGCGCAAGCGCCTCGGAATGTTCCGCTACTGATCGTAGCCACCTCGAGTATCGCCGCACCGAAATGTAACGTAACCTATGGCGACTTGCTAGCGTCAAAAGGCAAAATTACTAATGATCTGCATATAATTACAATTATGTCATTCTGTGCACCTAGGATAATTACTAATTACCTGCACATAATTACCCATTTTGTCTCCACATAATTGTAATTATGTACTTTCGACGAAAATAAGCCGTTAGAAGCAACACGAAAGGCTCGAAATTCCCGTTATGTGGACATAATTAGTAATTTTGTGCTTTTGACGCATTTTAGCAGTTAGAACCACTAGGGGTCGAAAGACATATTTATTCATGCGTAGAAATAATTAGTAATTATGTTTAGATAATTAGCAAATATGTTGAAAGAACTCGTGGGCTCGATGCCGTTGGCGACTGCCATTGCTACAGAGAAAGAGGGAAATGCTGCCAAGCCCGCACATGCGCACTAACACCGTTTCAACATAATTACTTATTATGTGAAGATAATTGTAATGATATGCTTTTGACGCGAGTAAGCCGTTGGAAGCAGTACGGAAGGCACACAATTACTATCATGTGCACATTATTACTAATTATGTTAAGATAATGACTCAGGAACAAGCACTCTTGCTTTTGACGCAAGTAACCTGTGTGTCAAAGGACAAAATTATTCATTGTAATGTGCACATAATTTGTAATTATGTGGACATAGTCAAAAGACAAAATTATTAATCCTGTGCACATAATAAGCCTTATGGGTTCTGTGGACAGGTAAGCACCATGTTTACTTTACTTTGCAGGTCAGTCAACCCCGCGATGACGTTGTCCGACAAAGCCGCCGGGGTCTCAGTCTCGTCCCATCAAAGATTATAATATAACACGTATTTATAATCTTTGGTCCCATTCGGGTCTTGGATAGTTTAGATTGACGAGTCGTTTAACAGTGTTGCTGACGTCACGCCGGCCGGCCACTCCACTAGTTGGTCTCGATCTCGGCTTTCTTTCTCAGTCTCTTTCTTTCTTTCCTTTCTTATCTCGATCAAGCTGCGAACTCCACGACTCGGTAAACGTTGGAAAAGTACTGGCGGGTGGGAACTGGGTCGTCAGAGTCAGGTACTGGACTGGGAAGACTTTCGCTCCTTCGTTCAGCCACCATTTGAGGAAGGAGTTGAAGGGGGGGGGGGGTGGGGTGGAGAGAGGGGGGGGGCGGTGGTGAGGGCGGGGAGACGTTCGTTCAGCCGCGTTTGAGGAAGAAGAGTAGTCTGGGGGAGGGTGGGGGGCGAGACGTTCGTTCAGCACTGACTGAGAAAAGGAGAGGAGGGTGGGGAGGGGGTGGAGAGGAGGGGAGGGGGGGAAGGGAGAGAGAGAGAGAGAGAGAGAGAGAGAGAGAGAGAGAGAGAGAGAGAGAGAGAGAGAGAGAGAGAGAGAGAGAGAGAGAGAAGAGAGAGAGAGGAGAGAGAGAGAGAGAGAGAGAGAGAGGAGAGAGAGAGAGAGAGAGAGAGAGAGAGAGAGAGAGAGAGAGAGAGACAGACAGACAGACAGACAGACAGACAGACAGACAGACAGACAGAGACAGACAGAGACACAAGACACAGAGAGACACACAGAGAGAGAGCGAGGAGAGAGAGCGAGAGAGAGAGAGAGAGAGAGAGAGAGAGAGAGAGAGAGAGAGAGAGAGAGAGAGAGAGAGAGAGAGAGAGAGAGAGAGAGAGAGAGAGAGAATCGAACTCGAACTCGAACTCGAAACTTTATTTTCCAAGGATTGTAGTTTAGGTTCATTTAGACCTGTCTAACAACTAGTCCTTGCTAAACTACTGATAAGTGAAACATGGAGAAACAATTATATGAAAACAAAAAACAACAAAACTTTACAAACTCGATTAATATTTAAACATGATAAACAATATACAAACAAATAAAATATAACACTACCCCTATGAATAGTAATAAACATACAGGAACAGCAAAATCAGTGAAAATACTTTGAGAGAGCGAGAGAACTCGAACTCGAACTCGAAAACTTTATTTTCCAAGGATTGCAGTTTAGGTTCATTTAGACTTGCCTAACAACTAGTCCTTGCTAAGCTATCGAATAAGTGAAAACTGGAGAAACAATTATATAAAAATAAAATATAAAAATGTTTTACAAACTCGATTAATATTTAAACAGGATAAACAATATATAAACAAATGAAATATAATACTACCACTATTAATAGTAATAAACATACAGGAACAGCAAAATCATTGAAAACACTTTGAAATGACAATGAATAAATAAGATGTATACATAGCAAAAATGGTGTTGACGTATCTCGCAATTATTTGTAAATCACGAAAACATAACATGGTTCAGTGGTACGTCGGGGGGGGGGGGGTGGGGGGGGGGGGGGGGGGAGAAGAAGAAGAAGAAGAAAATAAATAAAATAAAATAAAATGTTAATCAGATCATAAATCACAGTAGGCAATGCTGCATTCCACACACACACACCACAGACACACACAGACACACACACACACACACAGACAGACAGACACACACACACACACACACACACACACACACACACACAGACACACAGACACACACACACACACACACACACACACACACACACACACACACACACACACACACACACACACACACACACACACACACACACACACACACACACACACACACACACACACACACACACAGAGACACACACACAAGCTGTCTTATACGGTTGTGTTAAGGTGCTCACGGAGGTTTTTCTTGAAGGAGCTGAGTGAGTGACATGATCTGAGGTGCACTGGAAGACTATTCCAAAACAGGGCACCAGAAAAGGCCATGCTTGTTTTGAATAAATCTATTCTTGGCTTTGGTAACTGAAGGTAGTTGTTTCTGGAGCTAGAGTGGGGAGCGAGAGAGAGAGAGAGAGAGAGAGAGAGAGAGAGAGAGAGAGAGAGAGAGAGAGAGAGAGAGAGAGAGAGAGAGAGAGAGAGAGAGAGAGGGGAGTGGCGATGTCAGGGGAAGGGCGTGTGTCAGTCAGTGTTTGATATCTCTCGTCCTTGACTGCTTATCACCTGTATATATGAAGTCAGTGCGGGTAGGTCCGCGGTTAGGATTGCATCATTCGGGTGGATAGGAGGGGGGATGGGAAGGAGGGGGGGGGGGGGGGGGGGGGGGGGGTCCGTCGGTTGTAGTGTTTGCGACTGACTGGGTAGGTACTTACTATGTGAAGTGTTTTGATTCAGTGTGCTGGACACCTGTCAGTTCACGAGGCGGTGGAATTTGGAACTTCCCGCGATTGACGTCAGCTGATGAGCCACGTCAGTAGTGACGTTCTGTTTGTTGTGATCTCAGTTCAGCTGGGTGGCGGTGGCCGCATAGTTTCGCGGCGATGATAAAATTATCATTCCGCACAGGTTTTCGTTGCCGGTGACTTTTACACCAGCCTAGCCTACTCAGTCGATAAACCGCAGTCCACGTGGCCCCCACCACCGCAAAGTGCAAAACAATCATCATCATCATCATCGTCGGGGGTCATCCCGGCCTTTGGATAGTATGGTGGCTCGCTAGCGTCAGAAAGCCAAAATTACGAATTATCTGTTAGTACATTACACGTAATTACTAATTTTGTCTTTTGGCTATGTGCACATAGTTACGATTATGTGCACATGATTAATAATTTTGTCTTTTGACATGTCCCGTAACAGACTGACATGTGCCGTAACCGACACGTACTGACATGTTCCGCAACTGACATGTCCCGTAACTGACGGACATACCCAGTTACATTATTCTCTGAGATTAGTGAGAACAGAGAATAAATAACAGAAAAGGTGTGGCTATTTAGCGGAAAAGAAAAACACAAAGGAACACGCACACCGAGCGCTCTCTCTCATTATCTCTCTCCCTCCCCACCTCTCTCTCCACTCTCTCTCTCTTCTCTCTCTCTCTCACACACACACACACACACACACACACACGCACGCACGCACGCACGCACGCACGCGCACGCACGCACGCACGCACGCACGCACCGCACACACACACACACACACACACACACACGCACGCACGCACGCACGACACACACACACTTTCTGAATTCCAGTTTCTCGTGAATAGCTACGTGCAACAAGGTTATCAAAATCAGCAATTTTAGTCAGCTTAAGCCTTTCTCGTGAATATGCCACGTGCAGCAAGGTTATCAAAAGCAGCAAGGTTGGTCAGTTCGTGAATTGCTACGTAGAACAAGGCTATCAGAATCAGCAATGATGGTCAGCTGAAGGCTTTCTCGTAAATTGCTACTATCAAACACAGCAATTTTGATCAGCTTAACACCTTTCTCGTGAACTGCTACCTGCGGCAAGGTTATCAAAAGCAGCAAGGTTTTATCAAACACAGCAATTTTGATCAGCTTAACACCTTTCTCGTGAACTGCTACCTGCGGCAAGGTTATCAAAAGCAGCAAGGTTTTATCAAACACAGCAATTTTGATCAGCTTAACACCTTTCTCGTGAACTGCTACCTGCGGCAAGGTTATCAAAAGCAGCAAGGTTTTATCAAAAGCAGCAATTTTGGCCAGCTTAACACCTTTCTCGTGAACTGCTACCTGCGGCAAGGTTATCAAAAGCAGCAAGGTTTTATCAAAAGCAGCAATTTTGGTCAGCTTAACACCTTTCTCGTGAACTGCTACCTGCGGCAAGGTTATCAAAAGCAGCAAGGTTTTATCAAAAGCAGCAATTTTGATCAGCTTAACACCTTTCTCGTGAACTGCTACCTGCGGCAAGGTTATCAAAAGCAGCAAGGTTTTATCAAAAGCAGCAATTTTGGTCAGCTTAACACCTTTCTCGTGACTGTTTTTGGAAGGAACCTGCACCAAACTGTATAACTGTTGGAAGTAAAAGGGTTAAAACAAAACCAAACCGTTTTAACCCTTTCAGCGCCAGCAGTTCTGGAATTGAGCAGCTCCTGGCGCCAGCTGTTTTTCTGACTCTGGCACCGAACGTACAGTCACTATCTTTAAACGCCTGTAACTTCCTTATTTCTGAACCAATTCTTTTGCAATTTTTTTTGCAGAATACAGTAAAACGGTTCAAGGTTTCATCGGTTTTGGTGTTGTTGTACTTCTTTCATTACCAGTTCTGACAAAATGGTCCCCTACATTGGGCACGCGGGAAGCGTGGTGGGCACAGTATTATGACACAGACGCCGTAAGGGTTAAAAAGAAGTTACACTCAGCTAAAGGCCTGTGGGCCGGTTTGGCCTAGCGGTAAGGCGTTAGGCTGGTAAGCAGAGGGGCCGCGGCTCGATTCAGCTGCGGCTCTCCTTTCTCTTCACGAAGGTTGTGGTTTGTGGACACAGTCTTGTGATTTTGTCCCTCACAATTAATGAAACATTAAAATGGCTCTCATCGCTGCCTTTTCTTAATGCAGGAACCATTTGGTGGTGACAGTGCAGCGATAAGTATATAATCCCCCCCCATACCCCCTCCCCCCTTCTCCCCGTCCCTAGGGCTTACCTTGTGGTTTCTATGGACGTTAAGCACCATGTTTACTTACTTACTTACTTCGCTAAAGTCCAGCCATTGAGATCAGTGATGACGACAATACCTGTACTGGTTGACCTAGGAAGAGTGCGCAGTGTTTTTAACCTCAATTCACTGGTCGTGTGGTATCGGTGTTTTTATCAGTGTTAACGGTGCTCCTCGGGTGTTTTCGCAGATCAGCTCCTGTGTGTGTGTGTGTGTGTGTGTGTGTGGTGTGGTGCGTGCGTGCGTGCGTGCGTGCGTGCGTGCGTGCGTGCGTATATGTGCATGTGTGTGTGTGTGTGTGTGTGGTGTTGTGGTGGTGGTGTGTGTGTGTGTGTGTGCATGCGTATATGTGTGTGTGTGTGTGTGTGTGTGTGTGTGTGTGTGTGTGTGTGTGTTGTGTGTGTGTGTGTGTGTGTGTGTGTGTGTGTGTGTGTGTGTGTGTGTGTGTGTGTGTGTGTGTGTGTGTGTGTGTGTGTTATCTAGGCCTACAAGTGCGTGATCAACTAATCGTTCAGCAGCACTGAGACAGGTTGGTCTAGTGGTACATCACTGAGACAGGTTAGTCTAGTGTACAACACTGAGACAGGTTGGTCTAGTGGTACATCACTGAGACAGGTTAGTCTAGTGTACAACACTGAGACAGGTTGGTCTAGTGGTACATCACTGAGACAGGTTAGTCTAGTGGTACAACACAGAGACAGGTTGGTCTAGTGGCACAGCACTGAGACAGGCTAGTTTAGTGGCACAGCACAGAGACAGGTTGGTCTAGTGGCACAGCACAGAGACAGGTTGGTCTAGTGGTACATCACTGAGACAGGTTAGTCTAGTGGTACAGCACAGACAGGTTAGTCTAGTGGTACAACACAGAGACAGGTTGGTCTAGTGGCACAGCACTGAGACAGGCTAGTCTAGTGGCACAGCACTGAGACAGGCTAGTCTAGTGGCACAGCACAGAGACAGGTTGGTCTAGTGGCACAGCACCTAGACAGGTTGTTCTAGTGGCACAGCACCTAGACAGATTGGTCTAGTGGCACAGCACCTAGACAGATTGGTCTAGTGGCACAGTTTTAAAGTATGCAGAGGGAGGAGATCGGGAGGCTTCGAATATGCTTCGGGTTCGTCCAGATTATGCGTTTTCTTCTGACTTTGCCCTACGTGATCTCTCTGACAGTAAAACTCGACACTGAAATAAACAGCTATCAACGGAAAAAGTAAAAACTGGCATTGCTGTTCACCTCAGTGCAGAAATCATTTCGATGGTAAATGTCTATATAACAGCTATGTTAAGTGTTTGCTTCTCTACCCCCACCCTCCCCCTCCCCATTCCCAACCAACACACACTCACATACACGTATGCACACACATACACGTATGCAAACACACACACACACACACACACACACACACACACACACACACACACACACACACACACACACACACACACACACACACACACACACCACACACACACACACACACACACACGTATGCACACACACACGTATGCACACACACACACACACACACACACACACACACACACACACACACACCACACGCACACGCACACACACACACACACACACACACACACACACACACACACACACACACACACACACACCACACACGCACGCACTCCGCACGCACGCACGCACACACACACACATACACACACACACCCACCATACACTCCCACGCACAGACACACACACATACACACGCTGATTGGAGCAAATGTGCTATGCTTTTAGGTCACGTCCTGATCAGAAGAGTGGCTGAGGACATCAAACCGATGTAACAAACGGACGGTTGGGGTACCTGGCCACTGAGGAATTTGAACCGTTTCCCACTCCGTGCACCTTTAGCTCATTGTGCTCTGGCCTCATCGAGCGCGGACATTTACCGTTATTAAAGGGGAACAGAAGAAACTGAACCGCTTCGTGTCTTGTGGCTTCATCGAGCATGGACATTTACCGTTATTAAAGGGGAACAGAAGAAATTGAACCGCTTCATGGCTTGTGGCTTCATCGAGTTCAAGAGCTGTGTGAGAGTCGAGGTGGCCGTCCTGGGCTGTCCGCCCTAACGAGCCTTCTGGTTTCTTTCCGTGGACGTAAAGCTATATTGAACCATGCTTCGGCATTGGTCTCAGCTTGTCCCTAATATGTCAGCCGACATCCGAGGACATTAAGCATCACTTCATCATCATCACTCATCGAGCACGGACATTTTACTGTTATTTGTTTACTGGAACAAAAGAAATTGCCTGTGAAGAACCTTATATCGTTGTGTTCTGGCTTCATCAAGCACGGGCATTTGGCTGTTATTAAAGGGGAACAGAACAAATCGCTTTGATACCTTGTGCAGCAACCTTAAGTCATTGCGTTCTGGCTTCATCGAGCACGGGCATTTTACTGTTATTAAAGGGGAACATAAGAAATTGAACCGGTTCAGACCCTGTGCAAAACCTTAGCTCATTGGTGCTCTGGCTTCGTCGGGGACGGACACGTTACTGCTATTAAAGGGGAACTAAACAAATCGCTTTAATACCTTGCGAAACAACATTCACTCACATTGGGCGCGGACATTTTACTTTTATTAAAGGAGAACAGAAGAACTGCTGTTGAACTGCGTTAAACCCTGTGCAACAAATTAGCTCATCGGTGTTCTGGCTTAATCGAGCACGGACATTTTACTGTTATTAAAGGGAAGTAGAAGAAATTGAACTGCTTCATGCCCTGTGCAACACATTAGCTTATCGGTGTTCTGGCTTTATTGAGCACGGAAATTTTACTGTTATTAAAAAAGAACTAACTTTAGCTCATTGTGTTCTGGTTTCATCGAGCACGGATATTTTACTGTTATTAAAGGCGAATAGAAGAAAATGAACCGCCCCATGCAAAACCTTCGCTCATTGGTGTTCTGGCTTCATCGAGGACGGACATTTTGCTGTTATTAAAGGAGACCAGAAGCAATTGAACTGCTTCATGCTCTGTGCACTGGTATTCTGGCTTCATCGTGGACGAACATTTTAATGCTATTAAAGGGGGAGAAAAAATCGCTTCATATCTTGTACAACAACTTTAGCATACTGGTATTCAGCCTTCGTCCCGCACAGACATTTTACTGTTATTAAAGGGAAACGGAAGAAATACTGAATCGCGTTACACCCTGTAGAACGAGCACGAAACGGTAGACACTTGATTTACAAGAAAAATATGTTCTGTTTTGTTTAACCCCTTCACTGCCCCAGCCAGTCAAATATCCGGGCTGAAATGTATACACACACAAATTCAAACAGTATATTTTCTGGAGCTGTAACAATCTACCTTT
>JABMCL010003634.1:135000-137500 GCA_018857735.1 Alviniconcha marisindica | reverse complement strand
ATTTGTATGTTTGTTTTTGTGACTGCAAATAAGTTTAAAAAAAAAAAATGTATCATACATGTAGCCATACACGTAGTTAATTTCAAATGATCTATCTCTTAAACGCAGTATGTTATTTCATATAATTATTACGCACAAATACTAACACATTCCTAAACCCTAGGTAATGTGTACTCAAGCTGTCTTGTCTTGCTTGCTCTGTACTCACACAAGACGTTATATATATATATATATATATATATATATATATATATATATATATATATATATATATATATATATATAATATATTATACTCTCGCTTACTTTCTGACACTTAATTTAGCTATCACACATACTTTCACTCCACCCAACCCTGGACATACTATCACACACATTTTTATATGAATATATATCATCCCCTCCCCATGTGCCTCGATGACTTGTACAGGGTCTTGGGCTGACTTTCGTCTTAATAGTAACTGGTACATAAATTATGGACTGCAGGGTGCAGGGTGTTACTATAATAATTATATTTGCTCTTCAGTCTCAAAGGTCTTTGGAAGGCGAGGCAATGACAGTTAAGTCTGGTATACGCAGATTCGTATGGTAGTACGTGATTAGTACATACGCACTAACCATAGACTGACTTTCGTCTTAATAGTAACTGGTACATAAATTATGGACTGCAGGGTGCAGGGTGTTACTATAATAATTATATTTGCTCTTCAGTCTCAAAGGTCTTTGGAAGGCGAGGCAATGACAGTTAAGTCTGGTATACGCAGATTCGTATGGTAGTACGTGATTAGTACATACGCACTAACCATAGACTGACTTTCGTCTTAATAGTAACTGGTACATAAATTATGGACTGCAGGGTGCAGGGTGTTACTATAATAATTATATTTGCTCTTCAGTCTCAAAGGTCTTTGGAAGGCGAGGCAATGACAGTTAAGTCTGGTATACGCAGATTCGTATGGTAGTACGTGATTAGTACATACGCACTAACCATAGACTGACTTTCGTCTTAATAGTAACTGGTACATAAATTATGGACTGCAGGGTGCAGGGTGTTACTATAATAATTATATTTGCTCTTCAGTCTCAAAGGTCTTTGGAAGGCGAGGCAATGACAGTTAAGTCTGGTATACGCAGATTCGTATGGTAGTACGTGATTAGTACATACGCACTAACCATAGACTGACTTTCGTCTTAATAGTAACTGGTACATAAATTATGGACTGCAGGGTGCAGGGTGTTACTATAATAATTATATTTGCTCTTCAGTCTCAAAGGTCTTTGGAAGGCGAGGCAATGACAGTTAAGTCTGGTATACGCAGATTCGTATGGTAGTACGTGATTAGTACATACGCACTAACCATAGACTGACTTTCGTCTTAATAGTAACTGGTACATAAATTATGGACTGCAGGGTGCAGGGTGTTACTATAATAATTATATTTGCTCTTCAGTCTCAAAGGTCTTTGGAAGGCGAGGCAATGACAGTTAAGTCTGGTATACGCAGATTCGTATGGTAGTACGTGATTAGTACATACGCACTAACCATAGACTGACTTTCGTCTTAATAGTAACTGGTACATAAATTATGGACTGCAGGGTGCAGGGTGTTACTATAATAATTATATTTGCTCTTCAGTCTCAAAGGTCTTTGGAAGGCGAGGCAATGACAGTTAAGTCTGGTATACGCAGATTCGTATGGTAGTACGTGATTAGTACATACGCACTAACCATAGACTGACTTTCGTCTTAATAGTAACTAGGGACATAAATTATGGACTACCATACAGGGTGTTTTAAAATAAAAACTTTTATGTTTGGGCTTAGTCCAAAGGACTTTTTTTAACGAGGGAATAACAGTTAATCTGGTAACCTACAGGGTTTTTTTTGGTAATAGTATTAGTACATTGGGACTAACCATACATGGGCTTTCGTCTTAATAGTAACTAGGGACATAAATTATGGAAAAATACAGGTTTGCAGGGTGTAACTATAATAATTAAAATTTGCCTTCCCGGGGCCCCCAAAAAAAGATCTTTGGAAGGCGAGGCAATGACAGTTAAGTCTGGTATACGCAGATTCGTATGGTAGTACGTGATTAGTACATACGCACTAACCATAGACTGACTTTCGTCTTAATAGTAACTGGTACATAAATTATGGACTGCAGGGTGCAGGGTGTTACTATAATAATTATATTTGCTCTTCAGTCTCAAAGGTCTTTGGAAGGCGAGGCAATGACAGTTAAGTCTGGTATACGCAGATTCGTATGGTAGTACGTGATTAGTACATACGCACTAACCATAGACTGACTTTCGTCTTAATAGTAACTGGTACATAAATTATGGACTGCAGGGTGCAGGGTGTTACTATAATAATTATATTTGCTCTTCAGTCTCAAAGGTCTTTGGAAGGCGAGGCAATGACAGTTAAGTCTGGTATACGCAGATTCGTATGGTAGTACGTGATTAGTACATACGCACTAACCATAGACTGACTTTCG
>JABMCL010003634.1:122500-125000 GCA_018857735.1 Alviniconcha marisindica | reverse complement strand
GATATTGCGATACAAGCACCAATATCACGATACAAGCACCGATATCACGATACAAGCACCGATATTACGATACAAGCACCGATATCACGATACAAGCACCGACATTACGATACAAGCACCGATATCACGACACAAGCACCGATATCGCGATACAAGCATCGATACCGCGATACAAGCACCGATACCGCGATACAAGCACCGATATCACGATACAAACGCCGATATCGCGATACAAGCACCGATATCACGTTCGTTTCCACACGCAGACACTCGAAGACAGGTGCGGCCTTTAGCTGGCTGGACACGCGGTCGTTAGTTATCGCCCCTGGCTAACTGCCAGAATTCGCTGTCGGCCACTTCTCCATCAAAGGGGCTTATCTGGGCAACGCCTCATTTCGAAAATAATTATGTCTGGTAGAAACGATAATACATTACCTTTAATAAATTCTCTGTCTCTCTGTGTCTGTCTTTGTCTCTGTCTCTGTGTGTCTGTCTCTGTCTGTCTGTCTGTTTGTCTGTCTCTCTCTGTGTCTGTGTCTCTGTCTCTGTCTGTCTGTCTGTCTGTCTCTGTCTCTGTCTCTCTCTCTGTCTCTCTCTCTCCTCTCGCAGCAACTCTGTTCGAAAATAATTATGTTTGGTAGAAATGAGGAAACATTACCTTAATACATTATATTTCTCTCTTTGTCTGTCTCTGTCTGTCTCTGTGTCTAACTAACTAACTAACTAACTAACTAACTAACTAACTAACTAACTAACTAACTAACTAACTAACTAACTAACTAACTAACTAACTAACTAACTAACTAACTAACTAACTAACTGGATTTTAACGTCCAGTCAGCATCAGAGTTTGACGTCAGGAAGAAGGAGAGGAGAAGTATAAATGGATAGATAACTGATTTTAACGTCCAGTGAAACCAGGATGGTTATATCAGGGCGAAAGACGAAGAGAAGGAGGAAGAGGAGGAGGAGGAGGAAGAAGAAGAAGAAGAAGAAGAAGAAGAAGAAGAAGAAGAAGAAGAAGAAGGAAGAAGAAGAAGAGAAGAAGAAGAAGAAGAGGAGAAGAAGAAGAAGAAGAAGAAGAAGAGGAGGAGAGAGAGAAGAAGGAGAAGAAGGAGAGAAGAAGAAGAAGAAGAAGAAGAAGAGAGGAGGAAGAAGAAGAAGAAGAAGAAGAAGAAGAAGAGAGAAGAAGGAAGAAGGAAGAAGAAGAAGAAGAGAGAAGAAGAAGAAGAAGAGACGAAGAAGAGGAGGAGAGAAGAAGAAAGGAGCAGGAGACAGAAGAAGAAGAAGAGAGAAGAAGAAGAAAGAAGACAGAAGAAGAAGAAGAAAGAAGAAGAAGAAGAAGGAAGGAGGAGGAGAAGAAGAAAAGAAGAAGAAGAAGGAAGAAGAAAGAAGAAGAAAGAAGAAGAAGAAGAAGAAGAAGAAAGAAGGAGGAGGAGGAGGAGGAAGAAGAAGAAAGAAGAAGAAGAAGAAGAGAAGAGAAGAGAGAAGAAGAAGAAGAAAGAAAAAAGGGAGAAGGAGGAGGAGGAAGGAGGAGGAGGAGGAGGAAGAAGAAGAAGAAGAAGAAGAAGAAGAAGAAGAAGAAGAAGAGGAGGAGGAGGAGGAGGAGGAGGAGGAGGAGAAGAAGAAGAAGAAGAAGAAGAAGAAGAAGAAGAAGAAGAAGAAGAAGAAGAAGAAGAAGAAAGAACTGCATCGGCAATCACTACGATTGATCAACAATTGAATAATCAATCAGAGTTCGCAATGATACGAGGTCAGCGACTGAGTTCACCGTGAGAGAGATGTGACTGAGTGGACACTATTGCGAAAAGCCTACATAGTATTTCCCAGAGTTCTCTGACAAGACCAAGGACGTAAAATTAATGTAAGTCCTCGACAAGACAGCGTGGAAAGTCAACATGCTGTTTGTATAATGTGTGCCACGCCGATACATATTACAGGTCAGACCTGACGAACTGAGCTGTCTCGCTTAGCCCGTTGAACTGCTCCGCCATCACTGTCGGTAAAGAACGCCAAATCCCAGTCCCGAGATTGTACCTTTGGTCGAGTTTGTGTACCTTGTATTTGATGTACTTTTGGTAGAATTCATGTACCTTGTATTTGATGTACTATTCATGATGGAGATTATGTACCTTGTATTTGATGTACTATTGGTGGAGTTTATGTACTTTGTATTTGATGTACTTGGGTCGAGTACCTTGTATTTGAAATAAGTTTGGTGGAGTTTGTGTACGTTGCAATTGATGTACGTTTGGTGGAGAATGACTCCTGCATTAAGATGGGCAGCGATGAGGGCCATTTTATTTAATGTTTTATTCTCTGTGATGGGGCTAAGTCTCAAGACAGTGTCAATAAGCCACAACCTTTGAAGAGAAAGTCCAAGAGCCTAAAGCGAGGACTCCAACCGTTGTCATCCACTTACCAGCCTAACACCTTAATTACCGCCAAACCAGGCCGCTTCACGGACACACCTGTCGCACGCCGCAGCCTTTTGGGTGTT
>JABMCL010003634.1:100000-105000 GCA_018857735.1 Alviniconcha marisindica | reverse complement strand
TATTGATTCTTGTGTTTTGCCATTCATGTTGCTAGCAAACCACTTTTCTTGATCAGATATGTTCCTGTTGTAATTTACCAAATATCTTTTTCTAAGGTTTCTATAGACTGGACAATGCAAAAGGAAATGGATTTCACTCTCAGGTGTATTTTCACAGAAAGGACAATTTACCTCTTCTGGCAATTTTGAATACCGATATTTATGTGTGTTTATCTGGGAAACACCCATTCTAAATTGTGCAAATGCATTACGGTAAATATTTATCCATATCACATCTACATAGTATTCTCGTTCAAAACAGTGTTTAAACTGTCTATAAATAGAAAACCGTGTGCTAGACTCCATATGGTTTACCCACCCATGACAAAAGGAACTGTAGAGTCTTTCCCTGAGCTCCTTAAAGAAAGGACCTTCTTGTCCACAGCCAAACAACCACACCTGTTCAAAACCATTATCACATAAGACTGCTTTGATTCGAGTTACCCAAGTTATATATCCCTTTTCATGTAGGCCCAGTGACATATTGTATGCCTTTTTTGACCAAAAGTTCTCTGGCTGTTTAAGCAAGCGGAACCAATATTTTATGCTTTTCGATATGCTTGTGATCCATAAGGGATATTTGCCAAGTTCTCCATAAACGATGTCATTCGGTGTTTTATCGAGCACATGCAAAAACCGTTTACAGGCATACAAATGGACCCTTTCAATTTGGTCAAACTTGTCCATCCCCCATAACTCCGCTCCATACAATAAAGTGGGGACAACCTGTGCATCAAAAAGTTTGAAGAATATTTCAGCGGAGTTACAGTCAATTCTGTTTAACGTAGCAAGAATTTCTATAGTACTTTTTCTAACAGCCATATCTTCCACTGCAGCAGAAAAGCTAAGTCTTGTAGAAAAGGTTAGCCCTAAATACTTATAAGAGTTTACTACCTCTAGTTTAATTCCATTAAAAATCCATTTCTCTCTTGCACCCAAGAAGCCCCCTTTTCGGAAAACTACTACCTTAGACTTGTCTAAGTTGACTGTTAATCCTAACCTTTGGGTTGCCTCTTGCAGCACATTCAGCTGGTTTTGTAGCCCAATTACAGTCGATGAAAGTAAAGTAAGGTCATCCGCAAACAGAAGCAGAAAACAGTTCTATCTCTGCTGGACCTAGAGAGACTCCATGTTTACCCTTTTCTAAGATTTCATTTGCGAGTTCATTTATTAGCATGGAAAACAATATTGGGCTCAAAATACACCCTTGTTTCAGGCCTTGAAAACATTCAAAGAAGTCACTTAAACCTGATTTACTCATTACACAAGCTTGCACTGTGGCGTAAATGTCCCTAATCATCCTAAGCATTTTGCCCCTGACTCCAGATCTATATAGGACCATCCATAGAATATCGCGGTTTACAGTGTCATATGCCTTTTTGAAATCTATAAATGCCACATACAATTTAGTGTTTTTTAATAGGTGTTTTTCAATGGTTGCATACAAGGTAAACATGTGATCAATGGTTGAACGGCCTTTCCTGAAGCCTGCCTGGGAGTCTTTTAAAACCGAATTACTCTCAGTCCAACGCGTCAGTCTACTGTTGATGATATGGGTAAAAACTTTACTCAAAATACTTAGCAACGAAATACCTCTATAATTATCCGGGTTATTCTTATCTCCTTTTTTATGCAATGGAATAATTATTGCTTTGGACCATTCCTCCGGGAACATACCCTTATCGAATAGTACATTAAAGATATTCTTCAAATAAGGAACGATCATTGGTTCCGCCACTTTGAGCATTTCTGCTAGAACACAGTCTGGTCCCGCTGACTTACCAGCTTTTAAATGTCTGATTGCATTCCTTACTTCTTGCTCACTTATCTCACAATCTAGTATGTCATCAAAAGTCTCTTCTTCCTGAATGCCGTCATTGCTTTCCACGCTGCTATCATTAACTGTGTTTTTGATACTTTCGTTAAAAACTCGGTCAAAGTGGTCTAACCATTCTTTTGTCTGAATATTATTGATTAAAGTTCTCCGCTTTCTATGTTTTCTTACTTCCTTCCAAAAATCTGAGGAATTTTTAACAGACTCAAGCAAAGCAGATGCTGACGCTTTCTTATCTTCTCTCTTCTTGTTTTCTATTAAACATTTATATTCTTTGCGTTGTTTTGAATACAGGTCAAAATCATCATTGTTTCTGGTTCTCCTAAATCGTCTTAGACATTGTTTTACTTCTTTTTTCTTGGAATGGCAGTCCTTATCAAACCATTTATTATCATACTTTTTCTTTCCCGTATTGGTACCTTTCGTTTTCATACCACTAGCTGCTTGCAGTAATGCTTCTGTGAAAATCTCAAGTGACTTCGCAGGACAATCTTCTATGAGATTCTGTGCTTCAACCATCCTTTCCTATATACCTGAGATAATAGATTTTCTTGAAACTGATCTATTCTGTCTACATGCCAAATATATTTGTCCCTTTTCACAGCTTCCTCTTCAACGTTTATAGTGTCGGAATTTACCTGGCATTTACAATACAACTCTACTGGCATATGGTCTGATTCTATCCTGTCATTCACATTCAAGGTCTCAACTAAATATAAAATATCACTAGACATCAAAAAGTAGTCTACGACACTGTATCCATGCTCGGACAGGTAGGTGAAATTTCCGGTCTCATCGCCCGGACAAAATCCATTAAGTATTTCTAACCCATAACATGCGCATGTTTCAAGCAGCCTTCTACCAAATACATTAACTTCTCTATCCTGGGACGTTCTGGTGGGTTCACACAATGATACATTGCAAAACGGTTCATAATCGTCTCCATCCATTTGGCTAAATTCTGTATTAATCTGGTAGTTAGCAGTTCTAGCATTAAGGTCACCATTGCATATAATGTGCAAATCTCCATCCTGTTCCAACAGCTCATTTATACACGTGTCCAACTCTGTTATGTGGCAGGCAGTCTGAGACAAGTCATAGAAGGGGCTCCCTGGTGGGGGTATGTACGTGGCTATATGCATTATATCTCTGTCACAACCAAACGCCTCTTTTGATAGCTTCAATACAACAATGTTATGGTACTGTACACCAATTTCTTGAACAAAACTAGACATATTCTTGCGCACCATGACTAGAATTCCACCCGATCGTCTACCTTGATGGGAAAGCTTAATAGCCGGAGACACGAATTTGACATAATCCGTAAAGACATGGGATAAATCAAAGTTTTCATCAATGAAGGTTTCTGTTAGTGTTACAAAGTCAAAACTCTCAACATACGCCATCCAATCAGCATCGGACAACTTGCTCACCAAACCTGCAATATTATACAGAAGAAATGATGCTGTTTGTACTTGCGAGGGCCGGCCTGCCTCCTAGCTCCATACGTCAGCAGCGTCTCCAAACGGCTCATCTCGGTCCTCTCCCGTCTCCTCTCCGGTCAGTGCGGTGTGCTCAGACGGGATGTCCTCTGCCGCAGGGTCGTGGCTGGGTTGGGCTGAGGAGAACATGGAGTCGATGCGGGTCTGTGCAGGAGGAGTCCTGGTTCGTCCCCTGCCGAATCCGCGGCTGGTCTGTGAGGCAGGTGTTGAAGGCTGGCGCGCCACACCCGTCGTCGCTGTGGAGCTGCTCCTGTTCCCTCGGTCTTCTCCGGTGACTCCTGTGCTCGGTCCGGGGACAGCAGTGGTACTCGTGGTGCCACCACGAGCTCGTAGGTTGTATGTCGAACTCTGCTGCCTTGGTGCCGTGTTGCCGACCAGCTTCTGGGTACCAGTGTGGAGGCGACTCCCAGTCCTCTGGCTGTGTGGGCGTGTTGCTCGCGTACTGTCGGTGGCATCGGCTCTGTTGATCAGACTCGCCGGTGGTTGGTTCTGTGTCGCCTGAAGCGGCGGGAACGCGGCTGTAGACAGCACGTGGTCCACAGTGGATCTCCGAGTGTTGACATCAGTGACAGCGCCCCCTCTGTTGTTGCTAGCAGGAGCATGCACTAGTCCACTGTCCTGCTTTGTAGAAGGTCCACTGCCACCGTGTCTGCGACGGTTGTCTTCTCTTCGGACTTCTTGTCTGTCCAGGTCATAGGTGAAGATGGCGCGGTCTGTGACAAGCTTGTCAAATCGTAGCTTGGATGGCTGTCCATTCTGTCTCATCTCCCGCTGCAGTGACATCAGTTCTTTCCTCTTTCTTTGCACTGTTTCTGAGAAATCTTCTCTCACATAAATGTTCTTGAATGTTTCTGATTGATTTAATTTCCGGGCCTGAGTAAGGACTGTCGTCTTCTGTTTGTATGAAAGGAACTTTGCAACAATGGCTTTCCCTGATCTGTGAGCACGTTCGATCAAGATGTCCTCCGTTATCCCCATACCTTTCCTGATGGCCTCCTTCACCTTTCTCTCACATTCATCCCAGTGTCCCGTGCCCGCTGGTACCGCCGGAAAGCCAAAGAACAGTAGGTTGTTTCTTCTGCTCTGGTTTTCTAGGTAGCCACACTTGCTGCCGAGGAAGCCGACTGCGTTGCGTAGCTCCTGGTTCTCCCGCCATACTGCTTGGTATTGCGTGTGCAGCTCCTCCACGTCACTAGCGAGTCGCGTCTGTTCCTCTTCCACTTGCTGTAGACGGTGCTCGATTTTGTCTTCGACACTCTGGAGTCGTTCGTCTATGATGTTTCCCTGCTCGGTGATGGCTTGACGGGTTGCTGATTCCAGTCGTATGACAGCTTGATTGAGGGCCTGGGTCATTTCCGAGTGGTAGCGGGCAAACACTGACTGGCCTTCTTGCTGGTCTGAGTGTTGACTGGTTTGTTCTTCTGTGCCCACGCTTTGCTCTACTGCGTTGTCCCCTGTTACTGTCGTTTCGAGAGGTCCAGGGGTTGGCTTCCACGTCGCCACATGCGAGTAAAAGTCATACAATGAATACTGCAACTGCAACGCTCATCATGAGCCCGAATGGCCCCAGTCGAGAGAGAGAGAGAGAGAGAGAGAGAGAGAGAGAGAGAGAGAGAGAGAGAGAG
>JABMCL010003634.1:82500-95000 GCA_018857735.1 Alviniconcha marisindica | reverse complement strand
ACCTCCATCAGCATCTGCATGATAATGGCTGAACGTTCTGGACGCAAACAGGCATTCAATAGAGCTGATAAAGATCACACCCACAACGGAGTGCTTGACGGTGAACGTACTTATTTCCGGAGCAGTCGGAGCTATGTTCATGTTATCTGTGCCTCGGGATCTCGACAGGCACCTGTTGGAAAACCACGGATGAGGAAATACATTTTTGGGGGTGTGGGTGGTGGTGTGGGTGGTGGTGTGGTGTGGGAGGTGGTGTGGGTGGTGGTGTGGGGGTGAAAAGCAGTGCGTGGATTTCTTGACGATGGGTCTCTGTACCATCACAACAAGACAGTCATGTTAACCCATTCATGCCCACCGTCCCATATTCAGAATCAGAATAGTTGCTGTCCCAGTACAAGTTTACAAGGAAAGTTGTCCTACGGTGCACAGCAGAGAATAAAATACACAACAGACAATATTATAACACAGCAACAAAGGTTAAAAATACACGAAACACACACAACATATTATTATCCACAGCATTGAAAAGTAAATATTTACACAAGCATCTGTAATTAAACAATATTATTCTCTCTCTGTCTCTCTCCGTCTGTCTGTCTGTCTGTCTGTCTGTCTGTCTCTGTCTGTCTGTCTGTCTGCCTCTCTCTCTCTCTCTCCCTCCCCCCCTCTCTCTCTCTCTCCTTCTCCCTCCCCTCTCTCCCTCTCCCTCTCACACACCCATATTCAGAACGCATAACTGGTTTTGTTGGTCTGTTTTAGCTGAGTGTAATTTTGGCATCTTGCTGACACGGCCCTCTGAAGAGGGACTGTCTTTATTCAATGAAGAGGTGGCTGAGTGTTTCTCCCTGTTGCTTTTGGGAGGAGGCTACAGTTTGCAAGAACGAGAAGGCTTTTTACATCAGGGTATTTAGTGATAAATGAAACCTCTGGGCATATATGGGTTAAGCCTCACACATCTGAGGACATTAACCCACCGTCCCATATTCAGGACCCATAACTGGCTTTGTTGGTCTGTTTTGGCTGTGTGTAATTTTGGCATCCTGCTGACACGGACCTGTGAAGAAGGACTTCATTTATACAATGAAGCGGTGGTTGAGTATTTCCACCTGTTGTTTCTTGGAGGGGGCCACAGTTTGCAAGAAGAACGGCAAGGCTTTTTACATCAGGGTATTTAGTAATAAAAGAAACCTCTGGGCATGTATGGGTTAAGCCTCACACATCTGAGGACATTAACCCATTTATACCCACCGTCCCATATTCAGGGCGCATAACTGGTTTTGTTGGTCTGTTTTGGCTGTGTGTAATTTTGGCATCCTGCTGACACGGACCTGTGAAGAGGGACTGTCTTTATTCATTGAAGAGGTGGTTGAGTATTTCCCCCTGGTTTTTTTTTTTTGTTTTTTTTTTTGAGGAGGCCACAGTTTGCAAGATCGGGAAACCTTTTTGGATCAGGGTATTCAGTGTTAAACAATCTCTTGGCATATATGGGTTAAAGAAAATGCTTGATGTCGTTGTTTTGTTTTGTTTTAAACGGGTTTATCCAAAATACGGATGAAACCAAGAAGAAGAAGAAGAAGAAGAAGAAGAAGAAGAAGAAGAAGACAACAACAACAGCAACAACAGCAATAAAACAAGATGTAAATAACAATCAAACAAACGACAGCAATACACCACCACCAACAACAAAACAAACAAGTAAAGAAAATGTTTCTTGTCAAAACAAACAAATAAACAAAAAACACCCCTACCACCAAGAACAAATAAATAACACAAATGTTTCTTGTCGGTGTTTTGTTTATTAAACGTTTTTTTTACCCAAAAAGGGAATAAAATCGAAAGAAAAAAACAAAGAAAACAACAACAACAACAACAACAACAACAACAACAACCAAATTAACAGCAAAACAAACACACACAAAAACACACCAAACAACAACAACAACAACAAAAACCCAAACTGTACAAAACAACGTGCTCTGTTGGCAGCAGCAACAACAACAACGACAACAACAACAACAACAACAAAACCCAAAGCTGTACAAAACAACGTGCTCTGCTGGCACCATGTTGTGGTCTCCTCCTCCTCCTCCTTCTCGTCCTCCTCCTCCTTCTTCTTCTCCTCCTCCTCCTTCTCCTCTTCCTCCTTCTCCTTCTCTTCCTCCTCCATCTTCTCCTCCTCCTCCTCCTTCTTCTTCTTCTTCTTTAATGTCGGATTAAAGAAACAAAAACAAAAGTGTTCTTTTGAACCAGTTGGTGTGTTTGGATCTAATTATTCATTAATTCTTTTGAAAGAGACCTGAGGTCGGACTTTCTTGTCCGTCACGGCCCTACCCTTCCCTAACCCTACCTGGTAATTATCCGTTAGCAAGATCAAACACGACTTGAGAAACGGGGTTTGGGGTCGGGAGCGGAGCTCAGGAGCTGTGTGAAAGTCGAGGTGGCCGTCCTGGACTCCCGTCCATTATAAACCTACGGTTTTGGGGACGTAAAGCAACATTAACTTAACGGGGTCGGGGAATTTTGCCTTTCCTGTTAACAAAACCCCTCTGCTTCCCTGGTTGAGGGGGGGGGAGGGGGGGGGGGGGGGGAGGGGTGGGGGGGGGGGGGGGGGGGTGAAATAGAATCTGAAACTCGCCGGACAGGCCATTTGTGGCCTTTTACGTATTTTGTACTGAAAGAGTAATGGGCTTGTCTTGGACCAAATAAAGAAGAGGAACGGGCTTGTCTTGGACAAATTAATCAGCAGTAAGCGGTAACGTTAGTAGGCAAGGATTAACCCTAGGTGTGGAAGCTTTTTTAACTCGACGATCGGAGCGGGCGGTATTGTGCTTTCAGAGAGAGTTGGGGACGGGGGTAAAAAAAAAAAAAAAAAAGAGAGAGAGAGAGAGAGAGAGAGAGAGGGGGAGAGAGAGAGAGAGAGAGAGAAAAACAAAAAAAAAAAGAAGAAGAAAGACAGACAGACAGACAGACGACAGAAACAGAAAAAAACAGAGAAAAAGAGAGACAAGGGGGGAGACAGAGACAAAGACAGAGACAGAGAAAACAGAAAAAAGAAAAGAGAGGAGAGATAGTTGTGTTTGCCCCCCACCCCCTTCCCAAAAACACACACACCCCACACACACACACCCAAAACACACACACACACACACACACACACACACACACACACACACACACACACACACACACACCCAACCCCCCCCCCACCCCCCGCCCACCTCCTGAAATTTCGGTCCCCATCAGTGGCTCTGCGGAAGACATCTCAGCGAGTTTAACCATTTTTAATCACACAGCAACAAGCGCCCATTGAGATAATGCTTGCATTCGCTGAGAAGACCATTCCAGCGAACAATTCACTGCCGTAAAAAACAAGTAAAAACTGAACCAGACGTGCCGTGCTATGAAATTTAAGCCACTATACTCCAGCCCGCTTTTAGAAACCGCAGAGCGATTAACAAACGCCCACGAGCATTCTGCCTGGCAATGACGTCACGGACAACACCCTCCCTCGCTCGCTCCCTCCCGCAGCACTGCCGGAAGTGAACCCAACAACCCGGTCCGATCGAGTTGTCTACCGTGACGCCAACTGTTCTCGTTGGAATTGGGTAGTTATAATAAACTCTCCGCTTCTGTTCAGTACCTCGTGAGGGACGCGTCAATTTTAAAGGGGCGTTACCTTCTTCTTCTACTTCTTCTTCTCTCTCTCTCTCTCTCTCTCTCTCTCTCTCTCTCTCTCTCTCTCTCTCTCTCTCTCTCTCTCTCTCACCTAAACTACAATCCTTGTAAAATAACGTTTTAGAGCTAGAGTTCCAGTTCTCTGTCTCTCTCAGACACAGAGAGAGACTGAGGTTTTCGAGTGATTGCCATTGCAATGACTGGTAAGTAAACATGGTGCTTAACGTCCACAGAAACCATAAGGCTTATTAGGGACGGGGACAAGGGGGGAAGGGGGTATGGAGGTGGGGGGAGAGGGAGATTGTATACCTGTCGCTACACTGTCACCACCAGAATGATTCCTGCATTAAGATGGGCAGCGACGAGAGCCGTTTTAATGTTTCAGTAGGAAGTGATGGACAAAGTCACAAGACAGTGTCCACAAACCACAACCTGTTTGAAGAGAAAGGAGAGCCGAAGCGGTATCGAACCGAGGTCCTTCCGCTTACCAGCCTAACGCCTTACCGCTAGGCCAAACCGGCTCACGGGCAATGACTGGTGATGAAGTGTTGCTTAATGTCCTCAGATGTCAGTTGACATATTAGGGACAAGTTGTGACCAATGCCGAAGCACGGTTCAATAATTCTTTACGTCCACGGAAACCAGAAGGCTCGTTAGGACGGACAGCTCAGGACGGCCACCTCGACTCTCACACAGCTCCTGAACTATCAATGACTGGTCATTTGAGACCTATTTTATACACCCACACAACTACGCCCAGTCCCTCCGACGAATTGTGTCCCCCCCCACCCCCCCACCTCCCTCTCTCTCTCTCTCTTTCTCCCCTTTAGTAGATGTGTGTGGGGGGGGGGGGGGGGGTTGAGTGAGGGGACCGGAGGACAGGGACGGTTTCAGTTTCAGAATCGTGCGGTACACGAGGAGAATTACGCCGCGCGCGTCATTTTCATTGACGCGCCCAGATTATGCAATGTTACACAGACGGTATGCGTGATCTTACCACACGGCATCCACCCCCGCTTTTCGGGGGCTTCCGGGTCTAGTTCTGAATAACCTCTTTGTTCACTGGCCTTGCTTCGGTGTCACTGCTCCGCGTGTGTGTGTGTGTGTGTGTGTGTGTGTGTGTGTGTGTGTGTGTGTGTGTGGTGTGTGTGTGTGTGTGTGTGTGTGTGTGTGTGTGTGTGTGTGTGTGTGTGTGTGTGTGTGTGTGTGTGTGTGTGTGTGTGTGTGTGTGTGTGTGTGTGTGTGTGTGTGTGTGTGTGTGTGTGTGTGTGTGTGTGTGTGTGTGTGTGTGTGTTGTGTGTGTGTGTGTGTGTGTGTGTGTGTGTGTGTGTGTGTGTGTGTGTGTGTGTTGTCCGCGGTAGGTCGGCTGCTGGGTGGTTCGATGTGTTGTTCCCTTTGTTGGTGTGTGTGGAATGAATCTGTGATTGTTGTTTTTTGTGGTTCAGTGCCATGATGAATGTGTGGGGGTGTGTGTGTTTTACCCCCCCCCTCCTCCCCTTCTTTTCCGTCTATAAGTTGCTTGGGGTTTGTGTGTATTACTGTGTGCGACGACGTGCTAATGAGTGTGTGTGGTGCAGGTGCAGTAACGTTTCTGGTAGTTAATATGTTCACAAGACGGCGGCGGTTTGGCCTAGCGGTAAGGCGTTAGGCTGGTAACAAAAGGACCTCGGTTCGAACGCTTCGGTGTCCTTTCTCTTCAAAGTGTGAGGATGCGGAGACTCTCGTGACTTTGTCCCTCAAAGAAATGAAACATTAAAATGGCTCTCATCGCTGCCCATCTGAATGCAGGAGTCTTTCTGTTGGTGACAGTGTAGCGATAGGCGTATAATTCCCTCCCCCCCCCCACCCACCTCATACCCCTTCCCCCCCCTTCTCCCCGTCCCTAATAAGCCTTGTGGTTTCTGTGGACGTTAAGCACCATGTTTACTTACTTACTGATTCAGAATCACACGTGACAACAAGTGCCTAATGAGACTGCTCGAGAGCAGAGACCGACTAACGCTTTCGTTCGTTCTTTTTGTTTAATGTCCTCACATGCTAAAAGCATATTAGGGACAATCTATAAAGTAAGCTTGTCTTGGATATATCATAGTTAAAACCATGTGGGGAGAAGGTGGGTGGGTGGGGTGGGGGGGGGGGGAGGGGAAGCGAAGTAAGCTTGGTCCACTTGCGGATCAATATTTAGATCGGGATAAAAACGCTTTCTAAAAAGCGATCAGTCAGTATCACCACAACGACATAGGTCGCTTTCCGGATCAGCCGCATGAAAAGAAGACATGCTACACCATGCTACCCCACCCCGGCGACGGGGCAGAGATTCCAGCAACCATGTAAACAATGAGCGACTTTGCTGGCTTGAGCATTGCACTGCCCAAATAGGCCCAGCGCCACCTGGCTAGTGTAGGGGAGATCATTTGCAGCTGACTTGAGCTTTGTCAAAGCCCCAAATATGCCCAGCGCCACCAAGCGGGGCGATCCGCAGCTAAGTCGCACATTAACAGCACGTTTTTTCTTCTTCTACCTGCCGCATATGTGCGTCCCGGTATTTCCCGGAGTCTGTGGTGTCAGTCAGCGACTCGCCTCCGCTGGGTTAACGACTGTCTCACCTTCACTCACTCCCAGTAAAAAACAAACAACAACAAAACAACAATACAACAACAACAAAACGCCCCCCCCCCCCACCACACACAACACACACACACAAACAAACAAACAAAAAACCAACACATACACAAACACACACACACACCCACACACACACACACACACACACACACACACACACACACACACACACACAACACCACACACGCACACAACAAACAAGAAAACACACACACACACACCACACACACACACACACACACACACACACACACAACACACACACACACACACACACACCACACACACACAAACAGGAACAGAAACAAAAAACAAAAAACAAAACACGTAGGAAAGTCACTGTCGTGGGTCAGTGAGGAAGCGCTAAGCTGCTGGATCTAGCTGGAACCGAGAGGTTGCTGGTTCCAATCCAGACACGTATCACTTCTCCTCCTCCTCCTCACCCTCCCTCCCCACTGTCCGCCCCCCCCCTTCCTCCCCCCTATGGGATTTGACAATGATGGTGATGATGATGATGATGATTATTACAGTTATCATCTATTTTTGTATAACAGTTTTCAGATACCTGCACTGCTGCTGTTCGACGGATGCAAAAATTATGGTGTACTCTGAGTTGCCAAACGTTCGAGCAAAAAAAAAAAAAAAAATAAAAAAAAAAAAATCCACACCCTACAAAATTATAATAAATTACAAATAAAAATCAATCTTGCGGAGGTAATAATAAATGTTTCTCGCGTCATTCGCTGCTATCAACTCCGCTCTAGTACCTGGCAGCAAAAGAAGTAAGTAAGTCAACATGGTGCTTAACGTCCACAGAAACCGTACGGCTTATTAGGGACGGGGAGAAGGGGGGGGGGGGGGAGGGGGTATGGAGGTGGGGAAGAGAGAGATTATATACCTATCGCTACACTGTCACCATCAGAATTACTTCTGCATTAAGGTGGGCAGCGATGAGAACCATTTTAATGTTTCAGTAGGAAGTGATGGACAAAGTCGCAAGACAGTGTCCGCAAACCACAACCTTTTTGAAGAGAAAGGAGAGCCGAAGCGGTATCGAACCGAGGTCCTTCCGCTTACCAGCCTAACGCCTTACCGCTAGGCCAAACCGGCTCCGCACCAGCAAAAGAACACACACCGAGTCCTTTGTAGCAACCAGCTGTTGCATTCACTGCATTCACTGTGTCCAGAGAGATCACACTCCTCGGTTTACACCCGGAGATCATTACTCCTCAGCCATGCATGTCTTAAAATAATGCGAGGGTAGATGAAATACAACACCTTCTTGGGAGGTTTTGTTTCCGTCAGGCCATCCTGGCGTGACTGACCGGTGGAGGCGCAGCGGCTTGACATGATGTCAAGAAGAGGTCTGATTCCGCGCCTGAGTGACTGCAGAGAAAGGTAAAGGAACGGGAGAACGCTTGAGGCCAGTCCGGCACTGGCCGGTTCCGGTTCCGGTTGTGGTTTGTGGTCTGTGGTGCGAGTGTGGGACGGTTGGTGAAATACCGAGTTTACTTTTTCCGCCGCGTTTTTGACGAAAACCCTGATTGACTTGGACTGCATGGTTATGCACAGGCATGTGCATGTTTACACAATGCACACGTGCGCGCGCGCGCACACACACACACACACAAACGCACGCGCGCATACACATACACTCATTCACACACACACGCACGCACGCACACACTCTCACTCACTCTAACACACACACACACACACACACACACCCGCACCCCCCCCCCCCCCACACCGCACACCCGCACCCGCACACACACACACACACACACACACACCACACACACACACACAGTCAGTCAGTGGCGTGTGCCCTACGGTGGGTTGGATGCTGCACATTACATACACTCGTGGTATGGGTGTAGCACGGTCAACGGCGTGTGCCATACGGTTGCAAGTGCCAGGTAGTGTATATTACACACACTCGTGGTATGGGTGTAGCACGGTCAACGGCGTGTGCAATACCGTTGTAAGTGTGAGTTATTGTATATTACAGATACAGTGTGAGGTACTGTATCCCACAGATACAGTGTGAGGTATTGTAACTTACAGATACAGTGTGAGGTATTGTATCTTACAGACACTCGTGGTATGGGTGTAGCGAGATCAGCGGCCTGGGCCATATATACAATGGCACCCGTGGGACGCTGTGTTTTACAGACACTCGTGATATGGGTGTAGCACGGTCAACGGCATGTGCAATACGGTTGCAAGTGTGACCATAGAATGGCACGTGTGGGGGCATATATTACAGACACTCGTGGCATGGGCGTAGCGAGATCATCGGCCTGGACCATAGAATGGCACCTGTGGGACCGTGACGCTGACAACTCAAGGGTTCCAGGTGAGATCAAGAGCAGGGAGGTGGAGCTGGGCTGCGAAAGTTGGACTTCTTTCGCTTCAGGTTGTTCCTCAACAGCAGCGCAACGGACATTGTCCTCAGTTGTGACTCCGCCCAAGCACGGCCGTTGAAACAGCAATTGCGCAGTGCACTAGTCGCTGGGCAATGGCGAGGGGGCACCGCCTTAACACTTCCATTGTTCTGGTGGCGGTCCACGGTCTCTCCGGTCTTTTTCGGGCGGTATTCGCGGTCGAGCCTTCACTCTTTCGTCCCCTTGCCAGCCTGTCCCCGTCCCTAATAAGCAACCTCGCTTCTGCGGACGTAAAGCAAAATGGTCTCGACTGTGACGCTGTACATTGCAGACTGTCGTGACGTGGGTGTAGCGTCATAGTTCAGGAGCTGTGTGAGAGTCGAGGTGGCCGTCCTGGGCTGTCCGTCCTAACGAGCCTTCTGGTTTCCGTGGACGTAAAGCTATATTGAACCATGTTTCGGCATTGGTCTCAGCTTGTCCCTAATATGTCAACCGACATCCGAGGACATTAACGCAACACAACGGAAACAGTGGGTGTAGTGAGATCATCAGCCTGGGCCATAGACTGGCACCGGTGGGACTGTGACGTTGTATGTTACAGACACTCGTGCCACGGGTGTAGCGAGATCATCGGCCTGGGCCATAGAATGGCACGTGTGGGACTGTGACGTTGTATATTACAGGCAGTCGTGGCGTGGGTGTTGTTCTGGGCCTTCTCCTCCTTCCTCGTCCAGTCACGACCTGCCAGACGTACCACCCGAGCAATTCGTGACAAACGCTGAATCTCGCAGGACTGTTGCCTAAACGATAAACAAATCTGTCTTGTTGACGATGAGACTGTTGCATTTGGGAGTGGGACGGTGTGTGTGTGTGTGTGGAGAGGGGGTGGTGGGGTGAAAGGGGGGGGGGGGGAAGGCCAGTAGGTAGTGTGTGTGTGTGTGTGTGTGTGTGTGTGTGTGTGTGTGTGTGTGTGTGTGTGCGTGCGTGTGGTGTGTGTGTGTGTGTGTGTGTGTGTGTGTGTGTGTGTGTGTGTGTGTGTGTGTGATTAAAGACAACCGAATGCACTGTTTTCCCAATAGCAGTACTTAGAGCTTAGTGTTACAGCGATTTCGTGCATAACATCCATGAAATCCCGATCGGACAGCTGCGTTTCTAATGCTTTCTAAACGGCATGCACCAGCCTGATTTTGACGAGTATAAATTACCCATAATTGTATAATTGCAATGCAATTGATCCACTCATGTTTCGGTCGTGCCTAGGATCCGCGACAAAAACTTAATTGGGGCACCAACCTGTAGCTTTTTTTCTCACGCAAAAATTAAGATTAATCAACCCCTTAAATGTCCCCAAATTCAAAATCTAAGCAACCTTTTACAACAATGCACATTCATTTTTGTTCTAGCACCCATGAACTACTTCAGCAAGAGTACACGACATTGAGGGTGTATGAATGTGTTAGCATATATATAAATATTGTGCACGTATAACATGGGCCTGTGTGTATGAGATATAGATCAGGTGAAATTAACAATCTGTATGGATACTGATACAAATATATATAATCATGGTTGTTTGTTGACTGCAAATAAAATTAAAAAAAATAAACCGAAATAAAAGACTTATTATTCCTATTACTGGTGCAACTTGCTGACACCTGTTCACGGTTAGCATAATAATTGTAAGATCAGTCCAATATCACTTTTGTGAAAAGAATTTAAATATAAAAGTAATGCAGGTGGAAGGCTTATTCACTGGTCTATAGTCTCCTTTCAACATGCAGTCAGTTTCAGTCACACATACTCTACATCGCACGGAGGACACGTGAGAAACGTGCACGATGTATACCTGTACAAATTACCAGTTGGGGAGCGGGGGCGGCTCAGTGGTTAGAGCGGCGGACTCGTGATCAAAAGGTCGCTGGTTCGAGTCCCGGCAGGAGGCGCGGGAGATTTTTCTTCTCCAGGGTCAACTTTCTGGAGAGAGAAAGAGAGGAAGAAGACGTTGTCGAGGATAGGAGAGAGGAACGGAGAGAGAGGTAAACTTTTTTACGAGGTAGTGGAGAAGACTCGAGTCTTTTACTCCCCGCCCAGAGGGAACTATTACAGAGAGAGAGAGAGAGAGAGAGAGAGAGAGAGAGAGAGAGAGAGAGAGAGACGAGAGGAGGAGAGAGAGAGAGAGATATGAGAGGAGAAGAGCAAAGACAGAAGAAGAGAGAGAGAAGAGAGAGAAACAGAAAAGACGAGAGAGAAGACAGGACAGAGCAGAAGCAGAAGAGAGAAGAGACAGACAGCGAAGACAGAGACAGAGAGAAGAGAAGAGAAAGAGGAAAGAGAGGATTTCAAGAGGCATACCACACAAGGTGGCAGCACAGGGCGCTTTAACAAAACATTATCTATTAACAAAGGTAACAGATAAACATGTATGCTTTTTTACAACCAGCCCCCGCCCAAACAAGGGACTACTCTAGATCTAATTATACATGTACACATCTTCTAAGCTGCGACACACCGGTACACACGTGTATAGAATAAATGAAGTTTAGACATCAAACATGGTATGAGACAGGCTGAAATGGGGGTGTATATACAGGGCTTTGAAGTCATCAGTAGCAATATTATTTGGCGGGTAACTGCGTGAAGGACTGGAAACACAATAAAGTAGAACGTTGCAGGAGGAGTTAGAGAGAGAGAGAGAGAGAGAGAGAGAGAGAGAGAGAGAGAGAGAGAGAGAGAGAGAGAGAGAGAGAGAGAGAGAGAGAGAGAGAGAGAGAGACGCGACATAAACAGAAACCGCACGGAGCTTGGTGTATTGAATCATTTCCTATCACGCTATTTACTCGGTACATGCAAACTTCCCCTCTCAGAATTCCTCCTTTTATTACAAAGCATATATATATATATATACATGTAATAACGACTGGAGTCTAAAAGCACATGCCAAAAGTTTCGCGGCCTTTCGTGTCAGATCCTGATCGCAGGAACAATTCATCTACAACGGATGTGCGTGGGAACGCAGACGTCAAGTCATGCCACGCGGCCATCTTCGGGCCATTACACGTAATTTATTTTATAGGGGACAATTTCAAAAGCCACAGAGTGTGGTTTAGGACTGACTACCTTAGTGGGACAACGACGACAATAGTTTTATGCTGCAGTGAGAATGTTTCTAAAAACGTTTTTATTCTCGGTGCTCAAAAAATAGCCACGCAGTTTGAAAGAGAGAGCGACACGGTGTGACGTCAGGGTAACAAAACAAACAAACAAACAAAACAAAACAAAACAACAACAACAACAACAACAACAAAACAAACAAAAAAAGAGCACGGGCGGTGCGACCCAAACAGTTTAAATGAACTGACGTGAAAAGTAACACGAGGCGAATACGCAAACTGGTGTGAATACGTAGACTATAAAATGATGTGTAAATATTTTCATCTGAGCTCTTCGTTTTGTTGTTTGTTTTTTTCAGTTTCTAAACACGAACACACAAACACGAACACTGGAACTGTTTGAAAGGCAACGTTCTGTGAGACAGGATGGAGAGAATAATTATGGGTTTTCCTGAGCGCATTGATTTTGTCTTCTCTGTCTCTGTGTCTTTGTCTCTGTCTCTCTGTCTCTCTCTCTCTGTCTCTGTCTCTCTCTGTCTCTCTGTCTCTCTGTCTCTCTGTCTCTGTCTGTCTTTGTCTCTGTCTCTGTCTCTCTCTCTCTCTGTGTCTCTGTCTCTCTGTGTCTCTCTGTGTCTCTGTCTCTCTGTCTCTGTCTCTGTCTGTCTGTCTTTGTCTCTGTCTCTCTGTCTCTCTGTCTCTGTCT
>JABMCL010003634.1:62500-72500 GCA_018857735.1 Alviniconcha marisindica | reverse complement strand
AAAAAGCACCCCCACCACCCCCAACCCCCAACAACCCCACACACACACACACACAAAACACACACACACACACACACACACAAACCCATCGAACTATTCAAAAAAGGGGAAAAAAAAAAAAGTGCCCAAAACCCGATGACTAAACTTAAATAATGGGCGGGGGGGGGGGGGGGGGGGGGGGGGGGGTAAATATTTCGTGGTTGTTTCCGTTTCATAGTTGTAGCCCGTGAGAAAAATATGGCCCCGTCGTAACAAACCAAGGAACTAAACTAAACAAAAGCGACATTAAAAAAGACGAAAGAAGAAGAAGAAGAAGAAGAAGAAAAGAAGAAGAAAAAGCAAAACACAAAGCGACTTAAAAAAAGAAAAAAAAAAGAAGAATAAAAAAAGAGGAAACTAAACAAAACACAAAGCGACATTTAAAAAAAAAAAAAGGGGGGAAAAAGAAGAAGAAGAAGAAGAAGAAGAAGAAAAGAAAAAAAAAAAAAAAAAGGGAAAACTTAAAAAACTATCAGCCCTCTCAGATTCGAATCGCAAAAAAAGAAAGCCTCGAGCGCTTGGCACAGGTAGAAGGAACATGATTAACGTTTATGACGAAATAACTCGGTCCTTCCTTTAACGAAAATAGCCTTCTCAGATATTAGTCGAAACAAGAATTCATCGAGCGCTTTGAACAGGGGAAAAGAACATGAATAACTCTTATGTCGAAATAAGGTCAGATCCCAGGATAGAGGTAAAAAATCCGAGTGGCTGTAATAATAATACATAAATTTTCTATAGCGCTATTCCCCGCTGAAGGAACAAGCCTTAATAATAATAATCATACATAAATTTTCTATAGCGCTATTCCCCGCTGAAGGAACAAACCTTAATAATAATAATCATACATAAATTTTCTATAGCGCTATTCCCCGCTGAAGGAACAAGCCTTAATAAAAATTTCATACATAAATTTTCTATTGCCCCTATTCCCCGCTGAAGGAACAAATTAAAAATTACAAAAATTTTTCTATGGCTTTTCCCCCCTGAAGGAAAAAAACCCTTTAATAATAAAAACCAAAATAAATTTTCTATAGCCCCTTTCCCCCGCTAAAGGGAAAAAAACCTTAATAATAATAATCATACATAAATTTTCTACCCTATTCCCCGCTGAAGGAAAAAACCTTAATAATAATAATAATAATACATACTTTTTCTATGGCGCTATTCCCCTTCAAGAAAAAACCAAAATAATAAAAAATAATAATACTTTACATTTTCATTGGCGCTATTCCCCGCTGAAGGAACAAGCCTTAATAATAATAATCATACAAAATTTTCTATAGCGCTTTTCCCCCCGCGGGAAGGAAAAAACCTTAATAATAAAAACATAAAAATTTTCTATAGCGCTTTTCCCCCGCTGGGAACAAGCCTTAATAATAATAATCATACAAATTTTCTAAACGCTATTCCCGTAAGGGAAAAATTCAAAAATTAATAATAAATAATAATAATAAAAATAAATTTTCTAGGTTTTTTCCCCCTGGGGAAACCAAACCTTAATAATAATAATAAAACCAAAAATTTTTCTATAGCGCTATTCCCCGCTGAAGGAAAAAAGCCTTAATAATAAAAATTACATAAATTTTCTATGGCCTTTTTTTCCCCGCTAAAGGGGAACCCAAACCTTAATAATAATAATAATAATAATAATAATACATAAATTTTCTAAGCGCTTTTCCCCCGCTAAAGGGAAAAAAATTAAAAATAAAAATTTAATACATAAATTTTTCTTAGCCTTTTTCCCCGCTGAAGGAAAAAACCTTAATAATAAAAATAAATTTCTTAGCGCTTTTCCCCCGCTAAAGGAACAATTTAAAAAAAAAAACATAAATTTTCTATCCCTTTTATTCCCCGCTGAAGGAAAACAAAAAATTTAATAATCAACAAAAAAATTTTCTAGGGCCCTTTTATTCCCCGCGGGAAAACAAGCCTTAATAATAATAATACAAAAATTTTCCCTTCCTTATTCCCCGCGGGGGGGAACAAGCCTTAATAAGGAATAATAATACAAAAATTTTTCTATAAAACCCCAAAAAAAATTTAATTTAATAATAATACATAAATTTTCTATAGGCGCTATTCCCGTTTGGAAGGAAAAAATAATCATACATAAATTTTCTATGGCGTTTTATTCCCCGCGGGAAAAAAAAGCCAAAATAATAATAATAACATAATTTTCTATACGCTATTCCCCGCTGAAGAAACAAGCCTTAATAATAATAAAAATTAAAATACATTTTTAATTTATTCCCCGCTGAAGGAAAAAACCTTAATAATGTAATAATAATAAAATTACTTTTTTCTAAAAGCCCCTTTTTTGGTAAAAACAAAAGGGAATAATAATAAAAACATACTTTTTTCTATGGCGCTATTCCCTGCTGAAGGAACAACCCTTTAAATAAAATAATAATAAATACAAAAAACAACACACCCCCGCGGGAAGGGAACAAACCTTAATAATTAATCATACATAAATTTTCTATAGCGCTTTTCCCCCGGGGAAAAAAAAGTTAATAAAAAAATAATAATACAAAAATTTTTCCCAAGCCTATTGGCAAAGGGAAAAAGTTTAATAATAATAATAATACAAAAATTTTCTATAGCGCTATTCCCCTTAAAGGAAAAGCCTTAATAATGATAATAATAATACTACATTTTCTATGGCGCTTTTCCCCCCTGAAAAAAAGCCTGAATAAAAATTTCATACAAAAATTTTTTTCTATGGCGCTATTCCCCGCTGAAGGAACAAGCCTGAATAATAATAAAAATTACTTTAAAATTTTCTATGGCGCTATTCCCCGCGGGAAAAACCAAGCCTTAATAATAAAAACCAATTAAATTTTCTATGGCGCTTTTCCCCCGCTAAAGGAAACCAACCCCCCAAAAAAAACAAAATTTTCTATGGCGCTATTCCCCGCTAAAGGGAACAACCCTTTAATAATAATAATAACTAAAATTTTTTTTAAAGCGCTATTCCCCCGCTGAAGGAACAAGCCTGAATAATAATAATTGTAAAAAATTTTTTCAAACCCTTTCCCCCCTTTAAAGGGAACAACCTTTAATAATAATCATACAAAAATTTTCTAAGCCTTTTCCCCCGCTGAAGAAAAAACCTTAATAATAATAAAAATTTTTTAGGCGCTATTCCCCGCTGAAAGGAACAAGCCGAATAATAATAATTTTTAATAAATTTTCATAGCGCTACCCCCGCTGAAGGAACAAGCCTGAATAATAATAATCATACATAAATTTTCTATGGCGCTTTTCCCCCGCTGAAAAAAAAACCTTAATAATAATAATCAAAAAATAAATTTTCTATGGCGCTATTCCCCCGGGAAGGAACAAGCCTGAATAATAATAATCATAAAAAATTTTTTCTATAGGCTATTCCCCGCTGAAGGAACAACCCTTTAATAATTTTTTTAAAAAATTTTCCCAAGGTACCCGCTAAAAAATTAATTAATAATAATAATACATAAATTTTCTTGGGTTTCCCCCCAAAAGGCTACCCTTAATAATAATAATAATACAAAATTTTTTTAAGCGCTTTTCCCCCGCTAAAGGGAAAAAACCTTAATAATAATAATAATACATACTTTTTTCAATAGCGCTATTTTTAAAAAAAACCTTAATAATAATAATAAAAATTTACATAAAATTTCTATTGGGCCCCNTATTCTCCGCTGAGCGAGCTCAACGCGCTTGTACATCTACATTTACAATTTACTAATCCAAAAAGCTGCACTGTCACGTGACACAATGGCGGCGATTCCACAACACACTGTGAGTGTTTGCTGCTTGGAAAACGAAAGGATACTCATACAGTCGACATAACAGAACAGAAAGTTTGATTATGTGTTTTGGACTAAATGACTCTGGTCTGGTCAACAAATGGAAAAAAGAAGGCATGAAAATTTATTCTGAATTTTATGTCACTGTCTGGGGGATTTCATCAAAATAAAATTAGTCAGCAGATGAAAAACAAACAAAAAAGGCACAGAAAAATAATGACCAAATAACAAAAACTCAGAAAAAGATGGCGTTTACGATGGAACTGCCTTCTCGCAGTATGTTTTATCCGACCTGGATACAGATAAAATAAATAAACCCCTCAAACCAAGGGCTTTGTTAAAAACAAATTAAATGCCGAGTTGATTTTATTTTCGATTTAGAAACCGAGTTTCGAGAGTGACAATAGACCATTCCACTCTGACTGTATAAGTTCCGTCGAAAGCCTGGCAAATAAGTAGAAATCCTGTTAATCGTCACTCACGAAAAACAACAAAAACAACAACAACAATAACAACAAAAATCTCATCTTTTTATATCAATCTAAAATCGACTAGGGCATTTATAAAGCAAACCTCCTGTATTTTAGACTTTATTTTGATCTTTGCTACGGGCTATACGTAGCGATTTGACAGAGTTTTCGAGGTCAGACTTATCAGACATCCGATAGTATGACAGTCTCAGTCTTTGGGTGAAACTGTAACTTGAGAAAAGTGTTCAGCTACTGATTAAGTCTGTCAAAGTGTTCAGCTACTGATTAAGTCTGTCAAAGTGTTCAGCTACTGATTAAGTCTGTCAAAGTGTTCAGCTACTGATTAAGTCTGTCAAAGTGTTCAGTTACTGAATACGTCTGACAAAGTGTTCAGCTACTGATTAACTCTATCAAAGTGTTCAGCTACTGATTAAATCTATCAAAGTGTTCAGCTACTGAATACGTCTGTCAGTGTGTTCAGCTACTGATTAACTCTATCAAAGTGTTCAGCTACTGATTAAGTCTGTCAGTGTTTAGCTACTGATTAACTCTATCAAAGTGTTCAGCTACTTATTACGTCTATCAAAGTGTTCAGCTACTGATTAAGTCTGTCAAAGTGTTCAGCTACTGATTAAGTCTGTCAAAGTGTTCAGCTACTGATTAAGTCGGTCAAAGTGTTCAGCTACTGATTGTCTATCAAAGTGTTCAGCTACTGATTGTTTATCAAAGTGTTCAGCTACTGATTGTCTGTCAAAGTGTTCAGCTAACTGAGTAAATTTACAAAGTGTTGAGCTACTGATTAACTCTATCAAAATGTTCGGCTACTGAGTAAATCTACGTGGCATGCAGTTGCATGGCATGCAGTTGCTCACCGGTTACATGAAGAAACAGTTTGGCTTCAGAACCATCACAGATTCTGCACACACCGTCTCTGAGAGAATTTACACTTTCCTCCACGGTCTGTCGCACACAACTGAAAAAGCCATCTGTTCTGAACCGAGTGCTGAACTGCCGCATTGAATGACACCACACCGCCCACCACACCCAGATTTTTTTCTCTCTCCCTCTCTTGGGCTTTTGATCTTTTTGCTGTGTCTTTTTGACATTTAATTACTTCGCCTGAGCATGACTTGTACATGGATACTGAGCGCTCTACAAGTCCACAGTCATCATCTTTATCGTCGTCGTCGTCGTCACCACCACCACCACCACCACCACCACCACCATTGTCGTCGTCGTCGTCGTCGTCGTCACCACCACCGTCGTCGTCGTCGTCTTCACCACACCACAACCACCACCACCACCACAACCACCATCATCATCATCAACATCACCACCACCACCACCACCACCATCATCATCGTCGTCGTCGTCTTCACCACCACCACCACCACCACAACCATCATCATCGTCGTCGTCATCATTATCAGCATCAGCATCACCGTCTGTCAGTATTGAGTATCCGGCAGGCTGCAGCATTATTTCCCGTTGAATGGGAAACTTACGCAACCTGGCCGGAAAACGAAAGGTGATCCAGGCTGCAAGCGTAGGCTTGCGGCGTCCTTCCCGCTTCCTTCAGTGACGGAAGGGTGCCGGAAAGCGACACTTGGAGTGTAAAGCCGATCACCACAACCGCTGAAATCGCATCCCGCAGTCCACTTCCTGTCCCAGTCAACGTGGCGGAAGCAGGCGGGCCACTTCACGCTAGTCGCTGGATCATCGCTTAATTCCGTGTCCCACAGTCTACTAGCTCAGAAACGGCACCCAGATCTTATTATTTGTTCTAACCCCCCCCCCCCACCCCCCCCCCCCAGTACTTCTTTGTCCCATTTGCGTGAAATTCGGGTCGCCTTACTTAGCTGGGCCGTAAGGCTGCAGCAGCAGCCGCAAGAGCAGCGCTACCCATTCCTATCAGTGCGTGTAGTATTTTCCTGTGGTGTCTGAAACAACGGTATGGCTGCCAGTTCGAGTTTGGGATTTTTAACGTGCGCACAGATGTTGGTGCACGCGATTGCACACGGGGGGGGGGGGGGGCTGTACGGACACGGCGTGTAAGAGAGTCTGCACTGGAAGCTGACTCTGGGAGAAAAATCCTTCGCCGTACCGTGGACTCGAACCCGCGTCAGTACTGCGCTTCGGCTTTATCGGTCGGACGCTTTACCCACTGAGCTGTTCCCGCCGCCTTGATGATTGATTGTAGGGCTTCACGTCCACAGAGACTGCAAAGTAACGGTCTATTAGGGACGGGGAGAATGGGGAAGGAAAGGGGGATGGGGGGGGGGGGGGGGGGGGGAGGGGGGGGGGGACCTGCAGCAAGGACCGAAGAGACCGTTAGGCACCAGCACCTGAACAGTAGCCTCGATGTTAAGGTTGGTGGGGACCTCGCGCAATGCGAAGCAACTTCAATGCGGACTCTGCAGCTTCAAGTTGCTCTTTCAACAAACGGCTGCGCGGAACGAAGTCACAAAGACAAGGAGTCCGGACAACCATGCATCTGTGGATTTTGAAACCTGAAGCACACTGACAGTCCCATTCACTATGACGGCCCATGCAGCTCCACATTCAGCTGGTGAGCCGGTTTGGCCCAGCGGTAAGGCGTTAGGCTGGTAAGCGGAAGGACCTCGGTTCGATACCGCTTCGGCTCTCCTTTCTCTTCAAAAAGGTTGTGGTTTGTGGACACTGTCCTGTGACTTTGTCCATCACTTCCTACTGAAACATTAAAATGGCTCTCATCGCTGCCCATCTTAATGCAGAAGTCATTCTGGTGGTGGCAGTGTAGCGATAGGTATATAATCTCCCTCTTCCCCCTACCTCCAAACCCCCTCCCCCCCCCCCCCCTCCCCGTCCCTAATAAGCCTTATGGTTTCTGTGGACGTTAAGCACCATGTTTACTTACTTACATTCACCTTCACACTCCTCGGCTCTTGGGGGGCCTAAAGTTGCTTTTTTCCCCTCTTTTTTCTTCTTCTTCTTCCTTAACCCTTTCAGCGCCAGCAGTTCTGGAATGCAGCAGCTCCTGGCGCCAGCTGTTTTTCTGACTCCGGCACCGACAAAGATCATGTGGAGCTTAATGTCTTCAGATGCCGGGCTGACATAATTATTATTAGGGACACACTCTGGCACCAAACGTACAGTCACTATCTTTAAACATCCATAACTTCCTTATTTCTGAACCAGTTCTTTTACAACATTTTGTTTGTTTTTTGTTTTTGTTGCTTTTGTTTGTTTGTTTTTTGCTGAATAAAGTAAAATGGTTCCGGTTTTCGGCAGTTAGTGTTGTTGCACCTCTTCCATTACCAATTCCTACAAAACAGTCCCTTGGTCTGGGCACATAAATGTGACATCGGCGGGAAGCGTAGTGGGCACATTATTGTGACATCGGCGGGAAGCGTAGTAGGCACAGTATTGTGGGATCGGCGGGAAGCGTAGTGGGCACATTATTGTGACATCGGCGGGAAGCGTAGTTTGCACAGTATTGTGACATCGGCGGGAAGCGTAGTGGGCACATTATTGTGACATCGGCGGGAAGCGTAGTGGGCACAGTATTGTGACATCGGCGGGAAGCGTAGTGGGCACAGTATTGTGACATCGGCGGGAAGCGTAGTGGGCACATTATTGTGACATCGGCGGGAAGCGTAGTGGGCACAGTATTGGGACATCGGCGGGAAGCATAGTAGACACATAAATGTGACATCGGCGGGAAGCATAGTGGACACAATATTGTGACATCGGCGGGAAGCATAGTAGACACATAATTGTGACATCGGCGGGAAGCGTAGTGGGCACAGTATTGTGGGATCGGCGGGAAGCGTAGTGGGCACATTATTGTGACATCGGCGGGAAGCATAGTGGGCACAGTATTGTGGGATCGGCGGGAAGTGTAGTGGGCACAGTATTGTGACATCGGCGGGAAGCGTAGTTTGCACAGTATTGTGACATCGGCGGGAAGCGTAGTGGGCACATTATTGTGACATCGGCGGGAAGCATAGTGGGCACAGTATTGTGACATCGGCGGGAAGCGTAGTAGGCACATAAATGTGACATCGGCGGGAAGCGTAGTGGGCACATTATTGTGACATCGGCGGGAAGCGTAGTGGGCACAGTATTGTGACATCGGCGGGAAGCGTAGTGGGCACGGTATTGTGACATCGGCGGGAAGCGTAGTAGGCACATAAATGTGACATCGGCGGGAAGCGTAGTGGGCACAGTATTGTGACATCGGCGGGAAGCGTAGTGGGCACAGTATTGTGACATCGGCGGGAAGCGTAGTAGGCACATAAATGTGACATCGGCGTGAAGCGTAGTAGGCACAGTATTGTAACATCGGCGGGAACGGAAGCGTAGTGGGCACAGTATTGTGACATCGGCGGGAAGCGTAGTGGGCACAGTACTGTGACATCCGCGGGAAGCGTAGTGGGCACAGTATTGTGACATCGGCGGGAACGGAAGCGTAGTTGGCACAGTATTGTGACATCGGCGGGAAGCGTAGTGGGCACAGTATTGTGACATCGGCGGGAAGCGTAGTGGGCACAGTATTGTGACATCGGCGGGAAGCGTGGTAGGCACAGTATTGTGAAATCGGCGGGAACGGAAGCGTAGTGGGCACAGTATTGTGACATCGGCGGGAACGGAAGCGTAGTGGGCACAGTATTGTGACATCGGCGGGAACGGAAGCGTAGTGGGCACAGTATTGTGACATCGGCGGGAAGCGTGGTGGGCACAGTATTGTGACATCGGCGGGAACGGAAGCGTAGTGGGCACAGTATTGTGACATCGGCGGGAAGCGTGGTGGGCACAGTATTGTGACATCGGCGGGAAGCGTGGTGGGCACAGTATTGTGACATCGGCGCCCTAAGGGTTAATGACCCCCAAACCCTGGTCACGTATAACTTAATCTCGTCGACGTTACGGAACGAGACTGAGTCTGAAGGACGAGAGTTTGCAGGGCATAGTTCGAGTTCGCGGGGCATAGTTTGAATTCGCGGGGCATAGTTCTAGTTCGGAAGGCATAGTTTGAGTTTGGAGGGCATAGTTTGAGTTCGGTTCGAGTTCGGAGGGCATAGTTCGAGTTCGGAGGGCATAGTTCGAGTTCGGAGGGCATAGTTCGAGTTCGGAGGGCATAGTTTGAGTTCGGTTCGAGTTCGGAGGGCATAGTTCGAGTTCGGAGGGCATAGTTCGAGTTCGGAGGGCATAGTTCGAGTTTGCGGGGTTCGCGGGGATGGTTCAGATGATAGAGCGTCCGACGGATAAGCCTAGGCAGCAACACTGACGCGGCGGGTTCGAGTCCCCGGTGGTGCGGCAAGGCATTTGTCTTCCAGAGTCAGCTTCCAGTGCAGACTGTCCGTGGGGGGTGGGGGTGGGGGGGGGGGGGTGGGGGGGGGGGGGGGGGGGGGGGGGGGGGGGGGCATTTGTTTAGTTTTTATTTACTAGTTTTACGTTAAGTTCGATGCTGCGTACTCGTAGACTGTGAATCTCTAATACATTTAAGTTTTATTCTTTTGTTTTACTATTCATGTGTGGCACCCACGTTTACCTTTGAATGGAATGCAGAAGGACTGGACTTGACTTGACTTGACTTGACTTGAGTGATCCAAGTCCTGTACTCTTGACTCTGTTCGAACGATCCACCCACGAGGATTAATTGGTGGTGCTTAATTAATATTGGCCTGATGGATCCACTGATAGATGGTGGTGATA
>JABMCL010003634.1:57500-60000 GCA_018857735.1 Alviniconcha marisindica | reverse complement strand
GTTTATTTACGCTAAGATCACGCGAGAGTCCACGCAGCGGCAGCCATTTTGTTTCTCCGCAGCCTTCGTCAGCGAGCGATCAGTTGTAATCACGTTAAAAGCAGTGAATACAGTTTCCCAATAGTACATATTGCGCAACATCAACTGAGAGAGACTAACAACAATCGTAAGTTACAATCAATCATGAGTTTTCTCCCAAACACGAAAGATCAGTTGACTTTTTTTCTCTTTTTAATTTAAAAAAAAAAAAAAATTGTATTGATTTAACCCTAAAAAGCAGTCGAAAAATAAATAAATAAATATATATATAATATAAAATGTGTGTGACGACAGTATCCGAACAACAATTACTGCGCAACGACGGTCAAGAAGAGACTAAGAACAATTGTAAGTTACAACCAGTCATTAGTTTTCTCCAAAAGCGATAAGAATGAAGCCACCGTTGATCTCTCCCAGTGCAGCCCGAAAACTTTGGGCGGAGAAAAAAAAAAAGTCCGTGGCGCAGAGCGAGAGCACTCGCTCCCGAAAGCCAAAGCAAAGCGCGATGGAGCGTGGGCACCAAACGGATGGGTAACCGTTACTGACGTGCTAGGCTTTGCGACCCCCCCCCCCCCCCCCCCCACCCCCCCCCCCCCACCCCCTTCCACCCCCTCCATGAGATTTTTCCGGTGTCAAATTTTGTGCAGACTCTGCAAGAGTGCTTCGGATGAAACCATAAACCGAAGTCCCCCGTGTGTCCACACATGCAAAAAGAGTTACGTGCCTACGTTAAACATATCGCCCTGATATCACCGCACTGGTTGACTGGGCGTAAAACACCATGTTACTTACTTACTTACTTACTTACTTACTTACTTACTTACTTACTTACTCTACGTTAAAGATCCTGTAGTCCATGCCAGAGTTCGGTGGATTATGGAAACACCGAGATAACCCAGCATCCACTGAAAGTGTCCAAAAAATAGTTTTCAGAATGTTGAAACTGGACACTGTTGTGTGCGCGGCACGAACGGTGGACAAGTCACGTAGTTTTGAACGCTTCTTGTTAAGAACTGTCCGCTACCGGATCTGATCGCTCTTCACTGTAACTCGAAATAGCAAACTATACACAACCAAGCAGGCCGCTTTGACCTCTTTTTGCCTAAAACTTCCACGGCTGTGTTTTATTGATTTGAATTGATTTGATTATTTTACTGATTTATTTGAATTGATTGTATTTATTTCTTCTTCTTCTTTTGTTTAAAAAATAATAATCTGCTGTTGAATTTAAAAAAATAATAATCATTTATTCATTTATTGTTAAATTTTATTGATTTTTATCTTCAAATTAGAAACACACATGTTGATTATTAATTTCCAGTTTATTGTGTAGTCTACTACCAGACCAGGACATTTTGATGAGGTAAATATTGCGAAAATAAATTAACACAAACTTCAGACATTTCTTGGGGGTTTTAAAACTCAATTTTTAATTAGTTTAAATGCTTTTGACGTTTGCTTTGATTCTGTGTGTGCGTTTTGTTTTGTTTTTTGGATTTTTTTTTAAACATTTTTTTTTTTTAAATAATGAGCCTTAGTAGTTAGCTGAATTGCTCTGTGAGGGATGATTAAAGTATACTGACTTGACTTGTTCACCTCTGTTTTATTTAATTTAGTATAGTTAGTCATTTCTTGGATATTAACGTCCAATCAACCGGACAGGACTGTAGGCCAGTCAACCGCACAGGAATGTAGGCTAGTCAACCGCACAGGAATATATGTTATAGTCAACCATAAGCCAGTGAACCGCACAGGAATATAGGTTCGTCAACCGCACAGGAATGTAGGCTAGTCAACCGCACAGGAATATAGGCTAGTCAACCGCACAGGAATATAGGTTAGTCAACTGCACAGGAATCTAGTCAACCGCACAGGAATATAGGTTAATCAACCGCACAGGAATATAGGCCAGTCAACCGCAATATAGGCCAGTCAACCACACAGGAATGTAGCTTAGTCAACCGCACAGGAATGTAGGTTAGTCGACGGCGCAGGTATATAGGCTAGTCAACCGCACAGGACTATAAGCCAGTGAACCGCAATATAGCCCAGTCAACCGCACAGGAATGTATGTTAGTCAACCGCTCTGGTATATAGGCTAGTCAACCGCACAGGGACATAGGCTAGTCAACCGCACAGGACTGTAGGTTAGTCAACCCCACAGGAATATAGGTTAGTCAAACGCACAGAAATAATTGATAGGTTATAGTCAACCGTACAGGGTTATACGTTAGTCAACTGCACAGGAATATAGGTTAGTCAAACGCACAGAAATAATTGATAGGTTATAGTCAACCGTACAGGGTTATACGTTAGTCAACTGCACAGGAATACAGGTTAGTCAACCCCACAGGAAGATAGGCTAGTCAACCGTGCAGGGTTATAAGTTAGTCAACCGCACAAAAATAGCGTTTAGACCAGTCGGCAAACACACGTTAAATCCCTGATTCTATTTTGAAGC
>JABMCL010003634.1:40000-52500 GCA_018857735.1 Alviniconcha marisindica | reverse complement strand
ACGCACGCACGCACGCACGCACGCACGCACGCACGCACGCACGCACACACGCACATTGACAGTGGGTGATCAGAATATTTGTGCTGAGCCTTCTCATTCTAAATGTACGGGAAAAAATGTCGCGAAAACAAAAATAGAACGGGAATGAAAAGTAAGTAAGTAAGTTGGTGTTTTACGCCCAGTCAACCGGTAACGGTTATATCAGGGCGACGGGAATGAAAAACATGACGTCAAATTTCACATGTCATCGACATCTCAAAACAACAACAATGACGTCAACGGAAAGAAGAAGGAACATGGCCGGAATAAAACCGAAAGAAACAAAAAAAACACAATCAGATCTGCCTCTTGTGGCTATTCTCCATGATTCTGTATTAAATGGCGTGCAGGGGAAAAGATTGGGTCGATCCTATGGATTTGAGATGATCAGGCAAAAAACTGGAGAGAGAGAAAAAAACTAACTGATAATATTGATAAAACAGTAAAATCACTAGAATCCGTTGCTGGATCAGTAAAACACTGCGGGATCAATGATGTTAGAACAAAAGACCCAAACGATGCCAGCAAAGCAATGGTGAAATCACTGAAAGGGATCTTGAAAGATCGTCCTAATCTGAAAGTTATCGTCAGTAAAATACCACCCGTGAAAGACCCAAACCTACAAGCAAAGAGAGACCTTTTCAACGCACTTGTTTGTTCTGAATTGGTGGAAAATCCAGATGTCTCTTTTGTGGCTCATGAAAACCTGCATTTCGCTTCACTGAAGGACACCATCCATCCCAATATTAAGGGGTCGTCTGTCCTCGCCAGAAATCTTGGCAGACAGTATATATATATATATATATATATATATATATATATATATATATATATATATATATATATATATATATATATATATATATATATATACAGAGAGAGAGAGAGAGAGAGAGAGAGAGAGAGAGAGAGGAGAGAGAGAGAGAGAGAGAGAGAGAGGAGAGAGAGAGAGAGAGAGAGAGAGAGAGAGAGAGAGAGAGAGAGATCATCTCTGGAAAAAGGTTGAGGAGAATCGCCAGACGTGTTCTCATACAACCGTATAAATTACTTTAACAACAACGTAGAGATCCATTTGGATGACAAAACTGTAGGCAGGGTAGTTACTGGATAGTTACTGACTATATATCAATAGAATTTCTCTCTCTCTCTCTCTCTCTCTCTCTCTCTCTCTCTCTCTCTCTCTCTCTCTCTCTCTCTCTCTCTCTCTGTCTTCTGTCTCTGTCTCTGTCTCTCTCTTTTTTCTGTCTGTCTGTCTGTCTGTCTGTCTGTCTGTCTGTCTGTCTGTCTGTCTGTCTGTCTCTCTGTCTGTCTGTCTCTCTCTCTCTCTCTCTCTCTCTCTCTCTCTCTCTCTCTCTCTGTCTCTGTGTCTCTTTGTTTCTGTCTCTGTCTGCCTGTCTCTCTTTGTCTCTGTCTCTGTCTGTCTCTGTCTGTCTCTCTGTCTCTGTCTCTCTCTCTCTCTCTCGCTGTCTCTATCTGTCTGTCTGTTTGTCTGTCTGTCTGTTTCTCCTCGCTCCAGCTCCTCTCTCTTTCCCCGCTCCTCCTCTCTGCCTCTGTCTGTCTGTTTCTCTCTCTGTTTACTTGATACAAGCCATAGCACGAACCTCCCCCCCCCCCCCCCCCATCTTGTTTTTCTTTTCTCTCTCCACTTCTCTTCCCTTGGATGACCCTTGATTAATTCTCCTTCACCCATTAGGCCTGCTCTGCCGCAAACAAAGTCACGCATTAAGATGAAATCAAAACCCAGTTTCTCTTCATTTCAAAAAGAGACAAAGACATATTAAATTTCAAACCGGATCTAGGATTTTATATTTCGTTTCAGAAACGCCCCCCTTCCCCCTAATGTAAATTTTTCTGTGGTTTTGTTTCCATCAAACTAATGAGTCGCCCCCCCCCCCCCCCCCCCCCCCCCCCCCCCCCCCCCCAACAAATAACGCACTACAAACACACACACACATGCACGCACGCACGCACGCACGCACGCACGCACACACACACACATTGACTGTAGCAGAAACTGGGTACTGATATTAGTTAGGATGGAAATACTGTGAGAAGAGGAAGGTTTTCGTTTGGCTTTAAAAGATGACAGAGTTGAGCAGTGTCTAAGGTCTTGTGGGAGTCGTGAATTCCAAATGTGGGGTCCAAAGCAAGAGAAGGTGCGAAAGCCGTAAGTCTTGCGTTTGTATTGTTGGATTTCCAGCATGCGGGTGTCGGTAAGTTTCAGGCATTGACGGCTTTATTGCTGGTTTAGATTTTCTGGCCTTGCTGCGGTGTTGGTGAAGACTCCATTCCCATACTCTCACCCACACAGCTGGCGACAATAAACTTGAAATAGGCCGAAGAGCTAAGGCTATTCTTTGGTTATAATTATCGGAAGATCGGAAGTGTTGAGAAGCTCGACACACTACCTGCGGGCACAAAGCCAAGGACATCACACCATCGATCGCCTCGTTAGGAGAGAGGCGTGGAAAGAGGAAACGCTAGACGATCTTCCTTGAAAGGACGAGAGAGGGCCATCGTCAATCAGACGAACATTGGAACCGTTTCAAAGGCAACGTAGGGAAACTTCCGAGAGACGTGGTGGAGTGCATATGGGATTTTTCCGAGCGCATAGATACAATCTTGAACTGAACTGAACCAAATATTGTCAGCTATTGACCTACAGGAGCGAGTACCCCCCCCCCCCTCTCCTCCCCCCCCCCAACACACACACACACACACACACACACACACACACACACACACACACACACACACACACTCCTTCCCTAGCTCTCTCTTTCTCTCTCGTCACAGTCCCCCCCCCCCCCCCCAACCTCCCCATTTTTTTCTCTTCTCTGTCGTCTACCCCCCCCCCCCCCCCCCCCACAAACACACACCTCCCCCTCACTCTCTCGTTTTCTCTTTCGTTTCACCCCAGCATTCCTTCTCTGTCTCTGTTTCTGTCTATCTCTTTCTCTCTCTCTCCCTCCCCTTGCTCTCTCTCTCTCTCTCTCTCTCTGTCCCTCCCCCTTGCTCTCTCTCTCTCTCTCCCTCCCCTTTGCTCTCTCTCTCTCTCTCCCCCTCCCTCTCTCTCTCTCCCTCACCACCCGCTCTCTCTTTCTCTCTCTCTCTCGTCTCCTCTCACCCCTGTTTTTCGCTCTCTTTCTCCCTTTCTTTATTAGTTTTAGTCTGTCTCGTCCCCACCTCCACCCCCACCCCCTCTCTACAGGACGTGTTAGGTGGATCAAACGCTATCAGTCAGCAGGAACTAGACTTTTGAATCGGTGTTTTGAGACAAGCGTTTGGATGTCCTGTCCCGGCAAGATACAGGAGTACCGGGCGAACTGCCGATCGCCAGTGTTTCGCAATCCACAGGATGTTCCGACTGATAGATAATGCTGATAAACGTGTTTTTTTGTTGAAGATGTTGCTGTATTTGTTTTCACCACCAACACAACCCACAAGACCCTTTGGAGAGGGGATTTTTTTTTTCGATAAACGAATATAATATCGACATGAAGAAACGCACTAAAAAAAAAAAAATCTTAGCAAAGGGTGAAGGGCGGAGAGGATAGACGAATTGAGAAAACAAGATGAAAAACAAAGAAGTAAAAGAATTAACAGCAAAAAACGAAAAGGCAAACTACATGCACAAAACAATGCATACAAAACAGAGCAAAACAAAACAAAACAACAACAAACAAACCAACAAACAAACAAACAAACAAACAAGCAAACAAAAACAAAACAAATACAAAAACAAAACAAAAAATGAGGGGGGGGTGGGGGGGGGAGGAAGACTGAGAGAAAAAGAGAGAGAAACATATACAGACAGAGAGCCACAGAGAGACAGAGAGAGAGAGAACAACCAAAGAAAGATGGGAGGGAGAAAAAAAACCAAAGAAGAAAATTGAAGGAAAAAGAAAGAAACAAAGACAGAAAGAAAATGACCAAGAAATAAAGAACAGAGAGATATATGCTAATGTGCCTACCATACAGTCACGTTCATTTGATCAGGCTACGTGACCAGAGTTTGTGTGTGCGTGCGTGCGTGCGTGTGTGTGTGTCTGTGCGTGCGTGCGTGCGTGCGTGTGTGTGTGTGGGGGGTGGGGGTGGGGGGGGGGGCCAGGCTACATACATGACTATCGTGTCTAGTGTTCAGACCAGGTGTACAAACACCTTACTGAACTTACTGAGTGATGAAATTCTGGCGAACCTAATTCAGTTCTCGTGTACTAAACGAAGAGATGCAGGCCTAGACAATGGCTATGCGTCCAGAGACGAGCTGTTAAGTCAGTAAGTCAACATGGTGCTTAACGTCCACAGAAACCATAAGGCTTATCCGGGACGGGAAGAAGGGGTGGAGGGGGTATGGAGGTGGGAGAAGAGAAAGATCATATACCTATCGCTACACTGTCACCACCAGAACGACTCCTGCATTAAGATGGGCAGCGATGAGAGCCATTTTAATGTTTCAGTAACTGCGAGGGACAAAGTCACAAGACGGTGTCCACAAACCACAACCTTTTTGAAGAGAAAGGAGAGCCGAAGCGGTATCGAACCGAGGTCCTTCCGCTCACCAGCCTAACGCCTTACCGCTGGGCCAACCCGCCTCATAACGAGTTGTTGGCCTTCCGGGGGATTCATAATCATGGCCGGAATTCCCACACAACTCGGAAAAGGCTACTCGTCTGAAGGAATTTCCTCGTGGGTGTTAGTTACTGTGGCATGGAGTCTTGAGATTGTATGTATACATATATATATATATATATATCAAGGGATGCTCCTTTGGAGGGTATCACATGTTTGGAAAGTTGAGACGTGTAGGCTGGGGTGGATTCTCAAATTCGGTCTGAAGTTTAGTTTTTAATCTGATGGCTGGGCTGATGATGATATATAGAATAAGTGCCTTTGGTTTTCTCAGAAAAATCGACAACGCCAACGACGACAACACGCACGCACGCACGCACGCACGCACGCACGCACGCACGCACGCACGCACGCACACGCAAGCACGCACGCACGCACGCACGTACGCACGCACGCACGTACGCACGCACACGCACGCACGCACGCGCACGCACGCACGCACGCACGCACGCACACACACACACTACAACCACAACCACCACCACCACCACCACCAGCAAAAACAACAACAATAAAACTGCAACTACAGTAATAATTAAAGTATTTGTAAAGCGCAAAACCTTGACACAGGTTTTGTGCTGAAATGAGGCAATTTTGATGTGATACGCACAGCTTGATGTCAGTTGGATTTCTCATGTATTTATTTATGACTGACTTTTTACCCGGATGTTTGCCGTTGTTGTAACGTAACTGTGATGTTTTATGACTGGCGTGAATGCGTGACTCGATGAGCGCACTTGGCACCACGAAACGTTCCTAGTGCAGCAGTATTGACACCTGGCAACATTGTATTGTATATTGCCGTTTGTGTGTAAACAATCTTAGCATCAAAACATTCTAAACAGAGATTCTCTCCCTACACACCCACACCCACCCACGCACACGCACACACGCACGTACCTACGCACGCATTCACGCAAACTCGAGCACACTCACACACGCGCGCACCCATACTCGCAGAGTATGTGAGCATGTGTGAGCAGAGCGAAGCTGAAAGGTAATACGGGAGGAAAAAGCATTCAGTTTGGTTCTGTCTTGTGTTTGATACGCACGGTGGTTCGGTTCTCTGTTGTCATTAAATTGCTGTGTCCTTTGCCGCTACACATAGGCCTGTCAGTGACGTCACTCGAGCAACGTTATCTCCCTTCGTCAGTCAGTTCTGGCAGTTCTCATCCCTAACGCGATGTACCTGATATCTGATGGCAGCAGATTCAGATTCAGGTTTTATTCAGGTTGAGCTGATATCAGCACTCACACAATGAAATACTCTTGAGAGAGAGAGAGGGAGAGAGAGCAGAGAAGAGACGGATGAGAGAGAGAGAGAAGAAGAGGAGGAATAGAGAGAGGAGAGAGACAGAGACGAGACGAGACAGAGAGAGAGAGAGAGAAGAGAGAGACGAGAGAGCAGAGACAGAGAGAGAGAGAGAGAGAGAAGAGAGAGAGAGAGAGAGAGAGAGAGAGAGAGAGAGAGAGAGAGAGAGAGAGAGAGAGAGAGAGAGAAGAGAGAGAGAGAGAGAGAAGAGAGACAGAGAGAGAGACAGAGAGAGAGACAGAAGAGACAGAGAGACAGAGAGAGAGAAGAGAGAGACAGAGAGACAGAAGGAGACAGAGAGAGAGAGAGAGAGAGAGAGAGAGAGAGAGAGAGAGAGAGAGAGAGAGAGAGAGAGAGCGAGCAAACAAACAAACAAACAAACAAAAACAAAACAACGTTGACAAAAATAATATCTCCATATGCTGACGTGAGCATGTGCTGCGGACGTGGATATTTCGTGTTTTGTTTGTGTTTTGCGCGCGCTATAAATTGGCAATACAATTTACATTACACATAATGTATTCCTAGGTAATAAAAAGAAACTGAAGAAAGAAACAAGTCACCATTATATCAAAACCTGAAATTCATAAAAACAAGGGTAGAATGGAATGTCAAATACTAGAATACGTCTGAACATTTTGACTAAATCAGGCAAACTAAAAAAAAAATACTCACAAAAGAACTTCATTGAAAAAATGGATAAATATAATTTATGATGGATGTGATGATGTTGTGTGTTGTGAGTGTGTGTGTCGTGCTGTGTGATGTGTATGTTGCTGTGTGTATGTGTGTGTGTGTGTGTGTGTGTGTGTGTGTGTTGTGTGTGTGTGTGTGGTGTGTGTTGTGTGTTGTGTGGTGTGGTGTGTGTGTGTGTGTGTGTGTGTGTGTGTGTGTGTGTGTGTGTGTGTGTGTTGGTGTGTATGTGTTGTGTTGTGTGTTGACTACCACACACACACACACACACACACACACACACACACACACACACACACACCACACACACCACACACACACACACACCACACACACACACACAATACAACACACAACACACACACACAACACACAATCACACACACATACACACATACATACATACATACATACACGCACGCAGCACGCACGCACACACACACTCACACACACACACACATCAGTCACATCACATCACTGAAAAAAGTAAAGCTGTACATATAATTATATTTATCCATTTTTTCAATGAAGTTCTTTTGTGAGTATTTTTTTTAGTTTGCCTGATTTTGCCTGACACACGCACACACGCACACACACACGCACACACACACACGCACACACATGACACAGACACATGTGACACACACATGACACAGACACATGTGACACACACATTACTTACACACATATGACATTCACCTGTGACACATACAGACATGTGACACACACATGTCACACACAAGTGGCACAAACACATACATACATCTAACGCACGCACACACACACACACACAGCACACACACACACACACACACAACACACACACACACAACCACACACACACACACACACCACACACACCCACACACACACCACACACACACACACACACACAGCACACACCACACACACCACACACCACCACACACACACCACACACACACACACACACACACACACACACACACACACACAACACACACACACACACACACACACACATACACACACACACACACACCACGACGCACGCACGCACGCACACACACGCACACACACACACACACGCACACACACGCACACACACCCCCTGATGACTGACTACTGCTGTACCACCAAGTGACACATCCCGTGTCAAGCATCACTCTTGCTTACCTCACGATAAAAATAATATTAATTTACACATACACGCGAGCGCGTAATCACACTCACAGGCACGCGTCCGCACGCACGCACGCACGCACGCACGCACGCACGCCACGCACGCACGCACACACACACACACACACACATGCGCGCAATATAAACAAAATAAACCCAAACCAAAGTACAAGAGCCAAAGACATGAATCACTAATAAGCTCCTCTCTCCTGTCTGTTTCCTTCTGATGTTTTTCCCATTGTCACTTGTCATTTGCCTCCCACTAAAGACCGTGTCTGCCCTGCTGTCTTCTGCCCCCCCCCCCCCCATCGCCTCCCTCCCCCAACCCCCACCATCGCCTTTCCCACTTGTTTCTTGCCGTGTCACCCCCCGCCCCCGCCCATGTCTTCTTCTTTTTCAGTTTATTTTTTATTTTTTGAGAAAACGTAAAAAAACGAAACGTGGTCTGTGTTCTCGTTTCCCGGACCATACTTGTTTCTTTGTTACTTTTTTGTTCTTTCTTCTCTCTCTCCATTTTCCCCCTTCGAGTCACGTTTTTACATCAGTAAAAAAAAAAAAAAGTTTCATTTTTTTAAACCGCAGATCCGGGCGGAGAGATTTCTGAAAATAGAAAACATTGTAATTGTATAAAAATTATATATATCCAAAAATGAAAGAGATGGACATAACACAAGAAACAGAAGAAGAAGAAGAAGAAAGAAAGTGGAGGTGGAGGTGGAGAAGGTGGAGGAAGAGAATTATTATTATTAAAATTCCGGTTTTCTTTGCTGCATTAAACACCACTAGTACTTTGTATTTTCCTTTGTTGCTGTCTTCGGCACCATTAATATTTATTATCTTCTCTCGTGTCTTCGGCACCATTTTTTATTCTCTACTTTTCTGTTTTCGGCACCGCTGCCGTGTCTACTTTTCTTTGCTGTATTCAGAACCATTAATTTTCTTCTCTTTTTTTCTTTCTTTCTATGCAGTCTTCGGCACCACTATTTTGTGTTTTCTTCGGTCTTTGGCACCAATATTTTTATTCCCCTCTGTCTGTCTTCAACACCGCCATTTTGCATTCTCTTCTTTGCTGTCTTCGGCACCACGGCTTTGTCTTCACTCATTTCGATCGCCTGGCAGATCCCTTCTTATTCAGTAAAGTGCATTGAGATAGCCAATATAACTCTCTTCTTTACTGGCCTCATCAATTTAATTCATCCTGAGATGATTATTATTATTGTTATGATGATGATGATGATGATGATGATCCTAATCGACTGCCAACCAGACGCGAAAACTCAAGTCATGATTGCTAACTGACGTCACTTTGACAAAAATGACGACACCAAGTTAATTAGTAATTGAATTTTTACGTTCTGTCACCCGTACGGGGTCACCCTTTGACGGACGATCAAACTCCGTCATTTGTAAGCCAAATAATGGCCATTTCAAACTCTGTCATTTATAAGTCAAATAATGCCCATTTCAAACTCTGCCATTTACAAGCAAAATAATGCCAAATTTCAGACTCTAGCATTTGTAAGCAAAATGATGACTATTTCAAAACTCCGTCATTTGTCAGCAAAATAAAGCTCATTTTAAATTCTGTCAATAATTTTGTAAGCCAAATAATGCCCATTTCAAATTGTGTCATTAATTTTCAGCAAGCCAAATAATGCCCATTTCAAATTCTGTCATTAATTTTCAGTAAGCCAAATAATGCCCATTTCAAATTCTGCCGTCAATTTTGTAAGCCAAATAAAGCCCATGTCAAATTCTGTCGTTCATTTTGTAAGCAAAATAATGCCCATTTCAAATCTCTGCTGTGAACCGGTTTGGCCCAGTGGTAAGGCGTTAGGCTGGTAACTGAGCAAGACCTTGGTTCGATTCCGCTTCGGCCGCTCTCCTTTCTCTTCAAAAGTTGTGGTTTATGAACAATGTTTTTGTGACTTTGCCCCTCACAATTAATGAAACATTAAAATGGCTCTCATCGCTGCCCATTTTTAATGCAGAAATCATTCTGGTGATGACAGTGTAGCGTTAGGCATAGCCTCTCTCCCTCTCTCTCTCTCCCCCCCCCCCCCCTCCGCAGTCTTCCGCACAACCTGGGATTTCGGTCCCCACTAGCACCTCTTCGGAGACATTTCGGCGTTAAGCCAGTTTAACCAACCAACCAAAACAAACAAACAAAAAACTCGTCTCAGTCCTATCTATGTACAGCCTTTCTCAAATCAAGTCGACAAAACCAATTCATGACACAAAATATAAAACAAAACAGACATGCACAAACATCACTGAGATCCAACTTTTACGAAGATTTAAGAAAATCGACAACCCCAAAACGAAACAGCAACAACAAAACAAAACAACAACAACAACAACAGCAGCAACAACAACAACAACAACAACAAAACGAAGATACCTCATTTTCCTATTATTCATTCGTGTGTTTGTTCCGTGCTAAGTCGTGCACGTCCTTCCCTGAGATTTTCGCATCATTTAAAAGCAAATTTATGTAGTATGGTTTCTTCGTTCAGGTGAAATTTGTTTTGATTGAATTTGAAAATCCGGTGTTGCATTGTCAGCTCATTAATTCCGTGCTCAGTCCCAGCCCCAAAGTTGTTTACGCTGGCCAAAACTACAATTTCATCATCATCAGCATCATCAACATCATCATCATCTCTTCTTCTTTAGTATCTTGTAGTAACCCTAGGGGTTTCGGTAACATTCCACAACTGATTAATCAGCCAAACTTATAATATTATTCATCATGATTATTATTATTATTATTATTATTTATTCGTTTACAAGAAGAAGAAGATCCCCGCAACTGCAATCCCCCCCCCACCCCTTTCCTAGCCCCCCCCCCCCCCCCGGCTCCCAGCTTAACTAGTTTCAGGTGCATCCCGCTTTAGCACTGAATCTATTCTAACTCAAATGACGTCATGCAACTCACGTACCAGCTTCAAAAACACAGATCCACAAAATGGTTCAGATGTAGATTTTCTTCTTCTTCTTCTTCTTTAATTTTTAATGTTGCACAAGCATATTTTTCCATGTCAGTGATTATGAATTGATTCACGCTCCTTTGTTTATGGGTTCATGATGTTTGCAGGCTGGTTCGCAATTACTTATTTCCACGTTCATACTATGTAAGTGTTTAAATGTTTTAATTGTTTGAAGGATAGGTTGTCTGGCCGCCGACCGACCTTCGTGACCTGGACCTGTCAGTCTTTGTTCAGTCACTGACTGAGCCAGTCACTGAGTCTCCGTTTTGGCCTCTCTGTTCGGCCCCTCTCTCTCTCTCTCTCTCTTCTCTCTCTCTCTCTCTCTCTCTCCTTCTCTCTCGTCTCTTCTCTCTCTCTCTCTCTCCCTTCTCTCTCTCTCGGTCTCTCTCTCTCTCTCTCTCTCTCTCTCTCTCTCTTCTCTCTCTCTCTCTCTCTCTCTCTCTCTCTCTCTCTCTCTCTCTCTCTCTCTCTCTCTCTCTCTGTGATGTTTCTGCACATTTGTAGGAACTGTGAAACTGCGGCATTAATCAATTGCTTAATCGTGCTTATAATACTGATTTGTTTGTGGTATTGTTGTGTTTAGTATTTGTGTTTGTAGTATAGCAAGGATTGGCTGTTACTGAGATAGGTCCAAATGGACCTAACTGACGCTACTATCCTTGAGTATTAAAGTTTTCGAGTTCGAGTTGGCGAGTTCTCTCTCTCCGGCCTCTCTCTCTCTCTCTCTCTCTCTCTCTCTGTCTGTGCGGCCTCTTGAGTATTAAAGTTTTCGAGTTCGAGTTGGCGAGTTCTCTCTCTCCGGCCTCTCTCACTCTCTCTCTCTCTCTCTCTCTCTCTCTCTCTCTCTCTCTCTCTCTCTCTCTCTCTCTCTCTCTCTCTCTCTCTCTCTCAAGGACTAGTCGTTAGACAGGTTTTTGAATGAACCTAAACTACAATCCTTGTAAAATAAAGTTTTCGAGTTCTCTCTCTCTCTCTCTCTCTCTCTCTCTCTCTCTCTCTCTCTCTCTTTGAGAGCGAGCTGGGCCTGTCAGTCACTACCACACGACTCACAGCGGAACGAACGCCGTAAGTTTTGACCTGGACTTCCGACAGTCATTCCACGCGTTTCTCAAAAAGCTCTGCCGCGATAACACTTGTTGTGGCTGTTTGTCGGCCGGCTAAACGCTCTCGTCAATGAAAGCCAGCCTCTCTCTCCGACCACTAGCCACGTAGATTGTGTTTTCGAGTACTGTGTGACACAGATGACCCAAGCCCAAGCCTGATAAATAAGGTTGTTTATCAGACCATAGCTGTGTTTCCATTGGTCGACCGACGCAGCCAATCGCTGCGTCAAGCCGGGGGAATCTCCCTTCCCAACAAAAATAGACTATGGCGCGGCATCGGCCTCCCATATTTGGAAAGCAGTGAGGCCCTGTAAGGGTTTATTTTTAAAGCTGGCGTTAGGGTCCCGCCGCGAACATTTTCGAACGGTCACGCAAACTTCACAAACGGACAAAGGTGTCGTGTTTCAGAGGTGGCAGCGGCCGTCGCTGTACAACAGCCGGCGATGACGGTGCGGAACGAACCGGCAAACGGAGGGAAAAACACGCCCGCAATATTTCCGATCCATCCCTTGCAGAGCCTTAGATTTCCCTTCACTGTCAGCTGAGCTTCCAAGAAAGTAGGTCGCACGACGG
>JABMCL010003634.1:32500-35000 GCA_018857735.1 Alviniconcha marisindica | reverse complement strand
TTTTTTGTAGTGTTTTTGTTTTGTTTCTCTCTCTCTCTCTCTCTTGGAAATCAATCGAGAGAGAGAGAGAGAGAGAGAGGGGGGGTGGGGAAGTGACAGAATCGAGAGAGAGAGAGGTGGGGGGCAGTATTGAGAAGGGGGGGGGGGAAGAATCATGCACAATTTGAGTGATGTGACTCATTATCTGAGTCCAACAGGAAAAAAGCCTTGACCAGTGCAGACAGCAAAACAGGTTCAGTGGCCAATATCAGTTATCGGAGGCCCTTTCAGCACTGAGTGGCCAATACACCACCTACCTGGCCTCTGGTTAGCCGGGTCGGCTAAAGCACAGATCTTATCAAGACCGAGATGTCTGTCCCTTAACCTTTTGACCCCGGCCTATAACTTATAGTCACTCGCTCAGCTTGTCTCGGCTAACCAGGCCCTACTGTCTGTTGTCTCGAATCTTCATTAGGAGTGTCTTGATATGTGGGCCAAATGATTTTTATTTTAAAAAAAGTAATTTATTTTTTTAGGTAAAAATGTAGGCTACGGCAGTATAGACTTTGCTAGCCCGCTCCGCGACTGAAATTAATGCCGTGACTGACTCGAGTCGTCTGTCGTCTTTGTCTTCGTTCAGTCCTGGCCGTGTTAGAAAGGAGTGTCCAAATTTACTGCCGCAAAACGTTGCAAAATAATATATTGCGCTTGAATTTCAGCTGAGTCGTTTCGTGCAATACGGCTCTCTCTCTCTCTCTCTCTGTCTGTCTGTGTGTGTGTGTGTGTGTGTGTGTGTGTGTGTGTGTGTGTGTGTGTGTGTGTGTGTGTGTGTGTGTGTGTGTGTGTGTGTGTGCATGTGTGTGTGTGTGTGTGTGTGTGTGTGTGTGTGTGTGTGTGAAAATCATGTAACATTTTCACCTACACTTTTGTTTGAAACATCTTCAGTGTGAGAAAAGTTAGACACCGAACATATATGCAAGTGGATGGAAATCATAAAACCTTGTAGGTGAAAGAAGTAGTTGCGCTCCCCCCCCTCCCCACACACGCACAAACATGCACGTACCCCCACCAAAAAAAAAACACACACACACACGCACCCATACACATCGACCGAGTGCCCTCTCTCTCTCTCTCCCTCTTTTTAATCACCCCTCGAAGTCGATGTAGGTTTACGGCCCGTCGGCGTGTGTCTCTTTTAAGTTTTATCTCCTTCACGCACCTGTATGTTTTTGGGGCCCGCATAGTAATAGGCAGGCAGCCCCATTAAAAGGGCGAAAGCGACGACGTCAGAACAGGGCACACCGTGTCGTTCGCCCCCCCAACCCCCCCCCCCCCCCCCCCCCCCCCCAGCCCCCCCCCCCTCCTCTCTCTCTCTCTCTCTCTCTCTCTCTCCCGTCACCCCGCCCCTTACCCATTCCCGCTTGTTCTCGCCGCCGTGTCAAGCCCCCCTCTGCCTTGCACCCCCCCCCCCCCCCCCCGCCCCCCCCCCCCCCCCCCGGCGCGCGTGTCTTCAGACGTCATCTACCGGTTGGAGACCTCTCTCTCTCCGGTTATGTTCTTCTCACTCTGCACAGTACGTGTAGGTGGATGGGGTAGGGTGGGGGTGAGGTTGGCGAGGGGAAGGGGGTTACAGTTAAGACAGCTCATTTGACAGCGACGTCCAACTACGTAAGAGGTGTACGTGGAGAGGACAGGTATTATACAGCAGCAGGCTGTAAGATGGAAAACAGCTGGCTTGGTTAAAAGGTCCTCTCTGGCTTCAGTTCTTTTTTGTTTTTGTTTTGTTTTCTCTTACCCCGTCCCCCTCTCCCTTACCTCTGTCTGTCTGTCTGTCTGTCTGTCTGTCTGTCTGTCTGTCTGTCTTCTTCTTTCCCTTTTCCCCCTTTTTTCTCTCTCTCTCTCTCTCTCTCTCGCCCCCCCAAAATGAATGGGGGACGGGGGAAAACACCAAGTTACTGCCCCTCTCTCTCTCTGTGATATTAAATTTGACTGGCTAAAAAACCAAACCCCCCTTTTCTCTCCCCTCTCCCCCTCTCTCTCTCTCTCTCAATCCCCCCCCTCCCCCCCCCCCCAACCCCCCCCCCCCCCCCCCCCCCCCCCCCGTCCCCCAACTTTTCTCGTGCTACCTGCGGGGTTGATGGCCATTGCTAGCGATTCGCTTCACTAGGCTCCTAGTAGAACTCGCGGCACTTTCCTCTGTGTCGTTTCGTCGTTCCTCCTGTTAAAAATACAGTAGTAGCGAGCAGCAGTCGTAGTCGCTGCGTGGTCTGTGCGGCAGGTTCGTGTTGACGTTGGTCGTAGGGGCTGGGTCGATATGTGTGATCACTGACTTCACAGGTCAGGGGAAATTACTGTCAACAAGTTTTTGTGCCCCGCCCCCTCCTTCATTCTCTGTCTCGGGACTGAAATGAAGTTTCCAGCTGGATCGGGATACTATCTCTCTCCCCCGGAGGGAATGAGGGATGACGTACGCGTTCACTCTCTGTCTCTGTCTCTTTGATTGACTGAACCTAAACTACAG
>JABMCL010003634.1:17500-30000 GCA_018857735.1 Alviniconcha marisindica | reverse complement strand
AAGCCATTTCGTTTAATTCCTGCAGCACTAAAATCACTCTTCCTCTTCGCTGCGTGAGTGTGTGTGTGTGTATGGGGGGGGGGGGGGGGGGAGGGGGGCTTGGTTGTAGTGTCAACGACTTGCTAATTACATAGCTGTTGGTCTAGCAGGCCATTGAAAACCGTGGTCGTGGTCGTGGTCGTGTCCGAACTGGCGCAATAATTAAAAGAGGCATGACTCAACAGTCGGATCAGTCCTGACCGGGCCTCACGCAACCTTGCTTCACACTCCCGACCTACCACACTGTCAGGCAACACACAACAACAGTTAAACCTGTGGGGGGGGGGGGGGGGGGGGGGGGGTGGTTGTGATATGTGCCTGTACGAGCAGTTTTTACTCTCCGGTCCGATCCGGTCCGCTTTGAGTTCCGTCACGGGCCTTGACAGTGTCATTCTCCGGCAGTGACGTCATAGCGATCCTTTCCACACGGCCCAGATGTAAGCGCTAGGTTCGGGCAGTGATTGTTTTCTTTTTTCTTTTTCTTTTCTTCTGCTGAGTCCAACGATCACGAGTGGACGACTGATAGTTGTTCAATGGAAACGTGAAGACGTTACTTGAGGTGGTCAGGCAGTGGTGGTTGTGTACGGTTCTGCTGAAAGAGATCACCGTCGTGCAGACCAAGCACTGACCACAGTGTCTACGCCGTACGGAGCTGGGACTCTCTAGCCGCTGCCATGGCTGCCTAACTTCATCTTCGGCAAAGGCGTGCAGAGTTGACGTTTCGTTGTTGCGTGGTCTGCGGTTGTGGCTGTGGCGTGTTGCGGCCTATGTCTGCGGCTGTGGCGCGTTGCCGATGTCTGCGGCCGTGGCGTCAGTGTTGCCGAGAAGTCTGCGGCCGTGGCGTCAGTGTTGCCGATGTCTGCGGCTGTGGCGTCAGTGTTGCCTGTGTCCGCGGCTGTGGCATGTTGCAGCCTGTATCTACCACTGTGGCGTCAGCGTTACCTACGTCTGCGGCGGCGTTATAATAATCGCGGCTTCGAGAGTTGACCAACTGAAGAGGAGACGGCGGTCCTCGGGTAGAACCAGCCTTCTCTGTCAGTCCAGGGGCAATCTCTGTCAGTCCAGGGGCAAACTCTGTCAGTCAAGGGGCAAACTCTATTCAAGGGGCAAACTCTGTCAGTCCAGTAGGCAAACCAGGCTCTGTCAGTCCAGAGGCAAGTGGCAAACTCTGTCAGTCCAGGAGGAAATTCTGTCAAAGTCTGTCCAAAAGGCAAAGTCTGTCAGTCCAGAGGCAAGGGGCAAACTCTGTTAGTCCAGGGGCAAGGGGCAAACTCTGTCAGTCCAGGGGCAAACTCTGCCGTCAGTCCAGGGGCAAAGGGCATCTCTGTCAGTCCAGGGGGGCAAACTCTGTCGGTCCAGGGGCAAATTACACTGACTTAATGACGTGACTGACTCGCCTGACCGATCCGATCGCAAATGACAGAGGGGAATCCCCTGTTTGACGCGCTGACCAATCAGCGCCGCGGGGCCACCGCCGACAATCAACATGCAGTGACAGAGCCGGGAAGCTGTGACGTAGATACCGGCCTAGGCCCGAGCGGCGCCGTGCGCGCCTGGCGCCCCGCTTTTGAATCAGTTGTGTGAGTGTGACTGATAACTGAACTATCACTTCGTCAGATCGCTGATGTCCGCGCACTGACCCTAGTCATGCAAGCCCCAGGGGCTAGCGTACGTAGCATGACTCCCGCGACCGACACTGAGCGGATTTGGACTCATCAGTTGCGGGGATCCAGTCACGATAGAACTGTTTGATTCAAGTCAGTCGCGCGGCACATCGGCTATCGATGTTGAAATCAGTACCGGGGCAGGATGCGAGGGAGTCACAGTGACACCGAGTAGCCCGCACCCATCCTATGCGGAAATCACCAGTCGCTGATATAGTTGTTGTTGCCGTTCAGTCAGTCTCCGCCGGCAGGTCAGTTTTAGTTTCAACGGCGACAGCATGCACGTGTATTGTGGCACTGGCTTATTAGTGTGTTGCCAATGTGATGGTCAATGGCTCGCGGGTCAATGAAGTTGTTGTTGTTGCCGGGTTTCAGTCCCGCGGCCGCCGCGTTCTTGTCAGCATCAGTTGCGGTCACGGCCGACTGATTAACCGTTGATGCAGTCCGGATCAAGCACCACTTCCGCTTAAACGCAGTGCCGATCAAGTGACATTTCCGGTCGTAGAACTAAAGAACAAAACAAATAAACAAAAATAAACAAACAACAACAACAACAACAGAAAACAACACACACACACACACACACACACACACACACACACACACACACACACACACACACACACAAACCCAACAACAACCAGCCAACCAACTAACCTCCCCCCCACCCACCCCACCACCACCACCACCACTACCACCCAAGAAGAAGAAGGGAAAAAAAGTCCTCTCAGCAGTGAAAACAAATTATGGAGTGGGCAATACTGTCATAATTTTTTTTAAATTTTGTTTAATGGGGCGGGGTCTAACCGGATGAGTCTGTTTTGAATGCAGAGTGAACGATCTTTCACGACTGCACATTCGGTGCATTTCCTTCTTCTTTGTTGTGATGTCTGTATGCACGTGATAACAGTCACGGACAGCGGAATATGCGGTGTGCAACTTCCGGATCGTTGTTGTCAATCGTGCACCTTTCCCGAGAAACGGAACTGATGCGGGCCTATTGCCGAGCATCAACTGCCTGTTGCCGTACGCGGCAGAAACAAGCCTGCCGCGCCGCGCCGCGTCACGTCACGTCAGTCACGTCACGTCACGTCAGTCCTCACCGAGGAAGCTGCTTCAGTTTCGGTTCCAGAGTCGAGAAGAATCAGGAATATTTGTTCATCCGTTGCTGACACAGGAACTGAATTTGAATTATGGTCACGAAGCAAAAAATAAACTCTCTCTGTCTCTGTCTGTCTGTCTGCCTCCCTCTCTCTCTCTCTCTCTCTCTCTCACACACACACACACACACACACACACACACACACACACACACACACACACACACACGCACACAAACACATGCGCGCACGCACACACGCACAACACACACAACACAGCCACACACACACGCACCACACACACACAAACACCCCCCTCACACACACACACACACACACACACACACACACACACACACACACACACACACACCACACACACACACACACACGCACGCGCGCGCATCTCGATCATCCAGACGATTGTCTGGGCAGTCATTCCGATCATGAGGGAAGTCAGACCAGACTCAGCGATGCACTGTCTGCTCCCGCCTTCCGTCCCTGACTGCCTACCTACCACCTCCATCAGGACAAGTGTGTTGTGATTCATTATTATTAGTACTGGCAGCTGGGAGTGATCCGAGCAAGATATACGGCTAGAATGACATTGATAATGAATTGGAAACTCTATACATTCGCGTGCACGCCCTCGACAGCCTCTCTCCGGTACTTGTGTGTGTGTGTGTGTGTGTGTGTGTGTGTGTGTGTGTGTGTGTGTGTGTGTGTGTGGTGTGGTGTATGTGTGTGTGTGTGTGTGTGTGTGTGTGTGTGTGTGTGTGTGTGTGTGTGTTGGGGTTGGGTGGGGTATCGGTTTGGTGTGTGTGTGTGTGTGTGTGTGTGGTGGTGGTGTTGTGTGTTGTGTGTGTGTGTGTGTGTGTGTGTGTGTGGGTGGGTGGGTGTGGTGTGTGGTGGTGGGTTGTGTGTGTTGTGGGTGGGTGGGATGGTGGTGTGGTTTTTGGGTGTGTGTGGGTGTGGTGTGTGGTGTGTGTGTGTGTGTGTGTGTGTGTGGTGGTTTTGTGTGCGTGCGTGCGTGCGTGGTGGTGTGTGTGTGTGTGTGTGCGTGAGCCACAGTGTTTGTGTGTGTGTGCGTGCGTGTGTATGTGCGCGTGCGTGTGGGTGTTTGTGGGTGCATTTCGAATTCAGGATTTCGTGCGCTCGCCACAGGCCAAAGAATCAATGTGTCATATATTAGAAAAACAAAACCAACGAAAGAAAAACGGCCGTGATGCTGATCTATAGGTACGATGAAAATCGTGGCACGTGGTGTTTTGGGTGTCGGTTTACACGCAGCAGCTTTTGGTAGTGCGTAGTTCGTGCAAATAAGCTCGTTCGTGTTTTAAAAAAAAAGGGGGGGTTTTAGTTCACGATCAACAACTTGAGGCAGCTAAAAAAAAAATCTAAAAAAAAAATCTAAACTTACTCAGGCTCCAATAAATCTTAAGCGAAGTCAGTCAGTGCGGTTGAATCCGAGACAGAGTGACGTAGACATTTGTGTGTGTTTGAAATACCATGCCACTCCTTTCTTGTGTGTGTGTGTGTTGTTGTTGTTGTTGTTGCTTTTTTAATCGTTGGTATCCCCCCTCCCCCCTCAGTCCCCCCTCCCCCCCCCCCCCCCCCCCCCCCCACTGTCCGCCACTCGAAATTTATTCAAAATGACTTTTTTCTTAATTCCTTTATAAAGCTTTCGACCCTTTAAATAATACTTGGTGGCACACACACACACACACACACACACACACACACACACACACACACACACACAACACACTGATCGTCCCTTTAATATACTTGGGGGCACCACACACACACACACACACAACACACCACACACCACACACACAACACACACATTAAAAATGTGCCCCACACACACACACCACACACACTCACCACACACAGACCACACAACACACCTGTGACACACACCACACACCCACACACACACACACACACACACACCACACACACACACACACACACACCCAGCACCAAATAATACACACACACCACACACACACCACACACACACACACACACACCACACACACACACACACACAGTGACACACACACACACACGGCACACACACACACACAGTGACACACACACACACACACACACACACACCCCACACACACACACACACACACACACACACACACACACAGAGTGACACACACACACACACACACACACACACACACACACACACACACACACTTAATTATGCAACATACAAATTCCTTTCTGACCTTTTTGCATTGACACGACAGTTTCCTCCTCTCGTGTGTTGCAGCTCGCCAGTTCCTGCCCACTAGCGCCACCCAGAGAAACCACCACCACAACAACCACCACCACCAAGACAGCTTCCCCACCAACTTCGCCGCCATGACGACGGCCGGCGGCCACACCGTCAGCACGATGAGCCCCAGCACCTCCCCAGCCCCCAGCACGGACAGCACGTGCAGCACGCTGTCCTCGTCATCTGGAAGTCTCAGTACCCCCTCCTTCAACTGGTCGCCAGCCGGGGACGGCTTGGACGACGAGGCTTTCAGCCGTATCGGATTAAACGGTAAGGGTGCATGCAGAAACTGTAGGGTGTCAAATCTCTGTCTCTGTCTCTGTCTGTCTGTCTGTCTGTCTGTCTGTCTCTCTCGTCACTAGTTCTGTGGATTTTCACGTGACTGACTGACCCCGACACAAACAACTAAAGAGACCGGCAAGAACTGAACAGGCATAATAACATCACTCCCCCCCCTCTCGCCCCCCCCCCCCCCCCCCCCCCCCCCCCCCCCCCCCCCCCCCCCCCCACACCACGCCCCCAATTAATTGTTTTTGTAATTTCATTTGATCGCTTAGGCAAATTATGGTCTGTCCGTCATAAAAAGACCACAACTGACGAGTAACTGACGAGGCTCGTAAGGACATCGACCGCTTGGGAGAGGGGGAAAAAGAAGACCAATAACAACAACAAAAGACCACCACCACCAATAAAAAATAAAATAAAAAGACACCGCCAAAAGACACCGCCAAAAAAATAAAAAAATAAAAATAAAAAAAATAACTCGTTAGGCAACCTCTGACGTGCCAAAGCCACCTAGTTACACGTACACCTGCACTCATCATTTCCGTGTAGAGTGAAACCGAGGCGCCCTGACCCAGCCAAGCGAGGCCGCCAGTCGCACACCCGGCGTGATCAGTACGTTCTGATGCCACGCCCCTAGTCTCTCTCAAGTCAGTGCAGGCCGTCTGCACGCCGGTGTGTTGATGTGTTGGCACAATCACTGCCGTTGTAACCCCCCCCCCCCACCCCCACTCCCCACCCACCCCGTCCCCCAACCCCCACCAACCGAAAAACAAAACAAATCCGTTTGCTTGTGCTCATGGCGCCGTTCGCAGAGTCCGTCCACCCTGTGGATAAATTGACACGATAGAAAGGTTTGACACCATCGCCTCAGTGTCAGCGTACCGTGCGCTAGCTGTGTTGCACAATGTGGTGTATTATTGTATGTTGACTCGTGTTATCGTGACGCGACAGTCGTAAGATGAGGCTAATATCACTACGACAGTCGTAAGATGAGGCTAATATCACTTATGTGTCAAAAGACGTTCAATACAGAAGGGAAGACGACGACGACCGACGACGACGACGAAGAAGAAGAAGAGGGCTATGCTACTAGATGTCTGAGCCGTAGAGGGCATCGTCCATTTTGCTCGGCGGCGGCATGCATTGCTGTGCGAATTCGGTGCCGCCATTGCAACCCCAACCCCCACCCTGTCACGGCGGCCTCGCGGCTGCCCGGCCCCGACTCTTTTTGGTCTGTCTTTCCTTCGCGGAGTCACTCGGCGACTCTCGTGTGTTGGTTTATCGGGACGAAAAGGCCGCCAAGGCAAATTTCCGACTTGTGGACTGTGCCGCGAACTTGCGATGAGTCGAAAGCGTCAAAAAATATAACTCTCTGTCTCACCGACTCTCTCTCTCTCTCTCTCTGTGTGATCAGATGCAGGGATTTCTGGGTACCGACCCCCCCCCCCCCCCCCCCCCCCCCCCCTCTCTCTCTCTCTCTCTCTCTCTCTCATCAGACGCAGGGATTTCTGAAAAATTCATCGCGTAGACCGCCACTTACTAAAAACTGTTGCCGACTGCACATAATTATTAGTTGTCAGTCTACTGGCGTCAAACGTCCTTGACTCTGCCCCTCAGCGGTCGCCGATTGGCTGTCGGTTGTGAGACTAAAATTGGGGTCACAATGGCGGCGATTTGTCTCTGTGTCTCTCGGCTACGCGATGACCGAGTGTGCTGCAGCCAAAACGACAGGATGCAGCGGCGATGACTCAATTCGACCTTACTCGGCCCAGTAAGACCTGCACTGACTCCGTGATCTAAATGTTAAAAAATGGCCGGGCAGAACTAAGTGCGGCTGATCGGTATCACCCTTACGGCGTATGTGATTGTCTTCAATTGTCCATGTAGCCTACAGCCGGCAGCTTGAATGTCAGTAACTCAGTGCCGGAGAGTCTGGTTTCGTCTTCGTCAGGTTTTGGAATTACCCCCTCAGCGCCCCCTGTACCGACAACAAGCTCGAGAAACGATAACAACAATGCCCCCCCCCCCCCTCACCCCGCGCCTCCCCCTACCCCCACCCCCGAAAAAAAAGCACAAAAAAAAGAGCACACAAAACCAAAAATAGCAAGTAGGAACAGAGCCGTAATATTTTTTTATCAAATCAAAGTGTCCCCCTCTGTGTGTGTGTAAGAGTCTGTCTGTCTGTCTGTCTGTCTGTCTGTCTGTCTGTCTGTCTGTCTGTCTCTCTCTCTCTCTCTCTCTCTCTCTCTCTCTCTCTCTCTCTCTCTCTCTCTCTCTCTCTCTCTCTCTCTCGTCTCTCTGCATCTGTTATGCTCTCTTTCCTTCAGTCTCTACCTCTATCTCTGTACCTCTTTTTTCCTTTTGTCTGCTACGTATGCTTTGACTCCGCGAATTTGACTAGGTCGTGTAAACTCACCGGGGGCCTTATTTCTCTGTGTATTCCAGGACTGGCGCAGCAACCCGCTTCCGGCCACTCCGCGCACAGCAACCCATCTCACGGAGGACCCGCCGCGACCCCTCACCGCGGACCTCGCCCCGGCAAGCAGACCATCCACCTGTGGCAGTTCCTGAAGGAGCTGCTGGACGACCCCGAGGGCTACTCGTGCATCAAGTGGATCGACCGCGCCAAGGGCGTCTTCAAGATCGAGGACTCGTCCAAAGTGGCCAAGCTGTGGGGCCGCCGCAAGAACCGGCCGGCCATGAACTACGACAAGCTGAGCCGCTCCGTGCGCCAGTACTACAAGAAAGGCATCATCAAGAAGACCGACCTGGCCAAGCGCCTCGTCTACCAGTTCTGCCAGCCTTACTTATAGACCAACGTGTCTCGTTGCCACTTGTGTGTGTGGTGCGCCTCACCACCCCGCCACCGCCCCCCCCTCTCTCTTTCTCTCGCGTTAGAGGAGGTGTTGTGTTTTTGTGTGTGTGTGTGTGTGTTTGCACAACCCCACCTCCCTCCACGACACAACATTCCCCCTTCGGACCTTTTTTTTTTTTTTTTTTTAGTCCGGGGACTTCTTCAAGGCACTGCTGATGCTGTTGCTGCTGATGCTGATGCTGATGCTGTTGCTGTTGCTGTCGAGGTCCCGGTCTGACTTGTTGTCCCCCGTTGGGTTCCAGACTGACTGAGCCTGGAACCGCTTCAGTACCTGGCGGGCGATCCCGGCGTTGGAGTTGCCGTTGCCGTTGCCGTTGCACAGGCTAGTCGGTCAAGGGAGGCGCCGCTCGGCCGTGACCGACCGAGGTTTTGTTGATGCTGAGGTCCCGGTCCGATTGCCGGTGACTGATGCTGCTTGGGGACCTTAGCGGATGAGGAGGAGGAGTAGGAGGAGGAGGAGGAAGGAAGAGAGGAGAGATTGAGAGAGAACAGAAGTCTCACGAAGGCAGACTTAGTGCCGGTCACGACACCCCAAAGCTACCCTGGGCTGGCTGATTCAGCCTGGGCTGGCTGACTGGCTGGCTCACTGGTTGGCTCACTGGTTGTTGGCTGGTTTGCTAGCTGGCTGGCTGACTGGCTGGCCGACTGGCTGACTGACTGGCTGGAGATGTATACATACAAATCAAACCCCATCGACCAAGATGGCCGCGATGATCGCTGTGAGGCCTCAGAGCGGAGGTTGCCGAAGTTTTTTGGGTCAGTTTACATCCCGTTGCCGGAGGGCTACGCCCGGCGTGAACTGAACTCAGCTTCACGCAAGGCTGAACAATGGCTGAACTGAACCATGACAATGCAGAACTTGCCGGGAACTGGCAAGAAAAATAATGCTTGCAAACGTATCCTGAGTCACGAGCTGGATGGAACTGAAAGTGACAGGCAGAGAACTTGAGATGCCCACAACGTCTGTGATACTGAAGCCTTCACGCCTAGTCACGTGCCTGTGTGTCACGTGACTCAGCTGGACCATTTGAGTATTTCGCATTTTGTGAGCATTGGTCCGTTTGAGAACGTTTGACATAATTATCGTGTGCGAAACTCAAACGTGCAATATTTGAATGGCAGCCATGTAGAGATATGTGCTATGAAGCTGATATTTGTTGTCATTATCAAAATATTGCGAGCTGTTCCAGAAGGTCAACTTAAAAAGCAAAAAACAACAACAAAAAACAACAACAAAAAACTGGAGTACATGTTGCTCAGAAAGCTATGCAGACCTGCCTGGTTAAATTATATCAATATGCATTTTCAAATCATTTTCTTTGAAAACCCGCCTAATGTTTAATTACTGGTGTTTTGCAAAGCTTTAGACAACGATGAATGTCTCTTCTGTTTAAGTGAAAAACCCCCCCCCCCCCCCCCCACCCACCCACCCTCCCAAACCCCCCCCCCTCACCCCCAAACTCCCTCTGTTTTTTTTTCTTTTTAAAATTTGTGCCTTTTTTTTGGTCCCCCCCCCCCCCCCCCCCCCCCCCCCCCCCAGTGTCGTTTCTCTACGGGCTGTACGGATTTTGGGATTGGGGCCCCACAACCCCCCCCCCCCCACCCCCCAGGAACCCCCCCCCCCCCCGCACCCCCCCCCCCCCCCCCCCACAGCTCCTGGCTCTGCTTTTTTTTTGAAATGATAACAACCATTTTAAACCAAAAAAGTTTCCCCCCCCCCCCCACCCCCCCCCCCTTCCCCCAACCCCAACTTTTAAAAAACCGATTTTTTTTAGCCCCTTTAAGCCCTCCCCCCCCCCCCCCCCAACCCCCCCCTTCTTTTAAATTATTGTTTAATGTTCTTTTTTTTTGCTTCTGCAACAGTGTAATTAAGCTGAATCTTAGCAAGGTTTGCCTGCATAGTCTCAATACGTGGGGCACTTTTTCCCTGAAAGAAAACAAAGTACCAACGGTTTGGGAACCAAAATTTTGGGCCCGCCCCTAGCGCTTTGATCATCAGCTTCAAACTGGAACGGGTCCACGTGTGAAAAAACCCAAAAGGCACATTCATTTTGTGTGTGTGGGGTGTGTGTGTGTGTGTGTGTGTGTGTGTGTGTGTGTGGGGGGGGGGGTGTTTTGTGGGGTGTGTGTGTGTGTGTGTGTGTGTGTGTGTTTTGTTTGGTTTTACTCGGGTCCCCCCTAAAATTACTTTAAATGTCGAAAGATTATATATATATATTTTTTTTTGGTCCATTGACTTGTGAATGTCTTTAGAACTGTGTACGATCTGAAACAGAATCGTTAAATACTGTTCTTCTGGTGCGTACAATTAAGTCAAACTTTTGACTTTTTTTTGATTATAAAATGATTTTTTTTTTCTTTTTTTTTTGCAAAAACCAACCCGTGTCCCATCTAGGAACAATACATGAAACGATTTGTTTTTTCCCATGCTGCAAACCCCCCCCCAAAACCACCCCCCCCCCCCAAAATTAAGAAAACCCCAACACAACACACACACAACCCCCCACCACCACAACCCCCACCCACCCCACCCCACCCCACCCCCACCCCCAAACCCCACCACCACACCACACCACCACCCCACCCCCACCACCACCACCACCACACAACACACACACACACACACCACACACACACCACACACACACACCCACATCGTATTTGTTGAAAGTCCGGGTCGATCAGTACCGACAGGTTTTTGTTTTTGTTTTGCTTTGTTTTGTTTTTGTGCCAAAATAAACTGGAGAATTGGCTTTTGCTGTCATAATAATTATCTGGCCGGACCTAGCTTCATAGTTTGGCAAGACATTTTTTTTCTTTTCTTTTTTTTGTCGAGAAGGGCATATTGCCTTTGTCATTTGTCATTTATCATTAACATTCAGATCAGCATTCCTTGCTTCTACCATGGTCCATTTTCTGTTCAAAATTATGTTATTGAAAACATTGTTTGATACTTTTGAAATAAAATATGAATGTACAATATTCAGTTTTCACATTGTATGTTTGTGTTTGTGCTTTTGGGTTGTTGTGTGTGGTTGTGTGGGTTTGTGTGTGTGGTTTTTTGGGGGTTTTTGTAAAAACCGATCTTCCGCAGACCCTGGCATTAAGGGGAATTGAACAATGAAATTAGGCTGAACCCCAAAACAGCTTTAAACCCCCTTTACTGCCACGATGTCCAAAAAAAAAAAGTCTAAAATTTGAAACCTTTAACTGTTTCTGTCCTTTTTTTCCCGTCACGTGAAAGGTGAAAATGCACTGAAAGTAGTTTATACGAGCGGAAAATAGACTGTTTGCAGGGATGTCCGTGCGTCTTTCAGCCCGGAAATTTCACAGGCTCGGGCAGTGAAGGGGTTAATGAGAATATCTAACAGTAGGCGAAGCGATACTAATAAATTATTCTGACCTACCCACTTAGGCTTGGCGTCTTCATCACGGGCTCCCACTGTTCTAGTAGCATGACTGGGCTCCGAAACAGCCTGGCTCCTTCTGTTCTGTCTAGTAACATAACTGGGCTCCGAAACAACATGGTTCCTTCTGTTTTTATCTAGTAATAAAACTGGGCTCCGAAACAGCCTGGCTCCTTCTGTTCTATCTAGTAACATGACTGGGCTCCGAAACAGCCTGGCTCCTTCTGTTCTATCTAGTAACATGACTGGGCTCCGAAACAGCCTGGCTCCTTCTGTTTTATCTAGTAATAGAACTGGGCTCCGAAACAGCATGGTTCCTTCTGTTCTATCTAGCAACATAACTGGGCTCCAAAACAGCATGGCTCCTGTTCTGTCTAGCAACATAACTGGGCTCCAAAACAACATGGCTCCTTCTGTTCTATCTAGCAACATAACTGGGCTCCAAAACAGCATGGCTCCTTCTGTTCTATCTAGCAACATAACTGGGCTCCGAAACAGCATGGTTCCTTCTGTTTTATCTAGCAACATAACTGGGCTCCGAAACAGCATGGTTCCTTCTGTTTTATCTAGCAACATAGCTGGGCTCCAAAACAGCATGGTTCCTTCTGTTTTATCTAGCAACATAGCTGGGCTCCAAAACAACATGGCTCCTTCTGTTTTATCTAGCAACATAACTGGGCTCCGAAACAGCATGGTTCCTTCTGTTTTATCTAGCAACATAGCTGGGCTCCAAAACAGCATGGTCCTTCTGTTCTATCTAGCAACATAGCTGGGCTCCAAAACAACATGGCTCCTTCTGTTCTATCTAGCAACATAGCTGGGCTCCGA
>JABMCL010003634.1:0-10000 GCA_018857735.1 Alviniconcha marisindica | reverse complement strand
ATCATACTGTCCAACACCATTAAACTATTGTATGAAGATTATACCGTCCAATACGATTAAACCATTGCACGAAGATCATACCGTCCAACACCATTAAACCATTGCACGAAGATCATACCGTCCAACACCATTAAACCACTGCATGAAGATCATACCGTCTAACATCATTAAACCACTGCATGAAAATCATACTGTCCAACATCATTAAACTATTGTATGAAGATTATACCGTCCAATACGATTAAACCATTGCACGAAGATCATACCGTCCAACACCATTAAACCATTGCATGAAGATCATACCGTCCAACACCATTAAACCACTGCATGAAGATCATACCGTCCAACACCATTAAACCATTGCACGAAGATCATACCGTCCAACACCATTAAACCATTGCACGAAGATCATACCGCCCTAACACCATTAAACCACTGCATGAAAATCATACTGTCCAATAAAATTAAACTATTGCATGAATATTATACCGTCCAATACGAGTAAACTATTGCATGAAGATTTTACCGTCCAATACGAGTAAACTATTGCATGAAGATTTTACCGTCCAATACAAGTAAACTATTGCATGAATATTATACCGTCCAATACGAGTAAACCATTGCCTGACTATTATACCGTCCAATACGAGTAAACTATTGCATGAATATTATACCGTCCATACGAGTAAACTAATGCATGAATATTATACCGTCCAATACGAGTAAACTATTGCATGAATATTATACCGTCCAATACGATTAAACTATTCCAGGAATTGCTTGCGCCATTGGTTTATCTGGTAAATTTGGGTGAAAACCCCAAAAACGGAAAAGGGGGGTGTTGTGTGTGTGTGTTGGGGTTTGTGTTTTGTGTGTGTGTGTGTGTGTGTGTGTGTGTGTGTGTTTTGTGTGGGTGTGTGTGGGTGTGGTGTGGTGTGTGTGTTTGGGTGAGTGTGAGTGTGAGTGTGTGTGTGTGTGTGGTGGGTGGGTGTGTGTGTTGTTTGGTGGGGTGGGGTGTGTGGGGTGTTTTGTGTTGTGTTGTATGTTTTGTGTTGTGGGGTGGGGATGTGTGTGTATGTGTGGTATATGTGTTTTGTGGTGTGTGTGCTGCGGTTGTGTGCGTGCGTGTTTATGTTTTGGGGTTTGGCGTGCGTGCTTTCCGCCCGGGCCTCCCGCGTGTGTGGGGATTTTGTGCGTGCGGGGCGGGGCGGTGCGGCGTGGTGCGTGCGTGCGTCTTTGGTGCGTGCTGCGGCTTGCTTTCCTGTGTGTGTGTGCGCGCGAGCGCGCTTTGCGTTGCCTCTTCATTTTACTACTAAAATATCATTATATTAACCCAGCCGTACCCCTGCCGCCCAAATCGTGTTCTTTGTGAAGCGCTCAGAGCCCCCAGTTTCATAAACGTGCGTTTGAAGAATGATGGCTTTTTTCTATACGGAGAATACGGTAACAGTGGATTAATCCCCATTGTTTTTGGCTGGACTGCTTCACGGCTATCGTTGACGGGTCGATTTCTTTGTTCGCGGGGTGCCCCTTTGTTAGACGTGTCGGGTTTTCAGGGGACTCTGTGTGTTCACTCCTTTTAGTTTTGATGGGTGTCCCGTTTGGGCAGATTTTGAACCAGATGCTGGGAAGTGCGGGGGGGGGCCGGCTGTTTTAAAAAACAATACTACTACTACTCTGCTGCTGTTTGCTGCTACTACTACTATTTTCTGCTCTACTACTACTTGGCTGCTGCTACTGCTACTGCTGCTACTTGGTTTCTGCTCTGTTGCTGCTCCCTAAAACACTACTGCCACTACTGCTGCTGTCCCAAAAAGCTACTACTACAAATACTACTGCAAAACTACTACACTTGGCTGTGCTGCGGTTGCTGCTACAACCCAAACTACTGCTAAACTACTGCTTTTGGGCCGCTAGTACAACCTATTTACTACAAAAACTTCTGCTAAATAATATCAATATTATTGACTACTAAAATTGGTATTTGCTAGGGTTTGCTGCTACTACTACTACTTCAACTACTATGCTTCTCCCGGATACACTATATTTCGGGCTGCTGCTACTACTACTGCTGCTAGGCTCTTTTTCTTACTCCCAGGACTACTGCTGCTTTTTACTGCTACTACTTTTATGACCCCTGCTACTCGGGGGCTGCTGCTGCTGTTTCTGCTGGCTACTACTGCTGCTGCGCTGCAAATTTAATACTACTACTGTACTACTACTACTACTACTACCGGTCATTTCTATAGCGCCGTATCTCACCGACATGGGTGAGCACACAGCGCTTTACAAGATAAAAAAGATAATAATTCTGTATTTGATAATAACTATTGTATTCCTCGCACACCACACCCTACATAACACACACCACACACACACAAAAACACACAAAACACACACCCACACACCCCACACACCCCACACCCACACAACACACACAACACCACACACACACACACACCACACACACACAAAACCACACAAAACACACACACACAACCCCACACACACACACACACACACACAGGGCCGCCGCGCGCGCGCCCCGGGGGGGGGGGGGCGCAGCGGGAGGCAGGCGGGCCCGGGGGCAAAGGAAAGAGAGAGAAAGGGGAGAGAGAGAGAGGAGAGAGGAGAGAGAAAAGGGGAGAGGGGAGAGAGGGAGAGAAGAGAGAAAAGGAGAGAGAAGAGAGAGAAGAAGACAGACAGACAGACGAAAGCCAGACAGAAGAGAAGAAAAGAGAAGAGAGAGAGAGAGAGAGAAGAGAGAGAGAAGAGGAGAGAGAGAGAGAGAGAAAAGAGAGAGACCCTTTGTTTTAACGGGGGTGGGTGAGGGTAAGTTGTGTGGGGGTGGGGGGGCGAGGGGGGGGGGAAGGGGTGGGGGGGGTGCGGGGAGAGCGGGGGGGGGGGGGGGGGGGGGGGGGAAGGGGGGGGGAGGGGGCGGGGGGAGGGGGTTAAAGAAAAAACAAAATTTTAAAAAATCATTTGGGGTTATTTTTTGTAGAGATGATTTTTTAACGCTTTTTTAAACCTTAAGAGCATTGAATGTGACGGATATCAAAAGGGGAGGGAATTCCCTTGGGTTTGGGGAAAACAGTAGGAGAAAAAGCGTTGGCCCAAAGGGTTTTTTTTCAACAGGGGGAAAAAAATTTTCCGTGGGGTTTTCAGAAAACAGAAGAACGAATAACTTACTCTTCGGGGGCCAAAATTTTTAGGAAGCCCCCAAAACACATTTTGGTTTTTTTGCTGCTGTTTTTTTCTTTTTTTTTTGTTTTTTCGTTTGTTTTTTTTTTTTTTGTTTTAGTTTTATGTTGTTGTTGTTTTGTTTTTTTGTTTTTTGTTTTTTGTACATGTCACGTTTTCAACCCCCCCAAACATTTTTCACGCGATGTCATTTCGTACCTCGTATTGACTGGATGCCAAATGGGGAGTTTTCATTAGGCGAATCAGGTCTTTTTTTTTATGTTTTTTGAGGCGTCTTTCCCCCCCTAATTGACCCTTTTTGGGGGTTCTTTAAAGGGGGAAGATTGCGGTTGGGGAAACCCCCAACAACCACCAAATATTCTTTTTTCCCCTTTTTGGGGGGTTAAACCCGCCAGCTTGTTTTCAATGGACGTCCCATTACCTTTTTATGCGAGGGGTATAGGACGGAGTTTTTCGTTCTTCTCCCCCGGGGGCAGGCAAAAGCTGTGTGTGTGTACGTCGTACATATGAAAAGGGGGGGGGGGTGGGGGGGGTGGGGGGGGGGGGGGGGGGGGAAGGGGGGGGGGGGGAAAAGGGAATTTTTCTGACAGAGAGGGGAAAAAGGGAAAAAAGGAGCAACCCAAAATTCTGTCTGTTTTTGCCCTGTCTTTTGTATTTTCCCCTTTTCTCTCTATTTTTTTTTCTCTCCCCCCCTCCCCTCTCTCCCCCCTCCCCCTCTCCCCCCCCCCTCTTTTTCCCCCCTTTTTTTCTCCTTCCCCCTTTTCTCTCTCCTAAACACACACACACCCCCCCACACACACCACACCCCCCACACCCCACACAAAACCCCACACACACACACACACCCCCAAAACACACACCACCACCACCACCCCCACGCACCACGCACGCATCCCCGCACCCCGCACGCACGCACGCACGCACGCAGCCCCGCACGCACACAAACCCCACCCCACCCCCCCCCCCCCCACACGCACGAACCACACCCCCACGAACGCACAAAACCCCACCCACACACACCCCACACACACCACGCACGCACGCACGGGACGCACGCACGGGACACACACACACGTACGCACCCACCACGAAACCCCAAAACCCCAACAACATGTTCCCGAGAGGGGGAAGGGGGAAAAAACGAGTTTTGATGCAGACAAACAGACGGCAGCGGAGAGAACACGAAAACTTTATTTTTCAAATTTTGTAGTTTGATTCAATCCCAAAAACGCGTGCGTGGGGGGGGGTTGGGGGGGGGTGCGTGCGTGTGGGGGTGTGTGGTGTGTGGTGGCGGCCCCCGGGTGTTGTGTGTGTGCGTGTGTGTTGTGTGGTGCGTGTGTGTGTGTGTGGGTGGTGTGGTGTGTGTGTTTTGTGTTTGTGTGTGGGGGGTGTGTGTGTGTGTGTGTGGGGTGTGTGTGGGGTTGTGTGTTGTGGTGTGTGGTGTGCGGCGCGTGTGTGTGTGTGTGTGTGTGTGTGTGTGTGTGTGGTGTGTGTTGTGTGGGGGGGGTGGGTGCGTGCGTGCGGTTTGGGGGGTGTGTTTTGTGTGTGTGTGTGTGGTGTGAGTGCGTGCTGCGTGCTGCGTGCGTGCGTGGTGCTGTCATGCGTGCGTGGTGCGTGTATGTGTTTTTTTCTCTGTTCTCCCCTTTTTCTGTCTGTCTGTCTGTCTGTCTGTCTGTCGGGTTTCTTTTCTTTGTCTTTTTTTTCTTTTCTTTTTTCTCTCTCTTCCTCTTTCTCTTTTCTCTCCCCCCCCCCCCCCCCCCCCCTCTCTTCCCCCTCTCCCCTCCTCCCCTCCCCGCCCCTTTCTCTGTATCCTAAAAACCCTTTGACACCCCCATTATCAAATAAGCTTTTTTTTGTCTTGTTTTTTTATTCCGGCTTTATTTCCGATTTCTGGTTTTTTAAAGGCCACATGAGGGATGTGGCCCCTTTGTGGTATAAAGCTATGGCTACACCTTGCAGCGGGACAAGGGGGAAAGTCAGTGACGACTCCATCGGTTTCTTTTCGTTCCCCCTTCTTTTACCAAGGAGCTGGAACCTAATATGGGCCTGCGATAGCGTGAAATTAATTCGTCCTCCCCCCGAAAACACATAAATACCGTATGGCCCCCCCCCCCCCCCCCCCCACCCAAAAACACACCACACACACACACACACACACACACACACACACACACCCCACACACACACACAAACCACACCACACACCACACACACCACACACACACACACCCCAAAACACACACCCCACACCCAAAACCACACCACACACACACATACAATACACATACACACACAACACACAAAACCACCCCACACCCCCACAACCACACACAACACACACACCACAACACACAACACCACACCACACACCACACAATACACACAACACACACACACACACACAACCCCCACACACCACCCCACACACACACACACACCCCACACACACACACACACACACACACACACACACCCCCACACAACCCCCAAAACACAACACACACACACCACCCACACCCACCCACAAAACCACACACACCACACCCACACACACACCCACACACACCACAAAACACCCCCCCACACACCACAAAACCACACACACACACACCACCACACACACCACCACCACACACAACCCAACACACCACACACCCCCCAAACACACACACACACACCCCCACACACAACACAACACCACCACACACCCACACAAACACCACACCCCACACAAAACACACACACACACACCACACCACAAACACACACACACACACACACAACCCCTCAACACGCACACACACACGACACACACACCACACCACACACACCACCACACACACAACACACACACCCCCCCCCAAAAACCCCGCACACAACACACCCGCACTCACGCACGCACGCACACACAAAAACACATAAAAAACACAAAGAGAGAGAGAGAAGGAGAGAAGAGAGAAGAAGAGAGAAGAGAGGAGAGGAGAGAGAGAGAGAAGAGGGGAGAAGAGAGAGAGAGAAGAGGGGGGGCAAAAAACTTTTGATGTTACGAATACAGTAGACTGCAAAAGAGTTAAGACAAAAAACCTTTGGCAAATTACGTATTTCTCTTACTGTGTCCAAAGAAAGGGAAATTTCTCCCCCCTTGCCCCCCCCCAAAACCCCCCCCAAAAAAACCCCCCCCCCCCCCCCCAAAACAACACACACACACAAAAACCCTATGATTTCCCCCGCTTAATACTCAGATCTACAGTTTGGGGCCCCAATTTCCCAAACTTTTTGTCGTTCAGCTCCCTCTGTCCACAATCCAAGGGACTTCGAGTTGCTTTGGATTTAAAAAAAAAAGAAAGAAAACTTAAAATCTCCCCACTTAAAGTCCTCTGTGTGGGTGTGTGGGGGGGGCGTGGGGGTTGGTTTGGTGCGTGCGTGCGCTGCGTGTGTGTGGGGTGGGGGCCGTGGGGGCCTTGTGCGTTCGTGCTTTGGGGGTGTGCGGGGCGGGGTTTTTTTTTTAGGTGGGGGTTTTTGGTGTGGGGGGGGGCGGGGCGCGCTCCCCCCTGTGTGTTGTGTGTGTGTGTGTGTGTGTGTGTGTGTGGGTGGGTGTGTGTGGGGTGTGGTGTGTGTGTGTGGGTGTGTTGTGTGTGTTTTGGTGGGGTGTGTTTTGGTGGTGTGTGTGGTGTGTGTGGTGTGTGTGTGGGTGGGGTTTTTGTGTGTGTGTGTTTTAAAGTGGGTTTTGTCTTGTTTTGGGTCCTTTTTGGTGGGGGGGGGGGGGGGGGGGGGGGGGGGGGGGCCGTTTGTGTTTGGGGGGTTTTTTTTTTTTTTTTTTAAAGGGAAATTTTTTTTTTTTTTTTTTTTTTTTCTTCTTTTTTTTTTTTTTTTTTCTTTTTTTTTTTTTTTTTTTTCTTTTTTTTTTTTCCTTCTTTTCTTTCCTTTTTTCTTCTTCTTTTTTTCTTCTTTTTTCTTTTTTGCTTTTTTTTTTTCTTTTTTTTCTTCTTCTTCTTTTTTCTTCTTCTTCTTTCTTTTTTTTTAAAGAGCTTCATGTAAAGAAATTCCCCTCAGCCAAAGCAAAGTTAATTTCCCAACTAAACCTAAAAAAACAAACAAACAAACAGACAAACACACTGATGTAGTTTTTAAATTTTTTCAGTTTCCCCGGGGGGCAGGGGGGAAAGTGGGGGGGGGGGGGGGGGAGTAGGGGGGGGAAATGGGGGAAGATGGGGGGGACTGAGTGGGGGAATTTAGGGGGATAAAGGTTGGGGAAAAGGAGAGAGGGGGAAAATGAGAAATGGAAATGGGGGGAGAGGTGGGGGGGGGGGGGGGGGGGGGGGGGGGGGGGGGGGGGAGACTGATTTGGGGGAAAATAGGGGAGACGGGGGGGGGTGGGGGGGGAGGGGGAAAGGGATGGGGGGGGGGGGGAGACGGAGTTGGGGAAAAATTGGGGAGGGGGGGGGGGGAGACGATTTGGGGGAAATTTAGGGGAGAGGGGGCCGGGTCTTTGTGGGAAAAAAAGGGGGAGAGGGGGGGAGACTGAGTTGGGGAAAATTTAGGGGAGACGGGGAGTGACTGAGTAGGGGGAAATAGGGAGACGGGGGGGGGACTGAGTGGGGGAAAAAAGGGGGGAGACGGGGGGGGGGGGGGGGGGGGGGGGGGAGGGGGGGGAGGGAGATGGGGGATTGAAGGGGGAAAAATAAGGATGGGAGCTTGATGGGTGGGGGGTTTAGTATAAATTAAATCTTCATCTCGCCTTGTTTCTCCACCTACAAAAAAGAAAAAGAAAAAAAAAAAAAAGGGAAACGAAGACTGAAGCCTTTTTGTTTTACTGCTGTCCTTTATACCGGGAAACAGCAAAGGTCAAGGGAAATACGTAACCCTCACTTCTTCAGCACTTTTCTATAAATTTTTAAGCTAGAGGGAGAGTGGGAGGGGGAGGGGGAGGCGAGAGAGGGCGAGAACGAAAGAGGAGTGAGAGAGAGGGAAAGGGGAAAGAGGGGGCCCCCCAGAGAGAGAAGGGGGAAAGAGGGGGAGAGAGAGGGGGGAGAGGGAGGGGGGAGGAGGTAGGGGGGGGGGGGGGGGGAAAGGGGAGGGAGAGGGAGAAAGGGGGGGGGGAGGGGGGAAAAAGGGGGGGGGGAGAGGAGAGAGGGGAGGGAGGGGAGAGAAGAGAGAGAAGAGAGACAGAGAAGAGGAGGGGAGAGAAGGGGGGGGGGGGAGGGGAAGAAAAGAGAGAGAGAAAAAGAGAGAGAAAACAAAACAGACAGACAGCCAAGGGGCCAAAAGAAAAAACAGAAAAGAAAAGACCAAGGCCAAAAGACACAGACACAGACCAGACAGACCAGGGGAAGAGACAGAGCCAAAAGACAGGGCAGACAGACAGGGACAAAACAAGACACAGACACAGGCCAGACAGACAGACAGACAGGACAGACAGACAGACAAGGACCAGACAGAGGCACAGAAAGACAGGGGCAGGACAGGGCAGAGGCCAGACAGACCCGACCGAGACAGAGACAGACAGACAGACAGAAGACGGAGACCAGAGAAAACCGAAAACCCAGACAGAAAACAGACCCGACCCGAAAAGGGCAGGACAGGGCAGACAGACAGACAGACAGGACAGAAACAGGAAAAGACAGGCAGAGGGCGAGACAGAGAAAAGCAAAAAAAGAAGAGAGACGAGGGCAAAGACAGGAACAGGAAAAAAAAGAGACAGACAGACAGAGTCAGACAGAGGGCAGAGTAGGGCGCAAAAAACAAAAAAGCAGCAAATGTAGTGGTATTTAAAAAAAAAAAAAAAAAGAAAAAAAAAGTCAGTTAAAAGAACAAATTCATTACTGCGGGGGCCCCGGAGAAAAACAAAGCCGGGCAATTTCCGCTCGGTAGGCAAGGTGATCCCAAACCCCCCCTTATCAGTTGGACACGCGCAGCTACGTTTATTAGGGCAGTATTCCATTTCAGCTATACCCAAAAAATATAAAACAAAAAAAAAACCCCACAGTGATTCCCCTCCCGCTGAGCTCTATTTTGACCAGGTGGTAATAACAACACCCCAACCCGCTGGCCGTTTATGAAGCAGGGGTGATGCTGACGTTTTGTGGTGTGGGTTTTTATGTGCCAGCAGCGCCAGCCCAGGACCTTCAGCGCTCCCCCATTGGGTTTTTGTTGTTTGTTGTTGTTGTTTTTGTTTTTGTTGTTTTTTGTGTTGTTTTTTTTTTGTAATCTGGTGCTTAACGCCACAGAAACCAGAGGGTTATTAAGAAAAAGAATGATTTAGGGGCCCCAAATGGCCAGGCCGTAAGCGCTTACAGTCTTTAAAAGCACATACGCGCGCGCGCCGCGCGCAACTACAACACCCAAAACCCCGCGCGGGGAGTGGGGATAGCCAGTAGTTAGAGCGCCGGGCCCTTTATCGAAAGGTCAGGGTTCCGAACCCGCAGGGGAAAAGGGGGGGAAGAATTATTTTCTCCAGGGTTTAACTTTTTTGCTGACTCTTTTTTCGGTACCGCCGTTCCAGTGTTACCTCGCGGTCATTTACCAAAACGTGAGGGGGCGGTTACAGTTAAACAAAAGATACACCTTTGTGTGAGGCGTGCGTGCTGCGTGCGTGCGTGCGTGCGTGCGTGCGTGCGTGCGTGCGTGCGTGCGTGGGCGTGGTGCGTGCGTGGTGTTGTGTGTTTGTGTGTGTGTTGTGTGTGGGGTGTGGGTGTTGTGTGGGGGTTTTTGTATTTAAATTATGCTTGAACATTGCGATATATAAAAATTTTTTTTATTTTTTGGAAACATTTTCCATTCGATGTACTTTGGTGATGCT
>JABMCL010000480.1:920000-925522 GCA_018857735.1 Alviniconcha marisindica | reverse complement strand
ATATGACCGGTGGTTGACTGGGTGTTGACTGTCAAGACAGACACCCCGGTTTGAATCGGAATATGACCTACATGGTTGAATGGATCCAGACAGCCCAGATTGAATCGGAATATGACCTTCGTAGTTGACTGGGTGTTGACTGTCAAGAAGACAGACAGCCAAGACTGAAACGGAATATGACCTTCACGGCTGACTGTCAAGAAGACAAACAGCCAAGACTGAATCGGAATATGACCTTCACGGCTGACTGTCAAGAAGACAAACAGCCAAGACTGAATCGGAATATGACCTTCACGGTTGACTGTCAAGAAGACAAACAGCCAAGACTGAATCGGAATATGACCTTCACGGTTGACTGTCAAGAAGACAAACAGCCAAGACTGAATCGGAATATGACCTTCACGGTTGACTGTCAAGAAGACAGACAGCCAAGACTGAATCGGAATATGACCTTCACGGTTGACTGTCAAGAAGACAGACAGCCAAGACTGAAATCGGAATATGACCTTCACGGTTGACTGGGCCTTAACTGTCAAGAAGACGGACAGCCCAGACAGAATCGGAGGTGAATGCATCCTCTCTGTGCCGGCAAATCACGCCATTGTCTCTCATGCACGCGTCAGCGTCGGACTGAATCAAATTACAAGCGGTTAAAAAAAGAAAGGGAGAGAGAGAACTCGAACGAGAGAGAGAGAGAGAGAGAGAGAGAGAGAGAGAGAGAGAGAGAGAGATAACTCGAACAAGAGAGGCGGAGATCTGAACGAGAGAGAGAGAGAGAGACAAAAGCAAAAGAGAGCAACAGAGAGAGAATGTCGGTGGGGAACACCTTTTATTGATCTGCTGCAGTTGCCGTCTTGCGACAGCTGTGCCGGAAACGCTTAGGATCGTGTTTGAATGTTTTGCTTGAAGTTAGGTGCAGCTAGGTCATGTCCTGCGCTGTCAACTTGCACGTCCATATCGCTGTCCCCTCAGTGCAGTGTTTGCAACGACTGGCGGTCACCTCCAGACGGCGAAGATCGGGGCGAAACAAATCTTCAAAGCACAAGTGTGTGTGTGTGTGTGTGTGTGTGTGTGTGTGTGTGTTATATGGGAATCGCAGCTGACTAGGCCTTGACAAAGCCTACATGTTGGGCGAAAATATGGAAAATATTAAACCCGGACATGTTTGGACTATTGTTTTACTCTCTGTCTCTGTCTGTGTGTCTGTGTGTGTGTGTGTGTGTGTGTGTCTCTCTCTCTCTCTCTCTCTCTCTCTCTCTCTCTCTCTCTCTCTCTCTCTCTCGCTCTCTCCCTCCCTCCCCTCTAAACACAGACACACTTTGTTTTAATCATGCTCAAGTTCGTATCACGCACAACTGGCGTCCAGACGAGAAATAATTACGTTTAGGACTCGGCAATGACGCGTCTTCCTGTCATATAAATTACTGTACCGTCTAGAAAGTATTCATCATGGTCTGCTCTTAAAGTCGTGCTCTTTCCGTACAAATGGGGTTATTTACGACACTTATTCTGTCACATAACCACGCCCTCTCCGACAAAGAAGTGAAGAAGGAGGTTGGAAAGGTGAACATGGTGCTTAACGTCCACAGAAACCGTAAGGCTTATTAGGGACGGGGGAGGGGGGGGTTTAACCTAGCCCCTGTCACCCCAGTACTTCTGCATTAAGATGGGCGCGATGAGAGCCATTTAATTTTTCAGTAAAATGATGGACAAAGTCACAAGACATGTCCACAAACCAAAACCCTTTTCAAGAGAAAAGGGAGGGTTCGAACCGGGGCCCTTCCGCTTACCAGCCTAACCCCCTCCCCTGGCCAAACCGGCTCACTTTGGGAAAAGGTTAGACAGCGGTGGGTAAACTTGTGTAAGTTTAACGCCGAGTTCTTTGCCTCACGGTTGTCACTCGAGCAGTGGCGGGGGGAGACCGAGGTCCAGGAAATTGGGGAATCAGTCACGTCTTGGCAGACTATATATATAATACATAGCGCTGCACTGTCACCCCCAGAATGATTTTTTATTTTGTCAATTTTTTGTGGGGGGGGGGGGGGGAGAGGGGGGAAATCCAAAAACTTTTCCCTAATCCCCCAAATTTTGAAGAATAAGGAGAGCAAAATCGGAAGAAGAAGAAAATACCCCCCTCACCCCCACCCCACAATAAAAAATAAATAAAATAAATAAAAAATCTGCCTCCGCTTACGAGCCTGTGTCCTTACCGTTAGCCCAAACAGACCTCACAAACTAAAGTGAGACAGCGTGCGCCACGAGAACTTCATTAAATCATCACCACAGGCCTGGTGAAGACAAGCTGGAATATGGAGCAAGCTCTAAAATACCCCCCTGGGCAGGAATGGGGGGGGACGGGGGAAAAATCCTGTTAAAAACCAGAAAGGGGAAGGTTTGTGGGAATCAACACACAAGGGATTTAAATTTGGGCCCCAAGGAAGGTTTTCTAGGGACGGGCAAGCCCAGCACGTCCATCTCGACTTTCATACAGTTCCAGAGGATGTACCTCTGGTAGAGTTTATGTACTTTGTATTTACACGCATGCCAGGTGAGAGTTACCGTAGGCGACTCGGGTCTTTGTTTTTTACTTGTTTTACGTTTTGAGCCTGTTAACTCCCTTGTGTGCTATTCAGGCCAATTTTTAAGCATGCTCCCCTTTTTAAATTTAAAAATTTATTTGGTGGGGTGGTTTTTGTGTTGTTTGTACGGGTAAACAAACCCCCAACGGCCACCTCGACTTTCACATAGCTCCTGAGCTCTGTCTAGTCGAGAGACAGAGATCAATGTTCTAGCCCATCGAGAGATTCAGAACAATGGTGTAGCCCATCGAGCGATTCAGACCAATGGTATAGCCCATCGAGCGATTCAGACCAATGCTGCAGCCAGTCTAGGGAGTGACTCGGAGCAACGTTTTAGCCAATTCAGGGACTGATTCGGGGCAATGTTTTAGCCAATTGAGAGACTGATTCGGAGCAATGTTTTAGCCAACTGAGAGACTGATTCGGAGCAATGTTTTAGCCAGTCGAGAGACTGATTCAGAGCAATGTTTTAGCCAGTCGAGAGACTGATTCGGAGCAATGTTTTAGCCAACTGAGAGACTGATTCGGAGCAATGTTTAGCCAGTCGAGAGACTGATTCGGAGCAATGTTTTAGCCAGTCAGATTTGATAGAGCACGGAGAATCGGCGGCGTAGCGGGTCCATAATTGCACGAACACAACAGTTTAAATGTGACCAAGAGCCGACTGCTACAACAGTTTAGTGTTGAGCAACCAGTTGTAAAAGCTAAGTTTGGTGTGAAGATATTAATTGTATAAACCCGATAACCAGCAAAAATAAACTGTCAAAACCACATAACAATTTAAGGATCCCAATTACACGTGTGAAAGTGTGAAGGCTTTCTCGGTTGCGACTGAAAAATGCGCTGGTTGAATTGGAGGCATGAAATAAGTGAGGAGGAAAAACAAATAATAAAAGAATACAAGAAGCGCTGGAAGGAAAATGAAAATAAGGGGTGGTGGTGGGGGGGGGGGAACATTTGCTTTAAGGAAAAAAGAAAAAGCAGGACAGTGTGAGCGGAAGCGGACAGTTTCTTAACAGACGAAGCAAAGACAGTGAGGGTCTTTGGGTGAATCCAGTGCACTGCTCTACATGACCGTATGATTTGTGGGTTGCGCGGAATTAAAATGACATTTCAGTCACACAAAAGGAAGTTAAAAGCTTTTAAGCTCATATCCTCTGAAAGGTGGCATTGTTCCTTAAACGTGTTTAATGCTAAATTATTTCCGGAGAGGTACTGACGAGGACCAAGATCCCAGGATGTGGATGGAGGGGTGGTGGTGTAGGGGAGCTATACCTAACTATAGATACTACTACAGCAAGTATCTCTGACCTAACGCTACACTTCTCCTTCTAATGTTGCTTTACGTCCACAGAGATCGTACGACTAGTAGGGACGGGGAGCCCAGCACGACCACCTCGACTTTCACACAAATACTGAGCTCTGATTGTCACCACCAGAATGATTGAAATGGGACAAGTTCGTTCAATGTTGCACGTCCACAGAGATCGTACGGATTAGTAGGGACGGGGAGCCCAGGACGGCCACCTCGACTTCACACAGCTCCTGGGCTCTAAATGTCATCACCAGAATGATTGAACTGGGACAAGTTCTTTCAATGTTGCTTTACGTCTGCAGAGACCGTACGGACTATTAAGGACTGGTGGTGACAGTGCTTCTTTAATGTTGTTTTACGTCCTTAGAGACCGTACGGAGACCGTATTAAGGACTGGTGATGACAGTGCTTCTTTAATGTTGTTTTATACCCACAGAGACCGTAATTATGGATAGTAAATAAACATGGTGCTTAACGTCCACAGAAACCACAAGGCTTCTTAGTGACGGGGAGAAGGGGGGAGGGAGTATAGAGGTGGGGGAAGAGGGAGATTATATACCTACCGCTAGACAGTCACAACCAGAATGACTTGCATTAAGATGGGCAGCGATGAGAGCCATTCTAATGTTTCATTAATTGTGGGGGAAAAAGTCACAGACGTGTAAAAAACCAAAACCCCTTTGAAAAAAGGAGAGCCGGGGTGAACCGGGGTTCTGCTTACCAGCCTAACGCCATACCCCCGGGGCCCAAACCGGCTCATTTGGAAATGATGATGATGTGGGGTTTAATGTCCTCGGCTGTCGGGCTGACTTTTTTGTAAGTAAACATGGTGTTTAAACCCCAAAAAACCAAAAGGGGGGGGGGGGGGGGGAGTTATAGATTATGGACGGGGGTAGCGGGGGCTTTTAAAAGCAAGATTTTAGACACAAACGACTCGTCATACGCTCAAAATAAGGTGACAGCTTATGTAACAGGTGTACTCAAGGGTGACGGAAATCGGGAGGGGGGAGGGGGGGGGAAGGGAGGGGGGAGTCATCGTCCGGTTTAGATCGACCAGAACACTTTAAATGCTGTATTCTCGTCGCTATGCCCCAAAAGCCGGAGTACTGCGGGGCCAAGAAAAGTGGGGGGGGAAAAGTTCGGGATGGGGAGAGTCAAAGGGCCCGTCCTGGGCTGTCCCTCCCCCGAGCCTTTTGGTTTCCGTGGACTAAGCTATATAACCATCCTTCGGCATTGGTGTCGCTTTCCCCAATTCAACTGACATCTGGGGGCATTAACAACACACCTGGGGTTTGTTGGTGGGAGGTGGGGGGGGTTAAATGGGCCCGGCCATGGAGTTAACGTTAGATTTACATCGACTCCTAACCATACGAGGATCATTGTGCGAGTACATGGCATTTAGGATGTTTACTGTGTTAGTGTGTAGTGTGTGTGTGTGTGTGTGTGTGTGTGTGTGTGTGTGGTAAAACTGGGAAAAACAAAGTAAAACAAAAAGTTTGGCTTTTAAATTTTCGGATGCCTTTCCCGGGGAGGGAAAAAAAAAAAAAAAAAAAAAAGAAAGAAGAAGAAGAAGAAGAAAGAGAAGAGGAAGGGAAAAAAAAGCAAAAGAAAAAAACCTATCGCATTTT
>JABMCL010000480.1:915000-917500 GCA_018857735.1 Alviniconcha marisindica | reverse complement strand
GTGTAGTGTGTGTGCATGTGTGTGTGTGTTTGTGTGTACGTGTGTGTACGGTGTGGCCCCGTGTGTGTGTGTTGTGTGTGTGTGTGTGTGTGTGGTGTGTGTGGTGTGCACGTGGTTTCATGGTGTGTGTGTGGTGTGTCGTGGGTCTTGTGCACGTGTGTGTGCCTTGTTTGTTTGACGTGTTCACTGGTGTGCAAATGTGTGCATGTGTATATATGTGTGTGTTTGCGCGCGCGTGCGTGAGTGCGTGTTGTGTTAATATTTACGTTATTATATATAATTGTGTATTATTTTAAGGGCCTGCATAAGCGTGCTTTTTTGTTAGTTTGATCTCGTTGTTTTATTATTACATCATAGAGCACTGCATCATGTGAAGCACGTAACAACCAAACCCAGAGTGGACTGAAGTCGGATCAGCAATTAACGAGATATCTCAGCGTTCAGTTGGGACGGGACGTTTCTGGCGTCACTGTGACCTTGAGGTGAGATCAAGGTGAAGGAAACGTGTCTGAATGGGCAAAAACTGAACGAACGCTGTGGTGTGACGAGTTCAAACCACACTGCAGTGTTGGTGTTTGGTCGTTACATAGCTTCGTTTTGCCTTCGCAAAATGACGTGTTGTTAGTTGGCGATGAAAAGGTAAACTGCGTGATAGGCCTACAGGACGTTGATGAAACAACGTGTAACGCCTTTCTCGGGAGAAAAATTAATGGAGTCATCCAGATCCCACCCAATGACAAGTAAAGAAGACAGCTATGCAAATGAATGAGCTAACGTCATTTTTTGGTTTGTTTGTGTTTCCCCCCCTTTTTTTTTTTTTTTTTACCCTCCTTCATTTCCAATAAATCTTTTCAAGTTAAAAAATAAATAAATAAAATAAAATGTTGCAGAAGAAAGAGGCACAACGGACATATCGAGTTCAAAGACAGATGCCACATCAACAAATTCAAACATGAAATTCTTGGGTTCCAAATCATGACATTGTTTTATATATATATATATATAAATAAAAATAAAAATCCATCACAGTATATATCACACAACTCGGTTTAATTAAAAATGTTTTTTGTTTTTGTTTTTTTTGCAGAATTACAACGTCGCATTTGTTAAGACTCGTCTCTTGGGTTCCAAATATCACCAACTGACTAACCTCCCGTTCTTCAGGAACGTGAAGCAACAGAACGATATAATTACATACGTTCGAGGGTTTTTTAAAACACATAGTTAATTACACAACAACCAGGCCACTGCACATATCTGCCACACTGGCTTCTTTCATTTAAAAACAAATTCTCACTGTCAAATAGTGATTTAAAATATGAAACAGACGATCAGTAGAATCACATGCGAGCGCAGTGAGTCTGCTTGCGAGCGGAGAATAGCGCTATATAAAAGCGATCATCATCAGTCACTCGTTTATTCTTTCCTTGCATCCCAGCGACTTTTCCTTTTTTCCTTCCCTCCATCCTTCCTACGTTCTCGTTCATTTTTTTTCATTCACTCATTCATTAATGTCTTTCACTGGGAGACTGATTCACACATCCACTGACACTCGCTGAGTCTCCAATTTGCAGTCATGTTCGTACTCATAGTAATATACATGCTTAATCTTTCCGTAAGCTCGTACATTGCCGACTTGCGTTCATTTATTGATAGCTTACATCGGTCCTTTAAAAACAATGACTTTCATAATTATCACGACGTTGCAATGATTGTTAAAGACAAAACTGGCCTGATGATCAACACGAAAGTCTCTTTTATCACAACATGAAATACACCGCGTTTGAAGTCTCTCTCTCGGTTAATCGAAGTTAATAAGTAGATTTAGGCTGCGTTTGACCACAGGTACATGAAAAAGAAGAAGCAAGATAAAAACATGTTAAAAAATAAAAATAAAATAAAAGGTGGGGTGTGTGGGGTGGTGGGAACAGCCTGTGCGCTACCAAGTACTCCAGGGTTAGAAGAAAGCTGATACCTCTGCGCCACCGGATGCCACAACCGCACGAAGTTAGCTTTGTTTACTGCAAGGTTACCCGGTTATGAATGTCAACATCCAGTCAACCGCGAAGGGCGAGAGAAAGGTCTTCCAGTCACACCTACAAACAAAAGCTTGAGTCGCCGAATACAGCGCAGCGAACGTCACTTTATGTTTGAAGAGGGTTTTGAATAAAACCGACATGCAAAAACTAAAACAAACCAAACAACAACAATCACACACACACACACACACACACACACACACACACAGCGCGCACAACCAAACAACTCACACACACACACACACACACACAAACTGACAGACAACACACACACAACAACCAGACAACACACACACACACACACACACACACACACACACACACACACACACACACACACACACATACACACAAAAAAGGACAGTCGAATAAATCATGGAGGCAGACACCAGAAAGGCAGACTTTCTGTCAGCAGGCTAAGCGAAGCAGACAAGGCTATATTCTGACCTGCTCTGCAAGTG
>JABMCL010000480.1:882500-912500 GCA_018857735.1 Alviniconcha marisindica | reverse complement strand
TCACAAGACACTGTCCACAAACCACAATCTTTTTGAAGAGAAAGGAGAGCCGAAGCGGTATCGAACCGAGGTCCTTCCGCTTACCAGCTAACGCCTTACCGCTAGGCCAAACCGGCTCACACCATGTGGAACTGTATTACTTACCCCACGGCCTTCTGCTTGGACCAGGAGTTGAAGGTGTACATCTGGGTCACCATTGTGTCACACCTGTTAGTTGTGCTCCCAACCGTGGAGCTCATACCGCACTGGCGCTCCCTGCACTGGGAGTCACATCGGTTTCAGTAGGACTACTCTTCCCTGCACTGGGAGTCACATCGGTTTCAGTAGGACTACTCTTCCCTGCACTGGGAGTCACATCGGTTTCAGTAGGACTCTGCCTTGCACTGGGAGTCACACCAGTTTCAGTAGGACTCTGCCCTGCACTGGGAGTCACGTCAGTTTCAGGACTCTTCCCTGCACTGGGAGTCACATCAGTTTCAGTAGGACTCTGCCCTGCACTGGGAGTCACATCAGTTTCAGTAGGACTCTGCCCTGCACTGGGAGTCACATCAGTTTCAGTAGGACTCTTCCCTGCACTGGGAGTCACATCAGTTTCAGTAGGACTCTGCCCTGCACTGGGAGTCACATCAGTTTCAGTAGGACTACTCTGCCCTTCACTGGGAGTCACATCGGTTTCACTAGGACTCTTCCCTGAACTGGGTCACATCGGTTTCACTAGGACTCTTCCCTGAACTGGGTCACATCGGTTTCACTAGGACTCTTCCCAGTGCATGGGAGTCACGTCAGTTTCACGAGTAACGTGCCCTGCACTACCGGTTGCAGAGGGATACCGTCTCTTCTCACACTAACTGGTGACGCTATACAGGTTCTGATCGTAGGCTATTCTTATCCCCGTCTCCACACACGTAATGTTTTCCTAGCCTTCGGGTGTCGTGCTAAATGTTCCGAGTTCATTATTTTCCAGCACGTTGTTCGTTCTCACTTGCTCCTTTGCCCTGTCTCAGTCCTGTCTCTCAGTACTTGTGCCTCGTCTGTGCTGCGGCCACTTCCCGGTTTGGGTTCACACATTAAAAAAAATAAAATGCTCGTATTTGTAATTCTTCTCACTGTCTTTCCGGCTTTGTGCGTGTGCGTGTGCACAGAGAGAGTGTGTCATAGTTCCGAGGTTATAAATCTCAAGAGGTCTCCCGACTGCGGCAACTCCGCCTTGCGGCTTGGCTGTGGCGCAGCTTGCAGTGCCCTCACGTCTGGCATCTTCAGGTTCTTCCGGCTCTGTCCGCTCGTGCAGGCTTTCTGGCTGGAGGCACCCCGTTACTTAATTTAGATCCAGTCCGTTACCTGGGTGTCAAGTCACTCGTCACTGGGAACCTGCAAACAAACAGCAGTAGTTAGTTAAAAGCAAAAACAAATCTGAGCGGCGAAGTGATGCTTAATGTCCTCAGATGTCAGTTGACATATTAGGGACAAGTTGTGACCAATGCCGAAGCACGGTGCAATAATTCTTTACGTCCACGGAAACCAGAAGGCTCGTTAGGACGGACAGCCCAGGACGGCCACCTCGACTCTCACACAGCTCCTGAACTATGAAAACAAATCTGAAACAAGAATGCTCGTTTTTCACCGTTTAACTGTTGTTTAAGTGTCGTTTTGTCGCTTGATAATGGGGATTACCCCTGAAAATTCGCAAGCTGCGATTTGTCCTAGTAAACAGCGTTATTCGTAACCTTCTACGTGTTTGGATCGGTAGTCAGTAATTGGATTTTAACGTCCTGACAACCGCACAGGGTCACCTCAGCACAAACGTAAGAGCCGAACAACAACTGACGTGCCGGTGACCTGGAACAAAGATTTTCTTCAGTCCTTCTCTCATTCTAAGAAAGAAAGAAAGAAAGAAAGAAAGAAGCACACCTGCACCTTTGGGATTTGTTGCTTCGGGGAGCTGTATACAGTTACTGCACGGATAATACGGCTGGAAGATTTTTATCTCTGAAACTGCCGAGTCACCGGGTGAAAACAGGCTAGACGCTATTTGTGAGCCAGGTCAACAGCGCGGGTCACGTATCAGTGCAAAGGATGAAAGAGGAAGGGGGAATGGCGAAGAAAGAGGAAGAAGAAGGAAGGGGGAATGGGGAAGAGGGAGGAAGACAGAGGAAGGGGAAAAGGGAGGAAGACACTGGAAAGGGGGAAAGGGGAAGAGGGAGGAAGACAGAGGAAGGGGGGAAGAGGGAGGAAGACAGAGGAAGGGGAAGAGGGAGGAAGACGGAATGGGGAAGAGGGAAGAAGACAGAGGAAGGGGGAATGGGGAAGATGGAGGAAGAAGGATAAATGGGGAAAGGGGAAGAGGGAGGAAGAAAGAGGAAGGGGGAAAGGCGAAGAGGGGGAAGAAAGGGAAGGGGGAAAAGGGGGAAGGGGGGAAAAGGGGGGGGGGGGAAAAGGGGGGAAGAAAGAGGGAAGGGGGGAAAGGAAAGAGGGAGGAAGGGGGAAGGGGAAAAGGGAGGGAAAAAGAGGAAAGGGGAAAAGGGGGAAAGGGAAGGGGGGGAAAGGAGAAAGGGAGGGGAAGAGGGAGGAAGAAAGAGGGGAGGGAAGAGGGAGGAAAAAGGAGGAAGGGGAAGGGGGAGGGGGGAAGGAGAGGGGGGGCAGGAGGAGGAGGAAGGAGTAGGGGTGTGTGTTTCTTCGTCCCCCAAAAAAGTTGTTGTATATGTGTGTATGCGTGCGTAAGCATTAGTGCGTGTGTACAAATGACTTGCTTGCTGGTGTTTTTAACTTTTCAAATGTGGCCTATGGTTTTGGACCAATGACCGAAACTAGAGGACATCTGATCTGTCACACGGTAACGTCTCCTCAGTGATAATTCAGACAGAACATGCACTACCCGCTACACACGTGGCTGCGAAAACCGGGCCCTAGATTCCTAGTGTTTCCAACAGTTCATACAAGAGTCAGTGCAGTGAACTTTAAATACCCGCTTAAAGCGAACTAATACCACTTTCTTTCACGTGTGTTCGTGGCACGAGATACCATAGGCCCGTATCCAATGTCAGTGTGGCGGCCAGACTAGACCATACAGAAGCTACCCGGGCCCAAAAGCACGACGGCCGGTCCACAGAAGCTGTAAAAACAGGCTTCACACGTTCTGAGTTCGCAGAGCTCAGGAGCTGTGTGAGAGTCGAGGTGGACGTCTTCGGTCCCCCCCATCCCTAATAGTCAGTACGGTCTCCGTGGACGTAATGCAACACTGAACTCGAACAGAACTCGTGTCAGAGCTCAGGGGGGGTGGGGACGTAGGTAGTGTTTTAAAGTTTGGTGCTATTAGGGACAACGAGACCAAACCGAACATGGGTCACAAGCTTTTCGTCCCGGAAACCCGAGGCTCGTTAGGACGGGCCAGGCCGGCCACCTCGACTCTCACACAGCTCCTGAACTATGTGGTGGACGTCCTGGGCTCCCGCCCCTAATAGTCAGTGCGGTCTCTGTGGACGTAATGCCACCCTGAACGAATCTAATACGCCGCAAAGACCCACCAACAATGTCGGCCTATACCCCCCCCACCCCCAAGAAAATGAACCAAACCCAACTCCACGTTCACTGTGGCTGCTGATTTTAAAATACGCCGCAGCAGCGGTAATTACTGCATGGTGAACTGATAAACTATGGGGCCCGTTAGGCGTAATCTGGTCATGCACTGGGCCTGACTAACGCAACTTTTAAAATATAATATATATATATATATATATATTTTTTATATATATATATATATATATATATATATATAAAGGGAAAAAGGTTCAAACAGCATCGACCATCCCAAAGAAGGAGGCTAGTTCTCCTCCTCTGCTCCGATTTTCAGCATTTTGCCACTTACCGAAGGGAATACGCATCATCTTTACATTGCCTAGAAATGGGGAGAGAAAAAAAATCTAAACAAACCAACAACAATCCCCCCTCCACCCCACCCCCCTCCCCAACACACACACACAGACAAGGTGTGGTGGGGTTGGAGATGGGGATTGTTATGCTCACACAGGCGTCGCTACAAAAACAACAACAAAGAAACTGAAGCTCGACAACGAGCGAAACTTTTCGAAGACTATGTTTATGTGGCGGCCATGTTGGCAGATCTTGATGCAAGGTGCATTACTCTGCTTGCGGCAAGCCCCCCAAACCCCCAAAAAAAACCCCGCAGTTTGTTTGGGGGGTTTTTTTTGTGTGGGGCTTGAGGAAAAAATAAAAGGGGGGGGTTTTAAAGTCTGGGCCCTTTTCCCCTGCTGTGCGTTGTGTGTGGGGGTGGTGGTGTGGTTTTGGGGTGTTTGTGTGTTGTGGTGTGCGTGCGGGGTGTGTGTGCTTGGGGGTGGTTTTGGGGTGGTTGTTTTGGTGGTGGTGTTGGGTGTGTGTCTGTGCGTACTACGTGCGTGCGTGTGTGTGTGTGTGTTTTTTGGTGGGGTTTTGGTGTGTGTGTGTGTGTGTGTGTGTGTGTGTGTGTGTGTGCGGGGGTGGTGCGTGCGTTTGGTTTGGGGGTGGTGGTGGTGGTGGTGTGTGTGTGTGTGTGTGGTGTGGTGTGTGTGTGTGTTGTGTGTGTGTGTGTGTGTGTGCGTGTGTGCGTGCGTGCGTGCGTGCGTGCGTGCGTGCGTGCGTGTAATGTAGGTAGTCTTGCTGTCTGGCCTTCTGCGATTTGAACTGCTCGTAACGGCATCAGCTCGTAACGGCATCAGCTGTCGCCGTCGTTTGACGCTTGTATCTGTACAGCGCCGCCCCAAACTCGGTTTCAGGCTATACAAATTATAACAGGTTCGCTCTTGACAAGCATTCATTAATTTTCATTACTATCATTATTCCTTTCTCCTAAACCCTGCGCACCGCACCGAACTCTATTTTATAAAAACCCCAAAAAAACCTTCTTCTTTTTTTCAGTCTCCCCAACCCTGGACGACATCTGTAATCAGCAGAGGGTCCAAACTCAACATCGCCGTCGCCCCATACTGCGTTGGTGGAACTATATGGAAAAATCCGCTGCATCATGAGCACTTCATAAACATGAACAGGAAAAATGGCGAAAGCGTTGACAGCTGTCAACCTGTTCCACACTTGGGTCGTCAACAAGCATGACATCGTTTAATGTCCTCAAAACAAAGGCGTTATCTTCGGTAGCACGCCCCGGTCCCAAACAACAGCGTAAAAACACCGCAAGCCGGACATTCAGGCAGACAGACTGGGTGGGACAAAGACCAACCCCCCTGCCCCCCAGCCAAACGTTATGCCCCTCCCCCCCTTCTCTCTCTCTCTCTCACACACACAGAGTCAAACGTTATGTCACCCCACCCCCCCCCCTGTCTCACACACCACACAGAGTCAAAATTTTGCCCCCCCCCCCCTCCTCTCTCTCTCTCTCACACACACAAGGAAAAGTCAAAATTCCCCCCCCTTTCCCCACACACACACACAAGATCAAAGTTTCCCCCTCTCTCTAACACAAAGTCAAACGCAAACCCCCCCCCGTCCACACAAATCAAAAAACCCCCCCCTCTTCCCCCAGAGTCAAACGTCGCCGCCCCCCCCCTCTCTCCCAACAAACATGACCCCCCCCCTCCACACACCACAGAGTCAAACTTACCCCCCCCCTCTCTAAAACAGAGTCAAAGTATTTCCCCCCCCCCCACACACACACACACACACACACCAGGGGTCAAAATTTCTCCCCCCTTCCCCAAAACAAGAGTCAAAGGGGCCCCCCCCCCCACCCCCCCTTTCTCCAAAGTAAAGTCATGCCCCCCCTCCCCTTCAAAAACCCCCGACAAAACGGACAAGCTCCCCCAAACAATTTTCCTTTATCTGTCTGTCTGCTGTCTTTTCGCTTCTCCTCCCACCCCCCCCTCCTCCCCTTCGATGCAAAGGGCCAGGGTTTCACCAGTTTAAGTCTGTTGATCAGGCTACGCGACAGCCCCCAAAACACCTGACAATCCGTTTTCCGTCAGGGCACCACAGGAAGGGAGCTGGGACTGACTGTGAATGATGATGTAGGCTAGTAATACACCGTAACGGGTCAACAGTCGCTGCTTGCCTCTCTCTGTCTCTGTCTCTCACACACAGACATAAACTCACATGCGCGCGCATGCACGCATACTTACACACACACGCACGCACGCACGCGCGCGCGCGCGCGCACACACACACACACACACACACACACACACACCAATAACAACAACAAGAAGTGCACATTAGGCTTCATCGAGCGAAAATAAAGATCAGACAGCATGTGATTAGTGTCACAGCTGTATCAGCAGCAAAATATTATATGTAGCTATACGATTTTTCGCATAACCCTGTAACAATCTAACCTACTGAATGTCAGCGAAAGTCACTGAAGCCCGTACAGTAATCCATAACTTCCAGAGCATCCTCAGTCCAGAGTACTGTCAGGCCTGCCGCCGCAACTTACAGCCTATAGATAGCCTAGAGACAGCCCCAGGAGCAGGTGCTTAATGCGACGGTTACCCCCCCCCACACACACTTCCTCGACTTACGGCAATAGGCAGGCTTCACCCAATGACTGCGAACAACACAACGAAGGGAATGTTCAGAGGGAGAGAGATTTAAACACAAACTATGTGAAACGACACAACGAAGGGAATGTTCAGAGGGAGAGAGATTTAAACACAAACTATGTCAAACGACACAACGAAGGGGCTGTTGAGAGAGAGAGAGAGAGAGAGAGAGAGAGAGAGAGAGAGAGAGAGAGAGAGAGAGAGAGAGAGAGAGAGAGAGAGAGAGAGAGAGAGATTTAAACACAAACTATGTAAAGACCAACGAAGGGCTGTTGGGGGAGAGAGAGAGAGAGAGAGAGAGAGAGAGAGAGAGAGAGAGAGAGAGAGAGAGAGAGAGAGAGAGAGAGAGAGAGAGAGAGATTTAAACAAAACTATGTCAAACGACACAACGAAGGGGCTGTGGAGAGAGAGAGAGAGAGAGAGAGAGAGAGAGAGAGAGAGAGACAGAGACAGAGACAGAGACAGAGACAGAGACAGAGATTTAAACACAAACTATGTCAAAAGCTCGCTACTCACCCATTCAAGGAGTAGTGACAACTGAGAATGTCTGACAACTCTTTCTCAGTTCTGTCTTTCGCCAACACTGAAGTAGGCTAAAACGGCACTGCCGGTTCTGAAAGACACCGTTTTTTTGTTTTGTTTATAACGCTTGAAACGAGGCCTGAGACCGAGTGTCGTAGAGCCGGGAAGGTTTGGAACTAGAGCAGATCTTATCCGTGGCACAGCGTCTACCGATAATTCAGACAGCTAGTGCATGCTGTAACGGACGATTTCATCGCGGTCGACGCTGTGTCAACACACACTGACACGGCCTTACGTAGCCGGGGTAGGCCACAGTGCCCTATTTTCAGTTTCCAAACTGAAGTTCATGCAAGAGTCAGTGAACCTTAAAATATCCACACAAAGAGAATGTATAACTCCTACGTTTCCCGGGGCGCAGTGTACATAGTGTCACCATCACTGAGTTCCCCGCTACATCTTCGAGCAGATGAGGGGGGCGGGGGGGTCTTCAGTGGAGGGGTTTTCAGGCATGTCTTTCTTCACCTTCTTAGTCTAGGTTTAGGTGTCGTTTACTCCTAGTGAGCCGGTTTGGCCTAGCGGTAAGGCGTTAGGCTGGTAAGCGGAAGGACCTCGGTTCGATACCGCTTCGGCTCTCCTTTCTCTTCAAAAAGGTTGTGGTTTGTGGACACTGTCTTGTGACTTCCTACTGAAACATTAAAATGTCTCTCATCGCTGCGCATCTTAATGCAGGAATCATTCTGGTGGTGACAGTGTGATGATGAAGTGATGCTTTATGTCCTCAGATGTCAGTTGACATATTAGGGACAAGTTGTGACCAATGCCGAAGCACGGTGCAATAAATCTTTACGTCCACGGAAACCAGAAGGCTCGTTAGGACGGACAGTCCAGGACGTCCACCTCGACTCTCACACAGCTCCTGAACCATGTGACAGTGTTGTTGAAGTGTTGCTTTACGTCCACAGAAACCGTAGGTTTATTAGGGACGGGCGTGACAGTGTAGCGATAGGTATATATATATATATATACTCTCCCTCTTTCCCCACCTCCATACCCTCTTTCCCCCTTCTCCCCGTCCCTAATAAGCCTTGTGGTTCCTGTGGACGTTAAGCACCAGGTTTACTATTACTCACTTTCGGTTTCTCTGTTGTGGTAACGAAGTGAGTTTTTGCTGCTTAATAAGGGTAACGAACCTCACACATTTCCCTTTATCTATGGCGTTACTGAGACTTGAGACTTGTTTAACGCGGACTTGACTCCGGAGAGGTAGTTACGGGGTCTGTTATCCCAGGACGGGGGGGGGGAGATGGGGGGGGGGGGGGAGAGGGAGATTATATACCTATCGCTAAACCGTCACCACCGTGAACCGGTTTGGCCTAGCGGTAAGGCGTTAGGTTGGTAAGCGGAAGGACCTCGGTTCGCTACCGCTTCGGCTCTCCTTTCTCTTCAAAAAGGTTGTGGTTTGTGGACGCTGTCTTGTGACTTTGTCCATCACTTCCTACTGAAACATTAAAATGGCTCTCATCGCTGCCCATCTTAATGCAGAAGTCATTCTGGTGGTGACAGTGTAGCGATAGGTATATAATCTCCCTCTCCTCCCACCTCCATAAGGGGTACCAGGCGAGATCAGACAAGATCTTAGAGGAGGGAGGTGGAGCTGGACCCTCAACTTAGCCCAGAAGAGATCATGAGTAGGGAGGTGGAGCTGGGCTAAGAAATGGACTTCCTTTGCTTGAGTTGTCCAAGTTGTTCGTCAACAGCAGTGCGGCGGACATTGTCTTTGTGACTCTGGCAGCAGTTGAAACAGCAATTGCGCAGTGCACAAGTCGCTGGGCAATGGCGAGGGGACACCGCCCTAACACTTCCATTGTTCTGGCGGCGGTCCACGGTCTCTCCTGTCTTTTTCGGGCGGTTTCCGCGGTCGAGCCTTCACTCTATCGGCCCCTTCCCACTCTGCCCCCGTCCCTAATAGGCCATCTCGCCTCCGTGGACGTAAAGCACCATGAATCGAATCCACCTCCATACCCCCTTCCCCGTCCCTAATAAGCCGTACGGTTTCTGTGGACGTTAAGCACCATGTTTACTTACTTACGTCACCACCAGAACGACTCCTGCATCAAGACGGCAGCGATGAGAGCCATTTTAATGTTTCATAATTGTGAGGGTCAAGCTTGATAAAGGAGAACCGAAGCGGAATCGGACCGAGATCTCTTCTGCTTACCAGCCTAACGCCTTAACCGCTAGGCCGCCACCAGCTCACCAAGGCGGAGGCGTCCGGAATTGAACGGACATTGTCCGCTTCGGTTTCCAGCCCAACACCGTACCGCCAGGCCACAGTGGCCCACATTCGTTACCTACCTTCCTCGGCTATATAAATTATACGATACAAATTAATGCTGCTCGATAGTTCAGGAGCTGTGTGAGAGTCGAGGTGGCCGTCCTGAGCTGTCCGTCCTAACGAGCCTTCTGGTTTCCGTGGACGTAAAGAATTATTGAACCGTGCTTCGGCATTGGTCACAACTTGTCCCTAATATGTCAACTGACATCTGAGGACATTAAGCATCACTTCGTCATCATCATAATGCTGCTCAGTATTAGCAGCAGGCTCGAGGCAGCGCCGGCATGACAAACTGCGTGGAAAACAGGCCCGGCGGCTATCGCATGAATAACCGCTTTGTGGAGCGCTCCTTCGAATCAGTCAGGTACGTACGTGCATGGACATTTTCCTTGTAATGGGTCATATAGCACTCTCGTTTTCGGCCGTTGTAACGCAAGTGCCCTACATAAAATAGAAAAAAACGACACTGACGGCTAAGGGCGTGTATGTGTGCGCGCGCGCGAGCGCGCACGAGAGAGAGAGAGAGAGAGAGAGAGAGAGAGAGAGAGAGAGAGAGAGAGAGAGAGAGAGAGAGAGAGAGAGAGAGACAGACAGACAGACAGACAGACAGACAGACAGACAGACAGAGACAGAGACAGACAGACAGGGAAGTCCGGGACAGAAGGAGGGACAGGTAATTTTACCACAAACTGAAAGTGAGACACTACACTTTTATGATTTTTATTATGTGCTTGTGTAACCGAGAAAGCTATCACTGATTGCGAGCGCGCACGAGAGAGAGAGAGAGAGAGAGAGAGAGAGAGAGAGAGAGAGAGAGAGAGAGAGAGAGAGAGAGAGAGAAGAAGAAAGACCCCAAGTTGTTCGAGTTCATTGTTGCTTTACGTCCACAGAGACCTTTAGGGACGGGGAGCCCAGGATGACCACCTGGACTTTCACACAGCTCCTGAGCTCTGTCCCTAGTTGACCGTCAGTCTTTTCTTTTTTAATTTGTATTTCTACAGGAATAAATGACACCCACCCCGACCCCTAAACGAGCAAAGCAAAAATGTATTCAGAAAACTAAGTTCTCACTTTGTCAGTGCAGCCTGCTCAGCTAAAATACCTTTCCGAACAAACGGACGGAAGAATATATAAACAAACAACAGCAGCAGCAGCAGCAACAACACACAACAACAAAAAACAAAACACCCACACCCACTTTTATCCACTTTCCATCGGGTTTACGCTAGGAATGAGCCAGACTGGCAGGTAGCGCGACTCAGTGTCGGGTGGCTTTCCCCGGGGAATTAACTAAGGCCGGCCGACCCATGTGATAAAAATGATCACACAATGTGACAATACAAAATAGGACCCCCAAAATACTAACAACGGGCCAATGCTGAATCACAACTCCATGCTATTTTCGTCCTCCGCGACACTAGATCACCACCACCACCACCACCACCACCACCACACACACAAGGATGCGGCACACTGACTGCTGCATGCCATGCATTCACTGAAGCCTCGATAACAGCGCTATCTTATTTTTCACTGTCAGGTCGAGAAACAGGTCCCACACTGCTCCATTCAGAGGCCAGTGGCACTGGCAGCCAACAACCTGTAGATAGATATATCTATATATCCACGTGAAGTCGACGCATGTCACTTTTATGCCCCAGGAGGAGTATCAACAGGCTTCATCCGTCAGCCAACGGGCAAACCGTGAACGCGCTGGTCCGCCTCTCTTGTACACAGCCAACCAACCACAAACAAGCTAGGTCAACCGAATTGCAAGGCGTTGGTCAAAATGTCGTAACCGATTCAACATCTCCGTTGTGTTGTTGTCATCCCCTGCTCGTCCCCCCTTCCGTCCCTTTCCCTCCCCCCGTCCCCCCCCCCCCCCCCTGACACCCGCCAACCGTCTGATGGAACAGGTACGATTTTCAACGCTTTGTATTTTAGCCCCGTTTCGTCCTGTAGTTTTTGTCTGTCTGGTTATTTTCGTCGGTTTTACTTGCGCTCGTGTGCAGTTTGTGAAATATCTGTTCATAATGTGCGAGCGTACGCGGTTGCAAGTGCGTCGGCGTGTGTGTCTGGAGAGAGAGAGAGAGAGAGAGAGAGAGAGAGAGAGAGAGAGAGAGAGAGAGAGAGAGAGAGAGAGAGAGAGAGAGAGAGACAGACAGACAGACAGACAGACAGACAGACAGAGACAGACAGACAGACAGACAGACAGGGAAGTCCGGGACAGAAGGAGGGACAGGTAAATGATTTTTATTATGTGCTTGTGTAACCGAGAAAGCTATCACTGATTGGGTCGCCTCATCTACGCCAACTGTACTCCAAAGGCCCATGAAAATTCCTCCGTGTTCAAAACGTCCTCCTTCACCAATGACGGTGTTCTGTGGACGATATCCCAGGCTAACCCCCCCCCCCCCCCCCCCCCCCACACACACACACACCCAACACTCAGGGCACTGAAAAGCCCTTAGTTGAGATGTACTAAGGACACGGACTGCATGGATATACCGCCATGTGCAAGGTGTGTGTTGCGACCAACTTTTTTTTAATGAGATATACATCTTCTTTTGTATGGGCGACCAACTTCTTTATAAGATATACATCTTCTTCTGTGTGGGTGACCAACTTCTTTATAAGATATACATCTTCTTTTGTATGGGCGACCAACTTCTTTATAAGATATACATCTTCTTTGTATGGGCGACCAACTTTATAAGATATACATCTTCTGTGTGGGTGACCAACTTCTTTATAAGATATACATCTTCTGTGTGGGTGACCAACTTCTTTATAAGATATACATATTCTGTGTGGGTGACCAACTTCTTTATAATATATATACATATTCTGTGTGGGCCACCAACTTCTTTATAAGATATACATCTTCTTCTGTGTGGGCGACTAACTTCTTTATAAGATATACATCTTCTGTGCGGGCGACCAACTTCTTTATAAGATATACATCTTGTGTGTGGGCGACCAACTTCTTTCTTTATAAGCTATACAAGTATAAGTTACGCTGAGGGCGTAAGGGGGTTACTGGGAGAATCAATGAGATGTCATAAATTTAAACGAACAGACGAAATGAAATGTTAATGACATTTTACTGGCTGTGGTAATGGGAGAATCAGTGAGATGAAATAAATTTAAACAGACAGACGAAATGAAATGTTAACGACATTTTACTGGCTGCGGTAATGGGAAAATCAGTGAGATGAAATAAATTTAAACAAATAGACGAAATGAAATTTTAATTACATTTTACTGGCTGTGGTAATGGGAGGATCAGTGATATGAAATACATTTAAACACACAGACGAAACGAAATGTTAATGATGTTTTACTGGCTGCGGTAATGGGAGAATCAGTGAGATGAAATAAATTTAAACAAATGGACAAAATGACATATTAACGACATTTTACTGGCTGCGGTAAGGGGAAAATACAGTGAGATAAAATAAATGTAAACAATTAGACGAAATGAAATGTTAATGACGTTTTACTGGCCAGCGAAGCCGATGTACCCTCAGGGTCCACCAGAAGGACACGCAGAGACCCGGCCTCGACCGCGTTGACACTACGAGTCAGCGTTGTCACCTGATCCCCTTTTGGTGAGCCGGTTTGGCCTAGCGGTAAGGCGTTAGGCTGGTAAGCGGAAGGACCTCGGTTCGATACCGCTTCGGCTCTCCTTTCTCTTCAAAAAGGTTGTGGTTTGTGGACACAGTCTTGTGACTTTGTCCATCACTTCCTACTGAAACGTTAAAATGGCTCTCATCGCTGCCCATCTTAATGCAGGAATCATTCTGGTGGTGACAGTGTAGCGATAGGTATATAATCTCCCTCTTCCCCCATCTCCCTCCCCCCCCCCCCCCTTCTCCCCGTCCCTAATAAGCCTTCCGGTTTCTGTGGACGTTAAGCACAATGTTTACTTACTGATCCCCTTTTAGCCCACCCAGACACCGACGTCTGTGTGCAGTTACCTTGACTGATATTATACACATACACCGCCACCGAACTAAATCGGTCATCGGCAGCGTCATTCTGATAAGCCAAAGCCACAGCTTTAAATCTCCGGTCAGTCAAAACAAAAAGCACGCGACCTTCACGGTTAAATTAAGCTGCTCAAATATTATGATCCGGCTGCCTGTTGCTCGCTCTTGCTTCTGGCAGTAGCGGAGAAAAAGATCGTATAGATACACACGGTGTTTGATAGAAGCTACAACCGCAGGAGTATTAGGCGGTGTACGGTTTTGTGGGGCCTGTGGTTTAACGAAAATAAGATATAAAACACTGAAGAGTGGGGTGGGGGTGGTGTAGAAGTAATACCCCGAAGCGGTGCATGGTTTTGTTGGGCCAGCGGTTTAATGAAAATAGGGTCTAAAACAAGATGAGGGTGGTGGAGGCGGTGGTGGTAGAAGCAATACCCAAAAGCGGTGCATGGTTTTGTTGGGCCTGCGGTTTAATAAAAATAAGATATAAATCAAGAGGGGGTTAGGCTGGGGGGGTTAGAAGTAATACGGAGAAGAGAATCGGCACAGATCTTCGGCAGATTGACTCTGAATCATAGAATCTGCACATTGAAAAATGCCGCCCGCCGTTACCTGGGCTGTGTCGCAACGCACTGACACCAGCAAGAAAACCAAGGCTTGGGCTGTGTCACGACGCACTGACACCAGCAAGAACACCAAGGCTTGGGCTGTGTCACAACGCACTGACACCAGCAAGCAAACCAAGGCAAGAAAACCAAGGCTTGGGCTGTGTCCACACTGACACCACAAGAACACTGGCGTGTACGACCACGCACCAGCAGAACACCAAGGCTTGGGCTGTGTCACAGACGACACTGACACCAGCAAGAACACCAGGCTTGGGCTGTGTCACAACGCACTGACACCAGCAAGAACACCAGGCTTGGGCTGTGTCACAACGACTGACACCAGCAAGAACACCAAGGCTTGGGCTGTGTCACAACACACACTGACACCAGCAAGAACACCAAGGCTTGGGCTGTGTCACAACACACACTGACACCAGCAAGAACACTCAGGAGGCTTGGGCTGTGTCACAACACACACTGACACCAGCAAGAACACCAAGGCTATGGAGGCTGTGTCACAAGCACTGACACCAGCAAGAAAACCGAGGCTTCAGGCATGTGTCACAACACACTGACACCAGCAAGAACACCAAGGCTTGGGCTGTGTCACAACGCACTACACCAGCAAGAACACCAAGGCTTGGGCTATGTCACATACAATGTCACCAGCAAGAACACCAAGGCTTGGGCTGTGTCACAACGCATGACACCAGCAAGAAACCGAGGCTTGGGCTGTGTCACAACACACACTGACACCAGCAAGAACACCGAGGCTTGGGCTGTGTCACAACACACACTGACACCAGCAAGAACACCAAGATGATCAGTCACAGCCGTGTAGACCTAGGGACACGGTTTAGTAGCAGCATGACCACTTCCTTCAATTAACGATAAGTAAACCAGATGGTCAGCCATAGCTGTGTAATTCCAGTGAAACGGCCAGTAGCATGAGCATTTATTCCATTTAATTAACGATAAGCAAACCAGATGGTCAATCACAGCTGTGTAATCCTAATGACACGGTCATCAGCATGATCACTGCGTTTAATTAATGATAAGTAAAGCAGATGGTCAGCCACAGCTGTGTTGACCTAGTGACACTGTTAGCTCTGCACGGTGTTGAAACTGGATGGAAACTGTTGAAACCACCGACAGGCTACCAATCAGTATAAAACACCGTAAGAAGAAGAGCCACACACATGGTTCAGGAGCTGTGTGAGATGTGGACGTCCTGGACTGTCCGTCCTAACGAGCCTTCTGGTTTCCGTGGACGTAAAGATTTATTGCACCGTGCTTCGGCATTGGTCACAACTTGTCCCTAATATGTCAACTGACATCTGAGGACATAAAGCATCACTTCATCATCATCATCAAGCCACACACAAGTGAGCCGGTTTGGCCTAGCGGTAAGGCATTAGGCTGGTAAGCGGAAGGACCGCGGTTCGATACCGCTTCGGCTCTCCTTTCTCTTCAAAAAGGTTGCGGTTTGTGGACACTGTCCTGTGACTTTGTCCGTCACTTCCTACCGAAACATTAAAATGGCTCGCATTGCTGCCCATCTTAATGCAGGAATCATTCTGGTGGTGACAGTGTAGCGATAGGTAATCTCCCTCTTCCCACTCACCTACATATCCCCTTCCCCCCGGCTTTCCCTAATAAGCCTTATGGTTTCTGTGGACGTTAAGCACCATGTTTGCTTACTTATTTAAGCCACACACAGCGGAGACGGAAGGGGAAGCATCGTGGCCATCACATGCATGTCATAACTGATGCGCAACCCCCCCCCCCCTCCCGCCACAACTGAATATGTCTGCCCCGGAAAGAACGGATAAAACCGAACGGAATAGACTGATGACTCATGAGACAGGAGCTGTGTTGTACACACACACACACGCACGCACGCACACACAGAGACAGACAGACACACACACACACACACACACACACACTGACACGCACACGCACACACACTGTGACACACAATACACACACACACACACACACACACACACACACACGCACACACACACACACACACACACACACACACGCGCGCGCGCACACACACGACGCACACACTAACACACACACACACACGGCCCGCACAAACTTGTGACCACACAAAAAACTCCCACAAGAAAAAAAGCAGAAAATGAAAAGAAAACCTAAACCAGTTCATACGCACAAACTGAGAAATGCCTCGAAGCAGAACAAAACCATTAGTAATAATAAAACGAGAAAATTTCACAACAACAAAACTTACTCCAACATTTCGCGCTGCATCAGTCACAACTGACGCGAAGAGTAGCGTAAACTACCTCCACGGCCGAACCAAGCACTGTAGCCCCCTCATAACTGAAAACAACATCTCGCGCATCCCTAAAAACTCAGGCATATATATAAAGCACGACTGCTCCGGAAAGAACGCCGGGCGCAAACTTTGGACAGACAGACAAGGGACTATATATATATATATATATATATAAACAATCTCTGTTTTCCAGGCCCCTCCTCCAGCCTTGCCCTCCACCCTTCTCCTTCTCCCACCTCCGGTTCCCTTCATCCCCAACACCCCGCCCACCTCCGCCTCCATTCACCCCCTCCCCCCCCCCCTCCCACCTCCGCCTAACTAGGTTGAGAAACATCGCAACACCGACACGCAGCGTCCAGCCAGACAGCCAAACAAAGCGAGGAGTGAGGATGGGCGGGAAAGAGAGCGAGACACGGGCTGTTTCACTTTGCTTGCAGCAGGGCCCGCAAAGGCAGTGTCACTGAGTCGGTCAGAAAAGTAAGTAAACGTGGTGCGGCTTAACGTCCACCGGGAAGCCACAAGGCTTATTGGGGACGGGGGTATGGAGGTGGTAAGTTAACATGGTCCTTAACGTCCACAGAAGCCACAAGGCTTATTGGGGACGGGGGTATGGAGGTGGTAAGTTAACATGGTCCTTAACGTCCACAGAAGCCACAAGGCTTATTCAGTTAGGGACGCGGAGAAGGGTGGCGTTGGGGGGGAAGGGGGTATGGAGGTGGGGGAACTAGAGGGAGATTATGTACCTATCACTAAACCAGGCTGTCATCACCAGAATGACTCCTGCATTACGATGGGCAGCGATGAGAGGCATTTCAATGCGTTCAGAATAATTGTGAGGGACAAAGTCAGTCACAGGACAGTGTCCACAGACCACAACTTTTGAAGAGAAAAGAGAGCGGCTGAAGCGGATTCGAACCGAGGTCCCTCTGCTTACCAGCCTCATTAACGCCTCACCCGGCTAGGCCACACCGGCTCACAATCACCGAGTCAGTCAGGCAATCGACCGGTTGGTTCTCCGGCAGCACCTCCGGCCAAAGCCGCGGGCCCGCTGCTCGTGCTGCTGCTGCCCGACTTTCTCCCCCCCCCCCCCCCCCCCCCCCCCCCCATCCCCGGTCTCCGTTGACACAACTGTTCTGTCAGTCAACATTAGGTCCGAGTCCGGTTTTGCCATCCATCAGTCCGGTTGCATGCCCTCATTCTCTTAGTCTGTTCGCCCCGACGTCGTCGTCCGGCGCCGCCCCAGGACTGTGATGGACCGGCGTTGGACGTAGGCACAGATTTTGACTGACCACTGACCTCATGTTTCCGGTGGATGCCGTTGTCCCCCTCCACTTCCCTCTCTTGTTTTGCTCTTAGGTCTTTAGCATCCGCACCCCTCTGTCCCCCTCCTTTGCTAACGTCTTTCTTGCTGCGCTGACGTTGAAGTGTTGCTTTACGTCCACAGAAACCGTAGGTTTATTAGGGACGGGAGCCCAGGACGTCCACCTCGACTTTCACACAGCTCCTGAGCTCTGGCTGCGCTGACAGTTTCAAAGCATCTTAAATACGTAGTGCCGCCCCTCCTCCTGCCGTTCCCTTTACCCCGTTCCCACCGCGCGCAACACACACACACACACACACACACACACACACACACACACACACACACACTTGCATGCACACACACACATACACGCACGCACGCACTCATACACACACAAACTTGCATACACACACGCACGCACTCACACACACACATACACGCACGCACGCACGCACGCATACATATATACACACACACTCGCACACACATACTAACACACACACACACACACACACACACACACACACACACACACACACACACACACACACTCATTCACTCACTCACTCACACTCGCGCGCGCACACACACACATACACACACACTCACACTCGCACACACACACACACACGCTGCCTAAATCCACGAGGATGGTAGAGGTCTAGGCACTGCCCATAAACCACTTACCTGAGCAGCACGGTTCATCACGGCAGGTGGCAATCAGACACTTAGAGACACGTGATAATTACCCTCGATCACGCCAAGGCCATGCCAGGGCGAATCCGAATTGATCACATCAAAACTTCAAAGTCTGATCCAATGTCCATGGCACGTACACGTCACAAATGTGTTTGAATTGGGACCGAGAATGGGGGCAAATGAAGTCGAATGAACCGGGTGAGGCCGTACATATCACATCAGCTGGGTCCCTCTGTGCAGAAATCGACCTCTGCGTGCGCGCTTGTCAAATCAGTGTGCACACCCCGCTCACCTCTTTGTCATACTCGTGTCTATTGCACTCTTCAAAGTTAATGCTGAGAGCTGTTGAGAAGTCGAGGATATTTGTTATCTACAAGCCAGCTCCCCCCCCCCCCCCCCCACACACCCCACCCCCCCAAAAATAACAAAGTAAAAAAAAAGTAAAAAAATTCGAGGACTGAACAGCTCGTGTAAAATAAAAACAAAGAAACAAAAATCCCACTGACGAAGGTCATACGTTATCAGGGCAAAACAAAAAGTATCAGCCTACAAGCAGAAGTTTGCTCCAACGTCCATGACGCACGTCACGTTTTATGTACGACGAAGAGGATGAATACTAATCACTACTAAACAATACGTAAATATTTCCGTAACGCAAAATCTTGTCCGTAGAGACACGCACACACAGGCACCTGCACATACTCGTGTCTACACACACACACACACACACGCACGCACGCACGCACGCACGCACGCACGCACGCACGCACGCACGCACGCACGCACGCACGCACACACACACACACACACACACACACACACACACACACACACACACGCACACACACACTGACTTTACAACCTACTGAGACAACAAACAGGGATTTGCGACGAAGGAAGATAGTAGCAGGAAGCGGAAAACATTGCAGATCTATTGCTTCGGGGGAAAAAATAATGTCTTGAGGTAAGCTATGAATAGAATATAACACAACATTATTGCCAAATGTCAATGTAACTGCCCAATAAATGTTTTGCCAGTGGTCGTGCCAAGTACACTTATCACACATTCACGCCAATCCTAAAACAACAAATTAAATTACAATAACGACAGCAAATACTGGGGTACGAAGTCGTGATAAAATAAATACACCAAAAATCGAACCGACAGTGAAGCTGCACGTAGCACACGAACGTGTCCACGAGTGAGTCCAGAGAGGGTTTCTTGGCGAGGGAAAGGTGAGGGTCATTCCATGCACAGAGGTCCAAGAGCAGAGACAACTATCTATCTACCCATCCATCCATCCATCTAGATAGATAAGAGAGAGAGAGAGAGAGAGAGAGAGAGAGAGAGAGAGAGAGAGAGAGAGAGAGAGAGAGAGAGAGAGAGAGAGAGAGGTGTATAGTAAGTCCTTGACCAAGACGGAAAGGTCGACTGTAGCAAGCAGGAGGGCAGAAGAAAAGAAAGACGGGAATTCTTCTCCGTCTTTCAAGACCGCCTGTGGCTTATGGTCAGCCTCAGACAGCCTAATAATTATTATTATCTAACAGCCGGTTGACCCCACTCTCTTGCCTGGAGTTGCCCCTTTGCTCGCTTTCCCAATCTCTTCCCCCTCCCGCCTCCCTCCCTCCCATCTCTTCCTCCCCCCTCCTCCTCCTCACCAAGGACATACTTTGTGAACATACTTGTCCGCCTTGCTCCCCTATTTGACCTTCCCAGTGTCCCCGCTGGCTTTGTTTTGAGGACCTGTCTCCAAAGCACTTGAGTGTCATCGCGGTAGCTGGCAAAATCGGAGTTGTTGTCAGAACAAAGTTTCTTGCACCTTCGTGCCGATGGGTTTGTGGCAACGAAAGGAAATTTGTTACCAGACTCTGTGTTTGTCATGCGCCCAAGTGCCTATTTGACGCGACAAACGTGTACTTTGTTTCCATTGACCAATTTCGGTTTCGATAATTTCTATTTTATATGAATATTTGTCGAGCGTCTCCTCTCGAGACGAGCCCCAGGCACTTCACAATGGCGACTATAGCGCTGTTTTCTGCTTCCGAACAGACCCACTGCGCTCTAGTCGTATGCGACCTTGAATGAGTGACCGTAGCTTTAAACAACGCATTTTGAATACCCACCAAAGTGGTTACAGCGCTGTTTATTGTTACATGGCTGGTGCCACGTGAAACTGCTGCCGTCTCGGCGTACGTTCCACTACAACCATGCACCAGTTTACAGTGTCACTTCATTCCAAAGCCACACTACTTACGTAGGGTGCATAGAGTGTTTAGTTGCCACCTGCACTTTTCGTAGAATGATAGGGATCTACTTGGGTGCTAGTGCGGTAAAACGGGGGTGGAACGGACCCCCCCCCCCCCCCCCCCCACACACACACACACACGCACGCACACGAAGACCGTCACACTTGTTTCTTCGGCGCGACAACCGTGTATGACAAAAATGGACTTTGTAGCGACAACTGTCGGATCAGTTGCGGCAGCAGCCACAGCCGGTCACGCAGCGGGGCCATGGACGTATAATAATAATATATATATATATATATATAAGTCCATGGAAGGGCCGTCATACATAGTTCAGGAGCTGTGTGAGAGTCGAGGTGGCCGTCCTGGGCTATCCGTCCTAACGAGCCTTCTGGTTTCCGTGGACGTAAAGCTATACTGAACCATGCTTCGGCATTGGTCTCAGCTTGTCCCTAATATGTCAACTGACATTTGAGGACATTAAGCAACACTACCTACCTACGGGCCGTCATGCACTGACGTGACCAACGTCCTGTGCACACGCAGCTAAAGATGACAAGGCGCGCCCCCTTGTCTGGGCCAGCTCTTGGTCGATGCGTCGTACGTATACGTGAAGTAGGTACATGCCTTCGCTCTCTGACAAAAGCGCCACTTCGTTGTTGAAGTGTTGCTTTACGTCCACCGAAACCGTAGGTTTATTAGGGACGGGAGCCCAGGACGTCCACCTCGAGTTTCACACAGCTCCTGAGCTCTGCAAAGTGCCACTGATGAAGTGATGCTTTATGTCCTCAGATGTCAGTTGACATATTAGGGACAAGCTGTGACCAATGCCGAAGCACGGTGCAATAATTCTTTACGTCCACGGAAACCAGAAGGCTCGTTAGGACGGACAGCCCAGGACGGCCACCTCGACTCTCACACAGCTCCTGAACTATGACAAAGCGCCACTCAGTAGCATACTCCCGTTATACAGGGAGAGCCCCGACTGCTGTTGGCTGTCTCGTGAAATTTACGAGGTGATGTGCCCTCAGCTTCTCCTTCGTCTACCTCCGTCCCTCTTGTAAAGTCTACAGTTCTCAAAGGCAGGCATCAGTTTATTGTTCTTCGGTTCCTCCGGCCTTCCTGAAGAGTTTCCTCGACTCCAAGCATTGCGCGTCTAATGGCTGCAGGTTCTTCCTGCTGGCGCTATAATCCTAATCTAAAGTAAGTAAACACGGTGCTTAACGTCCACAGAAACCCTAAGGCTTATTAGGGACGGGTGGGAACAGCCCAGCTATGCATTCACGGATGGGGTGAGGATATTACCTATCGCTACACTGCACCACCAGAATGATTCCTGCATTAAGATGGGCAGCGATGACAGCCATTTTAATGTTTCAGTAGGAAGTGAATGATGGACAAAGTCACAAGACAGTGTCCACAAACCACAACCTTTTTGAAGAGAAAGGAGAGCCGAAGCGGTATCGAACCGACGTCCTTCCGCTTACCAGCCTAACGCCTTACCGCTAGGCCTATCCGGCTCCCCAAATCCTAACCTGCGGGCCCAGGAGAATTTAAACTCACGTTTGAAGGACATTGAGGACATCGTCGATACCACGCAGGGTGAAACCGGCCTTCAGCAAAAAGAGGAGACGAGACAAGACGAGACAGAGCCAGACTAGACGAGACGAGACGAGACGATACGACACAGAGCAAGAGGAGACAAGAGGAGACGAGACAAGACGAGACAGAGCCAGACTAGACGAGACGACACGACACGACACAGAGCAAGACGAGACAAGAGGAGACGAGACAGAGCCAGACTAGACGAGACGACACGACACGACACGACACAGAACAAGACGAGACAAGAGGAGACGAGACAAGACGAGACAGAGCCAGACTAGACGAGACGACACGACACGACACAGAGCAAGACGAGACAAGAGGAGACGAGACAAGACGAGACAGAGCCAGACTAGACGAGACGACACGACACGACACAGAGCAAGACGAGACAAGAGGAGACGAGACAAGACGAGACAGAGCCAGACTAGACGAGACGACACGACACAGAGCAAGACGAGACAAGAGGAGACGAGACAAGACGAGACAGAGCCAGACTAGACGAGACGAGATGACACAACACAGAGCAAGACGAGACAAGACAAGACAAGACGAGACTAGACGAGATGAGACAAGACAAGATAAATTGAGGAAAAACTGGTCAAAAAGTACTGGACAAAAAAGGTTCAAGAGAGAGGAAGAGAGAGAGAGAGAGAGAGAGAGAGAGAGAGAGAGAGAGAGAGAGAGAGAGAGAGAGTTGAAATTTAAAAAGAGCTTTATTTTACCAAGATTTTAGTTTAGGTTCAGTCACAACCTAAAAATTAGTCATTGATAAACGAGAGAGAGAGAGAGAGAGAGAGAGAGAGAGAGAGAGAGAGAGAGAGAGAGACAGAGACAGAGAGACAGAGACAGAGACAGACTGACAGACAAACAAACAGAGACAGACAGACAGAGACAGAGCAAAGGAGGGGAATGGTAGAAGCCAGTCATGTCTATTGATTTTGTCTGTCTAAAACCTAGATATGCGGATACATATTTACTGAACAAAAATGTAATAGAACAAATATTCAAATGTAATCCGATCGAGAGCAATAATGAGAAGAAGCGACACACTTTCGCTGGGTTTCTGGAAACTTTCTTTACCAGATCACGGTTGAAGAAGCCGTCGCACGTATCATTCCAGCGGCAAATTGCTGCAAGAAAATCGATGTAAACGCCCAGAGCCCATCTGGCTTTTATCGTTACAAAGGACGATGAAAGGAAAACAGCGCCCGTTTCAAACGCCATTTTCTTTGAATGTTCAAACTCGGGAGGGGGGGGGGGGGGGGAGGGAGGGAGGGAGGGAGAGAGAGAGAGAGAGAGAGAGAGAGACAGAGAGAAGAGAGAGAGAGAGACAGAGAGACAGAGAGAGACAGAGACAGAGAGAGACAGACAGACAGACAGACAGAGAGACAGAGAGAGAGAGACAGACAGACAGAGAGAGAGAGAGACACACACAGAGAGAGACAGACAAACAGAGAGAGAGAGAGAGACAGACAGACAGACAGACAGACAGACAGACAAACAGAGAGAGAGAGAGGCAGAAAGAGAGACAGACAGAGAGAGACAGAGAGAGAGAGACAGACAGAGAGAGAGAGACAGAGAGAGAGAGAGAGACAGAGACAGACAGACAGACAGACAGACAGACAGACAGACAGACAGACAGACAGAGACGGAGAGATAAAGAGACAGACAGGCGTGCAATGAAACGGCTGTTTTTCGACGTTACGATTGCAATAAATAATCAGATCCTGCGGCAACAGACGCCCTGGCTGCTGCAACAAAGTCATCCATGCTATGGTGAATCCATCCAGACTGTTACAGCGAGGTCACCCTGACTGCTATAACGAGGTCACCCAGGCTGTTATAACGAGGTCACCCATGCTGTTATAACGAGGTCATCAAGGCTGCTGTAACGAGGTCACCAAAGCCGTTGTAACGAGGTCACCAGGACCAAAAAATTCACGTCGCTTTGTCTAGCCAAATAAAAGTAAAACAGTGCGCGAAGATTAACGGAACAGCACCCCCCCCCCCCCCTCCACCCCCACCCACCCCACAAAGGAATAAAAACTTACAAAATATGTCAAAGTTAAAAATAATTCAAATTGAAGTCTCTGTACTAGAAATCTTGGAACTTTCCATAATTATTTGTTTTAAACCACCGAATGCACTCAAACCTATATAAACAAAAACACTGGTGCAAGCAAGTATTGTTCATTAGGAAGAAACAGTTTCCGGCGAAAGGATACTCCAGAAGATCAGTCACCGCCGTTATTTCGCTGTCTCAGACACATTCAACTTAATTAGTTCTGTTCTGTATAATAAGATCCAGGTCTGGGACACTGATACCAAGGAAACTCTGGCGCTTCGAAGCGATGTAAATCAACCGCTCGCCGACTCTGTTAAAATGAAAAAAGAAAAAAGAAAAGAAAAAAAAGAAAAAAGTTTATGGCTATTAAGAAGCCCATATACAAAACATAACGAAAACGCAAAGGCCAGTAGTCCACATACAAAAACATGACGAAAACCCAAAGGCCAACAGTCCACATACAAAAACATAACGAAAACGCAAAGGCCAACAGTCCACATACAAAAACATAACGAAAACCCAAAGGCCAACAGTCCACATACAAAGGCCAACAGTCCACATACAAAAACATAACGAAAACCCAAAGGCCAACAGTCCACATACAAAGGCCAACAGTCCACATACAAAAACATAACGAAAACCCAAAGGCCAACAGTCCACATACAAAAACATAACGAAAACCCAAAGGCCAACAGTCCACATACAAAACATAACGAAAACCCAAAGGCCAGCAGCCCACATACAAAACATAACGAAAACCCAAAGGCCAGCAGCCCAGACACAAAAACATGACGAAAACCCAGCGGCCAGCACGTGAAAACGGACATACAACACTGCTCAGCAGCGGCCTGTGGCGTTTCGTAAGACGTCAGTTTCCCTGCACACAGAATCAAGTCGGCCTGTGGCGTTTCTTAAGACGTCAGTTTCCCTGCTCACAGAATCAAGTCGGCCTGTGGCGTTTCTTAAGACGTCAGTTTCCCTGCACACAGAATCAAGTCGGCCTGTGGCGTTTCTTAAGACGTCAGTTTCCCTGCACACAGAATCAAGTCGGCCTGTGGCGTTTCTTAAGACGTCAGTTTCCCTGCACACAGAATCAAGTCGGCCTGTGGCGTTTCTTAAGACGTCAGTTTCCCTGCACACAGAATCAAGTCGGCCTGTGGCGTTTCTTAAGACGTCAGTTTCCCTGCACACAGAATCAAGTCGGCCTGTGGCGTTTTTTAAGACGTCAATTTCCCTGCACACAGAATCAAGTCGGCCTGTGGCGTTTCTTAAGACGTCAGTTTCCCTGCACACAGAATCAAGTCGGCCTGTGGCGTTTCTTAAGACGTCAGTTTCCCTGCACACAGAATCAAGTCGGCCTGTGGCGTTTCTTAAGACGTCAGTTTCCCTGCACACAGAATCAAGTCGGCCTGTGGCGTTTCTTAAGACGTCAGTTTCCCTGCACACAGAATCAAGTCGGCCTATGGCGTTTCTTAAGACGTCAGTGTCCCGGCACACAGAATCAAGTCGGCCTGTGGCGTTTCTTAAGACGTCAGTTTCCCTGCACACAGAATCAAGTCGGCCTGTGGCGTTTTTTAAGACGTCAGTTTCCCTGCACACAGAATCAAGTCGGCCTGTGGCGTTTCTTAAGACGTCAATTTCCCTGCACACAGAATCAAGTCGGCCTGTGGCGTTTCTTAAGACGTCAATTTCCCTGCACACAGAATCAAGTCGGCCTGTGGCGTTTCTTAAGACGTCAGTTTCCCTGCACACAGAATCAAGTCGGCCTGTGGCGTTTCTTAAGACGTCAGTTTCCCTGCACACAGAATCAAGTCGGCCTGTGGCGTTTCTTAAGACGTCAGTTTCCCTGCACACAGAATCAAGTCGGCCTGTGGCGTTTCTTAAGACGTCAGTGTCCCGGCACACAGAATCAAGTCGGCCTGTGGCGTTTCTTAAGACGTCAGTTTCCCTGCACACAGAATCAAGTCGGCCTGTGGCGTTTTTTAAGACGTCAGTTTCCCTGCACACAGAATCAAGTCGGCCTGTGGCGTTTCTTAAGACGTCAATTTCCCTGCACACAGAATCAAGTCGGCCTGTGGCGTTTCTTAAGACGTCAATTTCCCTGCACACAGAATCAAGTCGGCCTGTGGCGTTTCTTAAGACGTCAGTTTCCCTGCACACAGAATCAAGTCGGCCTGTGGCGTTTCTTAAGACGTCAATTTCCCTGCACACAGAATCAAGTCGGCCTGTGGCGTTTCTTAAGACGTCAGTGTCCCGGCACACAGAATCAAGTCGGCCTGTGGCGTTTCTTAAGACGTCAGTTTCCCTGCATACAGGATAAGTCCAGGCCCCTCGGGCCTCGAGCGTGCATTTGACATAAACAAGGAAGGAATTCATTCTGTCAGTTGTATGCAGCCTGAAGGCGACAGTTGCACGTGGTCACAATGGAGAACGATGAGTGGCCAGACAGTACGTACAGTCATAAGGGTAAAAAGGTTACCGTGACCTGAAGAACATTGTAACCAACCTTCATACGTGTATTCATATTCGTGCCTCCCCTCAACCACCCCCTCTCTCTCTCTCTCTCTCTCTCTCTCTCCACACACACACACACACACACACACACACACACACACACACACACACACACACACCAGACAGAGAGAGAGAGACAGAGACAGACAGACAGAGACAGAGAGAGAGACAGAGAGAGAGAGAGAGAGAGAGAGAGAGAGAGAGAGAGAGAGAGAGAGAGAGAGAGAGAGAGAGAGAGAGAGCTTTGCAGCTTTGATATGCTGGTAATAGCCTGCAACGTGTGCCACGGGAAACCACCACCACCAGATACTGTCGGCAAGGAACCTAAGAGCACCGCTTTTTGACAAATGACGCAAACTGAATCATATAAATTTACACAATTTATGTGTGTGTGTGTGTGTGTGTGTGTGTGTGTGTGTGTGTGTGTGTGTGTGTGTGTGTGTGTGTGTGTGTGTGTGTGTGTGTGTGTGTCGCGCGCGCGCGCGCGCGTGTGTGTGCACGTATGTGTTTAGGAAAAGTAGACAAATTCAACAAACCTTTATACGAACAATTGTGGCCAGCACAAGACTGCAAAAGGAGTTCACAGTTTATTCTCTCTCCACTCGCAGTTTATTCTCTCTCCACTCGCTCCCCTTTGTCAAACCTACAACAACACCAGCCTTGACAACCTCAGGAAACTCAAACGGAGGACGCCTAATCGACCTTGGTGAAGATGGACACTTCGCGGACTGACGACCTAGGTCTACGCCTCTGGATGGCACGTCAGTCCACAAAGGCTGACATAGCTGGAGTGTTCGGCGACCTGGTTGAAGTGTTGCTTTACGTTCACAGAAGCCGTAGGCTTATTAGGGACGGAAGCCCAGCGGGGCGGCCTCCTTGACTTTCACACAGCTCCTGAACTCTGACCGATTGTTTATTGGTTGAGTGTTGCTTTACGTCCACAGAAACCATAAGGCTTATTAGGGACGGGAGCCCAGGACGGCCACCTCGACTTCCACACAGCTCCTGAGCTCTGACCGATGCTTATTGGTTGAGTGTTGCTTACGTCCACAGAAACCATAAGGCTTATTAGGGACGGGAGCCCAGACGGCCACCTCGACTTCCACACAGCTCCTGAGCTCTGACAGTTTCGTTCAATGTTGCTTTTCGTCCACAGAAACCGTAAGGCTTATTAGGGACGGGAGCCCAGGACGGCCACCTCGACTTCCACACAGCTCCTGAGCTCTGTTGACAGTTCGTTCAATGTTGCTTTTCGTCCACAGAAACCGTAGGCTTATTAGGGACGGGCCCAGGACGGCCACCTCGACTTCCACACAGCTCCTGAGCTCTGACCGATTGCTTATTGGTTGAAGTGTTGCTTTTACGTCCACAGAAACCGTAGGCTTATTAGGACTGGAGCCCAGGGCGGCCACCTCGACTTCCACACAGCTCCTGAGCTCTGTTGACAGTTTCGTTCAATGTTGCTTTTCGTCCACAGAAACCGTAAGGCTTATTAGGGACGGGAGCCCAGGGCGCCACCTCGACTTTCACACAGCTCCTGAGCTCTGACCGATTGCTTATTGGTTGAGTGTTGCTTTACGTCCACAGAAACCGTAAGGCTTATTAGGAACGGGACCCAGGGCGGCCACCTCGACTTTCACACAGCTCCTGAGCTCTGGTTGTTATCTTGAGTGTTGCTTTCGTCCACAGAAACTAAGGCTTTTTAGGGACGGAGCCCAGGCGGCCACCTCGACTTCCACACAGCTCCTGAGCTCTGACATTCTTCAATGTTGCTTTACGTCCACAGAAACCGTAAGGCTTATTAGGGACGGGAGCCCAGGACGGCCACCTCGACTTCCACACAGCTCCTGAGCTCTGTTGACAGTTTCGTTCAAGTGTTGCTTTCGTCCACAGAAACCGTAAGGCTTTTTAGGGGCGGAGCCCAGGACGGCCACCTCGACTTCCACACAGCTCCTGAGCTCTGACGATTGCTTATTGTTGAAGTGTTGCTTTACGTCCACAGAAACCGTAGGCTTATTAGGGACGGAGCCCAGGGCGGCCACCTCGACTTCCACACAGCTCCTGAGCTCTGACCGATTGCTTATTGGTTGAAGTGTTGCTTTACGTCCACAGAAACCGTAAGGCTTATTAGGGACTGGAGCCCAGGGCGGCCACCTCGACTTTCACACAGCTCCTGAGCTCTGTTCGGCGACCGGCAGGCAGTCACACACGCTGGCACTAGCTGCAACCACAGCTCTGTAATTGCTGTGCCTCACTCCACGCCCCACAGCCAGCCACCAGACTCCTTAACCTGCTGACGGCAACCGGTGGAAACTCGAACCCACAATCGATTGTGAATCGATCAGATTCTTGTCGCAGGGGATCGTGTTCTCGATCCGGGATGTTGCTCCAACGTTAGACCGCAGGGAGGGGGGGGGGGGTGGGGGGTGGGTGGGGAGGGGGTGGCGGTGGGGATGGGTACTGGGAGCTGAGAAGAGAGAGAGAGAGAGAGAGAGAGGGGAGAGAGAGAAGAGAGAGAGAGAGAGGAGAGAGGGGAGAAGGAGAGTGAAGATATGAGAGAGAGAGAGAGAGAGAGAGAGAGAGAGAGAGAGAGAGAGAGAGAGAGGAGAGAGAGAGAGAGAGAGAGAGAGAGAGAGAAGACACAACACACACACACACACACACACACACACACACAAACAGACAGACAGACAGAGACAGAGAGACACAGAGAGACAGAGACAAAGAGACAGAGAGATAAGAGACACACAAACAGTCACACAGAGAGAGAGAGAGAGAGAGAGAGAGAGAGAGAGAGAGAGAGAGAGAGAGAGAGAGAGAGAGAGAGAGAGAGAGAGAGACAGAGACAGAGACAGACAGAGACAGACAGAGACAGACAGAGACAGAGACAGAGAAATGATTAGTTTTCAGTTCCACAGAGAAAAAGACAGAGACGAAGATCAGGTCTGACAGTAGGCGCCCCGAGAGAATGAATCAGGCAGTTTTAGCGGTCACTTGTGTCGTCATCCGTTGCGGGAAGACAGACAATGGCTGCCAGTGGAGACCAAACTGACATGGATAAATACTGTTCAATGCAAATGAAACACGTAGTCTTACACGGAAACCGCCCCAGTGAAGTACGGCTGCAGAGCCTTCACAGAATATTTACAGACCTGGTTCTTGCGCCGTCTGAACTGGTTATATAGATGTGAGTATACTGTTAACACGCACACACATTTCTCGAGAGTCGGTTCTCCAGGAATCGCTTTTCCGGTTTC